>JAMPIV010020941.1:0-300000 GCA_024509875.1 Oreohelix idahoensis
TGCCTGGGCGCTCTGTAACATTTCTCTGGCGCTTCTGCATATCTATTATGTCTTCACCGCTGTCCTTGTCGTCTACGGGATCCTGCTTGTTTCTGCTTTCGTTCTGCTGTTTCCTTTTCATTTCGTTGATTTCAGCGGTCAGCTTGTGTAGCTGTCTTCTGTCAATCGTGCGCTGTTTTTCTGTAGCATCCGCATTCACTCTGTGTTTGGCCTCTTTGAAGGGTATGTTTTTAGACACGGCCTCCTTCAAGATGCTCTTAGTTTCCTGGAACACAGGGCATCCTCTGTACCTTGCCCCGTGGTTTCCGTGCAGTTTGCACAGATACGGTTTTCTTTAGTTTCTTCGTAGTTGCGGTCCTCCTTGGCCCTGGGGCAGTCGCCATATTGGTGACTACCCGCACAATCCCGGCAAACTGCATCTCCCCTGCACGCCTGTGTGTCTGCGAGAACTGCTGGCAGTTGGAGCACTGCATCACCGGAGGGATAGAGGATTCTGTCTTTTGGTGGTGTGTTCGAGCGTCCGTCTCTCGGGTCGTGTCGATCCTTCTACCGTGACTATCATCAGATTGGTAATCTTTCTTGGCCCAGGTTTTTAGCCTTTCGACCTGCGTGATTTTAAGATTTGTGTGTTTTCAGCTTGAAGGCGTCTGTGGACGTCGCCTTCGGAACATCTGGTATCCACCCCTCTGATGCCCAACCCCTTTGTTGTCCCGTACTTTTCCCCCACCCCTTTTATTTGGTGGGGCACCTGGATTTCCTTTGCACCGCAGTCGAGTTCGACCCTCAGCGAGGTTGTTTTGTCTGTGTTGTTGAGAGAAAGCACTACTCCCTTTTCGTGCCTCCCTACTTTGGCGATACCTCTCCGTCCAGTTATCACCTCGAGGATGTTGATCACTTTGTTGTCGGGTAGGGCCCTGAGTGAGACCTCACTTCCTGACGTCTGGGTGATCTTAACAATCCTCTCCTGTATCGTTTCTGAGTTGCTTGTATTTTTAGTGTTTGGTCTTTGTTTCCTTCTACAGGCTTGTTGTGTCTTGGTCTTGGGTATTCGGTGTGATATCTTGCGTCTTAGCTCTTTGAGTTGTCATTGTTTTTTCCTCAGGATCAGGAATGGTAGCTTGCTTCTCAGTGGTTTCGATGTCCAGCACGTCTGGAGCTACTTCTACTGTTGCTTCTTGAAGAGCGAGCCTAAGGGACTCGTCTCCGTCTTCAAGTCTTCGAAGTGCATCTAAAATGGTCTCTTGCGACATCTTCCTCTTGTACCTGTCTGTGTTGAGGATCTGCCTCTATCACTTCCTTCATAGTGCTTGCAGTGGGTCGGCTGTCATCTCGGCATCGTGCGGCTTCTCTGTCATAGACCTCTGATATAACCGATTAGGTTGAAAGGTACGGGCCTCGCCACAAAAAGGGGTGTGCGGGGTCAGCCGATATTTTGTTTCGAGAAAGTGAGACTGAGAACCCACACACACAATAATAATGTACACAGACATAAAAAGTTGCAATGTTTAAAATATGCAAACATGGTTTTGTTTTTTCATTCCCCCCGCTCCCAAGCTATTCCCTATAAACCCTACCTACACAATACTCATTCAACAAAGCACTTTTCAAACACTTCATCTACACCGCTCGTTATTTTCTATGTGAATAATATGTTTTATATCCATTTAGTATTATTATATAATGTAATGTATGTGAGAATGTACCTGCATGCCACAGTACTTTTGAGATATGTAATGTTTTCGTTTGCTTAAATGTCTTGATGTGTATGAGAATGAGCAGATAGACTTGTTTTTTGTTTTTTTTAAACTGCTACAGAAGTGCCTAACAAAGTATTATTTATTATTATTATTATCATTTCATTTTCCCTCACGAATGTACGGATATAAACGAGAATGTGTTTATGTAAGTTTTGTACATTGATGACGCATTCAAAAATGCAGATTAATTGTTGTCGGTTTGACCGCATGAGTTAATTGAGTGAGTGTCGAGATACAGAATGAAAGACAAAGTGCCCAGTACTCCTGATAATGACTGCAGTAGTGGTCTCAAATATCATTCCTAACGGCAATCAGTACCCAACCCTCACCTATACTTCTTCTTCTTCTTCTTCGTTCGCCCTGAAAAGGACGGTGGTTGTACTGACCAAATACCTCTTTTTTTTTGAGTTATGCTTAGGATTGTTGAAAACAGAAGCTGAGCAGAAAGTTAACTCTTTGGCAATCCATGGAGGAGTGCTAATACGGGACATTTGGGGGCCCTGAAAAGGGCCGGGGTAAGTGATCGTCGAGTTGGTCACAGTAAGTACAAGTTTAACCTCCGAAAGTTTAACTCTCCCGGTTGCCTTCTGTGATTTTTTAGGCAGAAGCACTGCCTGGATGTTGGGCAGCACACCGCCCTGGGCGATCGTCACACCGGACAGAAGCTTGTTCAGCTCCTCGTCGTTACGAATGGCCAGCTGGAGATGACGGGGGATGATTCTGGTCTTTTTGTTGTCTCTGGCAGCATTGCCTGCCAATTCCAGTACCTCAGCGGCTAGGTACTCCAAGACAGCGGCAAGGTAAACTGGGGCGCCGGCACCAACACGTTCCGAGTAGTTACCTTTTCTCAGCAAACGGTGAATACGACCAACGGGAAACTGCAGCCCTGCCCTGGAAGAACGGGACTTGGACTTGCCCTTGACTTTACCCCCTTTGCCGCGACCTGACATCTTCAAAATTTCTTTCTTTTTTTCAAAACAAGTTTGCAAAAAACCTTTATAGCTTATATATATAAGACGGAGACAAAGACCAAAAGGTCGGTAGCCAATCAAAATTGCACTTTTTTTTTTTTTTTTTTTTCCATGCTTCAGCCGTAACTGGCCAATCGGTAGTCAGCCAGCTAAATGCGCCTGCAGTCCTCGCCGATTGGAAGAAAGTCTTCCCGGCTCGCTCTGATTGGCTGTGTTGCAGCGCCTATTTGAATCGCGGTTCGCAATTCGTTTATAGAAGCTAGTAGCCCTTTTCAGGCATTAGAGTTTATTAACACTTAGTTTTGAGTGGCAAATTGCGCTCTGATATAACCGATTAGGTTGAAAGGTACGCGCCTCGCCACAAAAAGGGTTGTGCGGGGTTAGCCGATTTTTGGTTTCGTGAAAGTGAAACTGAGAAACCACACACACAATAATAATGTACACAGACATAAAAAGTTGCAATGTTTAAAATATGCAAACATGGTTTTGTTTTTTTATTCCCCCCCGCTCCCAAGCTGTTCCCTATAAACCCTACCTACACAATACTCATTCAACAAAGCACTTTTCAAACACTTCATCTACACCGCTCGTTATTTTCTATGTGAATAATATGTTTTATATCCATTTAGTATTATTATATAATGTAATGTATGTGAGAATGTACCTGCATGCCACAGTACTTTTGAGATATGTAATGTTTTCGTTTGCTTAAATGTCTTGATGTGTATGAGAATGAGCAGATAGACTTGTTTTTTTTTTTTTAAACTGCTACAGAAGTGCCTAACAAAGTATTATTTATTATTATTATTATCATTTCATTTTCCCTCACGAATGTACGGATATAAACGAGAATGTGTTTATGTAAGTTTTGTACATTGATGACGCATTCAAAAATGCAGATTAATTGTTGTCGGTTTGACCGCATGAGTTAATTGAGTGAGTGTCGAGATACAGAATGAAAGACAAAGTGCCCAGTACTCCTGATAATGACTGCAGTAGTGGTCTCAAATATCATTCCTAACGGCAATCAGTACCCAACCCTCACCTATACTTCTTCTTCTTCTTCTTCGTTCGCCCTGAAAAGGACGGTGGTTGTACTGACCAAACACCTTTTTTTTTTTAGTTATGCTTAGGATTGTTGAAAACAGAAGCTGAGCAGAAAGTTAACTCTTTGGCAATCCATGGAGGAGTGCTAATACGGGACATTTGGGGGCCCTGAAAAGGGCCGGGGTAAGTGATCGTCGAGTTGGTCACAGTAAGTACAAGTTTAACCTCCGAAAGTTTAACTCTTCCCGGTTGCCTTCTGTGATTTTTTAGGCAGAAGCACTGCCTGGATGTTGGGCAGCACACCGCCCTGGGCGATCGTCACACCGGACAGAAGCTTGTTCAGCTCCTCGTCGTTACGAATGGCCAGCTGGAGATGACGGGGGATGATTCTGGTCTTTTTGTTGTCTCTGGCAGCATTGCCTGCCAATTCCAGTACCTCAGCGGCTAGGTACTCCAAGACAGCGGCAAGGTAAACTGGGGCGCCGGCACCAACACGTTCCGAGTAGTTACCTTTTCTCAGCAAACGGTGAATACGACCAACGGGAAACTGCAGCCCTGCCCTGGAAGAACGGGACTTGGACTTGCCCTTGACTTTACCCCCCTTTGCCGCGACCTGACATCTTCAAAATTTCTTTCTTTTTTTCAAAACAAGTTTGCAAAAAACCTTTATAGCTTATATATAAGACGGAGACAAAGACCAAAAGGTCGGTAGCCAATCAAAATTGCACTTTTTTTTTTTTTTTTTTTTTTTTTCATGCTTCAGCCGTAACTGGCCAATCGGTAGTCAGCCAGCTAAATGCGCCTGCAGTCCTCGCCGATTGGAAGAAAGTCTTCCCGGCTCGCTCTGATTGGCTGTGTTGCAGCGCCTATTTGAATCGCGGTTCGCAATTCGTTTATAGAAGCTAGTAGCCCTTTTCAGGCATTAGAGTTTATTAACACTTAGTTTTGAGTGGCAAATTGCGCTCTGATATAACCGATTAGGTTGAAAGGTACGCGCCTCGCCTCCACAAAAAGGGTTGTGCGGGGTTAGCCGATTTTTGGTTTCGTGAAAGTGAAACTGAGAAACCACACACACAATAATAATGTACACAGACATAAAAAGTTGCAATGTTTAAAATATGCAAACATGGTTTTGTTTTTTTATTCCCCCCCGCTCCCAAGCTGTTCCCTATAAACCCTACCTACACAATACTCATTCAACAAAGCACTTTTCAAACACTTCATCTACACCGCTCGTTATTTTCTATGTGAATAATATGTTTTATATCCATTTAGTATTATTATATAATGTAATGTATGTGAGAATGTACCTGCATGCCACAGTACTTTTGAGATATGTAATGTTTTCGTTTGCTTAAATGTCTTGATGTGTATGAGAATGAGCAGATAGACTTGTTTTTTTTTTTTTTTAAACTGCTACAGAAGTGCCTAACAAAGTATTATTTATTATTATTATTATCATTTCATTTTCCCTCACGAATGTACGGATATAAACGAGAATGTGTTTATGTAAGTTTTGTACATTGATGACGCATTCAAAAATGCAGATTAATTGTTGTCGGTTTGACCGCATGAGTTAATTGAGTGAGTGTCGAGATACAGAATGAAAGACAAAGTGCCCAGTACTCCTGATAATGACTGCAGTAGTGGTCTCAAATATCATTCCTAACGGCAATCAGTACCCAACCCTCACCTATACTTCTTCTTCTTCTTCTTCGTTCGCCCTGAAAAGGACGGTGGTTGTACTGACCAAACACCTCTTTTTTTTGAGTTATGCTTAGGATTGTTGAAAACAGAAGCTGAGCAGAAAGTTAACTCTTTGGCAATCCATGGAGGAGTGCTAATACGGGACATTTGGGGGCCCTGAAAAGGGCCGGGGTAAGTGATCGTCGAGTTGGTCACAGTAAGTACAAGTTTAACCTCCGAAAGTTTAACTCTTCCCGGTTGCCTTCTGTGATTTTTTAGGCAGAAGCACTGCCTGGATGTTGGGCAGCACACCGCCCTGGGCGATCGTCACACCGGACAGAAGCTTGTTCAGCTCCTCGTCGTTACGAATGGCCAGCTGGAGATGACGGGGGATGATTCTGGTCTTTTTGTTGTCTCTGGCAGCATTGCCTGCCAATTCCAGTACCTCAGCGGCTAGGTACTCCAAGACAGCGGCAAGGTAAACTGGGGCGCCGGCACCAACACGTTCCGAGTAGTTACCTTTTCTCAGCAAACGGTGAATACGACCAACGGGAAACTGCAGCCCTGCCCTGGAAGAACGGGACTTGGACTTGCCCTTGACTTTACCCCCTTTGCCGCGACCTGACATCTTCAAAATTTCTTTCTTTTTTTCAAAACAAGTTTGCATGTTGTTGTTGTTGTTGTTTTCGTCTACTATGCTGCTGTAATACCCTGTTCAACCTGAAATTTGGTTATAATTGGGGTATATAGGGTGTTATCGTCTTCACTGGTATCTCGTTCGTAGTCCTGGAGGTGACTGGTCCTGAAAAGGACCACTTGCTGGCTGTCTGGATTCCTCTTTGTCCGTTTGTGGTGCCGTGTCGCTCTCATGGTGTTTTTTATGTCCTGCCTCAACTATCTGGCTCGTTTAGTTTTGTGTGTTTCTACGCTACTAGTTTCTGTTGCTTTTGTCTTCTTGCTCTCCTGTATCTGTGACAGTGCTTTTTCAATTATCGTTGGTAGTAGCTGTTCTAGCGTTTCTGGCTGCTAATGCTCTGTCTTGATTGAGTAACATTTGCTGTACGATGTCGATTTTCATTTTGTCTTTCGTTTCTTTGTTTTGTTCTCTAGTTTTTGTAAGGATATCCTCAACGATCCTTCTCTCTGATTCAATTCTTTTGAGTATTTGTTCGTTCTCTGCCTTTAGCTCTGTGAGTTTGGCGATGTCAACTTCTATCTCGTGTTTGATGGTTGTTTCAATTCTTTTGAGTATTTGTTCGTTCTCTGCCTTTAGCTCTGTGAGTTTGGCGATGTCAACTTCTATCTCGTGTTTGATGGATTTTGTTTCCTGTAGCATTGCCTGGGCGCTCTGTAACATTTCTCTGGCGCTCTGCATATCTATTATGTCTTCACCGCTGTCCTTGTCGTCTACGGGATCCTGCTTGTTTCTGCTTTCGTTCTGCTGTTTCCTTTTCATTTCGTTGATTTCAGCGGTCAGCTTGTGTAGCTGTCTTCTGTCAATCGTGCGCTGTTTTTCTGTAGCATCCGCATTCACTCTGTGTTTGGCCTCTTTGAAGGGTATGTTTTTAGACACGGCCTCCTTCAAGATGCTCTTAGTTTCCTGGAACACAGGGCATCCTCTGTACCTTGCCCCGTGGTTTCCGTGGCAGTTTGCACAGATACGGTTTTCGTTAGTTTCTTTGTAGTTGCGGTCCTCCTTTGCCCTGGGGCAGTCGCCATATTGGTGACTACCCGCACAATACCGGCAAACTGCATCTCTCCTGCACGTCTTTTTTGTGTGCGAGAACTGCTGGCAGTTGGAGCACTGCATCACCGGAGGGATATAGGCTTCTGTCTTTTTGGTTGTGGTTTCGAGCGTCAGTCTCTCGGGTCTTGTCGATCCTTCTACCGTGACTATCATCAGATTGGTATCTTTCTTGGCCCAGGTTTTTAGCCTTTCGACCTGCGTGATTTTAAGATTTGTGTTTTCAGCTTGAAGGCGTCTGTGGACGTCGCCTTCGGAACATCTTGTATCCACCCCTCTGATGACCAACTTCTTTGTTGTCTTGTACTTTTCCACCACCACTTTTATTTGGTGGGGCAACTGGATTTCCTTTGTACCGGATTCCAGTTCGATCATCAGCGAGGTTGTTTTGTCTGTGTTGTTGAGAGAAAGCACTACTCCCTTTTCGTGCCTCCCTACTTTGGCGATACCTCTCCGTCCAGTTATCACCTCGAGGATGTTGATCACTTTGTTGTCGGGTAGGGCCCTGAGTGAGACCTCACTTCCTGACGTCTGGGTGATCTTAACAATCCTCTCCTGTATCGTTTCTGAGTTGCTTGTATTTTTAGTGTTTGGTCTTTGTTTCCTTCTACAGGCTTGGTTCGAATCTTGTTCTTGGTTATTCGGTGTGATATCTTGCGTCTGAGCCTTTGAGTTGTCAGCTGTTTTTTCCTCAGGATCAGGAATGGTAGCTTGCTTCTCAGTGGTTTCGATGTCCAGCACGTCTGGAGCTACTTCTACTGTTGCTTCTTGAAGAGCGAGCCTAAGGGACTCGTCTCCGTCTTCAAGTCTTCGAAGTGCATCTAAAATGGTCTCTGCGACATCTTCCTCTTGTACCTGTCTGTGTTGAGGATCTGCCTCTATCACTTCCTTCATAGTGCTTGCAGGTGGGTCGGCTGTCATCTCGGCATCGTGCGGCTTCTCTGTCATAGACCGGGTTACTGCTGACGAGTCGGGTGGGTGCAGCCTGGATAGAAGCGCTTGTTTTCTTTTCTCCAGCTGTCGTAACGCTCTACATATTTCTTTATGTTCTGGGTCTTCTTTATCTAGGCAAGGGGTCGGGCCACTCTGACTCTCAGTCGGGTCGACGCATGTCACAGCTAACTCAGTCGTGTCCGGAGTTATAGAAGGGCCGGTCCCGGCACGAGTACTTGGGGCAGTCTTGCTCTCTGGCTGTCTGTCATTGTTGATTGTGATATTGCGATTACCCTGGCTGTTCTGCGCTGGTGGGCTGGTGTAGACCTTCCTCTTTTTAGCGTGTGGCCTATGTCTGGGCATTTTGACGATAACGCGATCTTATCTCGAGTAGTGGCGTCCTGAAAAGGACGTTGGTGTCTTGTAGTTCGAATGGTATGATTCTGGTTGAAAACGAAAATCTGACACGTTTGCAAAAAACCTTTATAGCTTATATATAAGACGGAGACAAAGACCAAAAGGTCGGTAGCCAATCAAAATTGCACTTTTTTTTTTTTTTTTTTCCATGCTTCAGCCGTAACTGGCCAATCGGTAGTCAGCCAGCTAAATGCGCCTGCAGTCCTCGCCGATTGGAAGAAAGTCTTCCCGGCTCGCTCTGATTGGCTGTGTTGCAGCGCCTATTTGAATCGCGGTTCGCAATTCGTTTATAGAAGCTAGTAGCCCTTTTCAGGCATTAGAGTTTATTAACACTTAGTTTTGAGTGGCAAATTGCGCTCTGATATAACCGATTAGGTTGAAAGGTACGCGCCTCGCCACAAAAAGGGTTGTGCGGGGTTAGCCGATTTTTGGTTTCGTGAAAGTGAAACTGAGAAACCACACACACAATAATAATGTACACAGACATAAAAAGTTGCAATGTTTAAAATATGCAAACATGGTTTTGTTTTTTTATTCCCCCCGCTCCCAAGCTGTTCCCTATAAACCCTACCTACACAATACTCATTCAACAAAGCACTTTTCAAACACTTCATCTACACCGCTCGTTATTTTCTATGTGAATAATATGTTTTATATCCATTTAGTATTATTATATAATGTAATGTATGTGAGAATGTACCTGCATGCCACAGTACTTTTGAGATATGTAATGTTTTCGTTTGCTTAAATGTCTTGATGTGTATGAGAATGAGCAGATAGACTTTTTTTTTTTTTTTAAACTGCTACAGAAGTGCCTAACAAAGTATTATTTATTATTATTATTATCATTTCATTTTCCCTCACGAATGTACGGATATAAACGAGAATGTGTTTATGTAAGTTTTGTACATTGATGACGCATTCAAAAATGCAGATTAATTGTTGTCGGTTTGACCGCATGAGTTAATTGAGTGAGTGTCGAGATACAGAATGAAAGACAAAGTGCCCAGTACTCCTGATAATGACTGCAGTAGTGGTCTCAAATATCATTCCTAACGGCAATCAGTACCCAACCCTCACCTATACTTCTTCTTCTTCTTCGTTCGCCCTGAAAAGGACGGTGGTTGTACTGACCAAACACCTCTTTTTTTTTTAGTTATGCTTAGGATTGTTGAAAACAGAAGCTGAGCAGAAAGGTAACCCTTTGGCAATCCATGGAGGAGTGCTAATACGGGACATTTGGGGGCCCTGAAAAGGGCCGGGGTAAGTGATCGTCGAGTTGGTCACAGTAAGTACAAGTTTAACCTCCGAAAGTTTAACTCTTCCCGGTTGCCTTCTGTGATTTTTTAGGCAGAAGCACTGCCTGGATGTTGGGCAGCACACCGCCCTGGGCGATCGTCACACCGGACAGAAGCTTGTTCAGCTCCTCGTCGTTACGAATGGCCAGCTGGAGATGACGGGGGATGATTCTGGTCTTTTTGTTGTCTCTGGCAGCATTGCCTGCCAATTCCAGTACCTCAGCGGCTAGGTACTCCAAGACAGCGGCAAGGTAAACTGGGGCGCCGGCACCAACACGTTCCGAGTAGTTACCTTTTCTCAGCAAACGGTGAATACGACCAACGGGAAACTGCAGCCCTGCCCTGGAAGAACGGGACTTGGACTTGCCCTTGACTTTACCCCCTTTGCCGCGACCTGACATCTTCAAAATTTCTTTCTTTTTTTCAAAACAAGTTTGCAAAAAACCTTTATAGCTTATATATAAGACGGAGACAAAGACCAAAAGGTCGGTAGCCAATCAAAATTGCACTTTTTTTTTTTTTTTTTTTTTTTTCATGCTTCAGCCGTAACTGGCCAATCGGTAGTCAGCCAGCTAAATGCGCCTGCAGTCCTCGCCGATTGGAAGAAAGTCTTCCCGGCTCGCTCTGATTGGCTGTGTTGCAGCGCCTATTTGAATCGCGGTTCGCAATTCGTTTATAGAAGCTAGTAGCCCTTTTCAGGCATTAGAGTTTATTAACACTTAGTTTTGAGTGGCAAATTGCGCTCTGATATAACCGATTAGGTTGAAAGGTACGCGCCTCGCCACAAAAAGGGTTGTGCGGGGTTAGCCGATTTTTGGTTTCGTGAAAGTGAAACTGAGAAACCACACACACACAATAATAATGTACAAAGACATAAAAAGTTGCAATGTTTAAAATATGCAAACATGGTTTTGTTTTTTTATTCCCCCCGCTCCCAAGCTGTTCCCTATAAACCCTACCTACACAATACTCATTCAACAAAGCACTTTTCAAACACTTCATCTACACCGCTCGTTATTTTCTATGTGAATAATATGTTTTATATCCATTTAGTATTATTATATAATGTAATGTATGTGAGAATGTACCTGCATGCCACAGTACTTTTGAGATATGTAATGTTTTCGTTTGCTTAAATGTCTTGATGTGTATGAGAATGAGCAGATAGACTTTTTTTTTTTTTTTTTTTAAACTGCTACAGAAGTGCCTAACAAAGTATTATTTATTATTATTATTATCATTTCATTTTCCCTCACGAATGTACGGATATAAACGAGAATGTGTTTATGTAAGTTTTGTACATTGATGACGCATTCAAAAATGCAGATTAATTGTTGTCGGTTTGACCGCATGAGTTAATTGAGTGAGTGTCGAGATACAGAATGAAAGACAAAGTGCCCAGTACTCCTGATAATGACTGCAGTAGTGGTCTCAAATATCATTCCTAACGGCAATCAGTACCCAACCCTCACCTATACTTCTTCTTCTTCTTCGTTCGCCCTGAAAATGACGGTGGTTGTACTGACCAAACACCTCTTTTTTTTTAGTTATGCTTAGGATTGTTGAAAACAGAAGCTGAGCAGAAAGTTAACTCTTTGGCAATCCATGGAGGAGTGCTAATACGGGACATTTGGGGGCCCTGAAAAGGGCCGGGGTAAGTGATCGTCGAGTTGGTCACAGTAAGTACAAGTTTAACCTCCGAAAGTTTAACTCTTCCTGGTTGCCTTCTGTGATTTTTTAGGCAGAAGCACTGCCTGGATGTTGGGCAGCACACCGCCCTGGGCGATCGTCACACCGGACAGAAGCTTGTTCAGCTCCTCGTCGTTACGAATGGCCAGCTGGAGATGACGGGGGATGATTCTGGTCTTTTTGTTGTCTCTGGCAGCATTGCCTGCCAATTCCAGTACCTCAGCGGCTAGGTACTCCAAGACAGCGGCAAGGTAAACTGGGGCGCCGGCACCAACACGTTCCGAGTAGTTACCTTTTCTCAGCAAACGGTGAATACGACCAACCGGAAACTGCAGCCCTGCCCTGGAAGAACGGGACTTGGACTTGCCCTTGACTTTACCCCCCTTTGCCGCGACCTGACATCTTTTCAAAATTTCTTTCTTTTTTTTCAAAACAAGTTTGCAAAAAACCTTTATAGCTTATATATAAGACGGAGACAAAGACCAAAAGGTCGGTAGCCAATCAAAATTGCACTTTTTTTTTTTTTTTTTTTTTCATGCTTCAGCCGTAACTGGCCAATCGGTAGTCAGCCAGCTAAATGCGCCTGCAGTCCTCGCCGATTGGAAGAAAGTCTTCCCGGCTCGCTCTGATTGGCTGTGTTGCAGCGCCTATTTGAATCGCGGTTCGCAATTCGTTTATAGAAGCTAGTAGCCCTTTTCAGGCATTAGAGTTTATTAACACTTAGTTTTGAGTGGCAAATTGCGCTCTGATATAACCGATTAGGTTGAAAGGTACGCGCCTCGCCACAAAAAGGGTTTGTGCGGGGTAAGCCGATCTGTGGTTTCGTGAAAGTGAACCGGAGAAACCCCACCCACAATAATGATGTACACAGACATAAAAAGTTGCAATGTTTAAAATATGCAAACATGGTTTTGTTTTTTTATTCCCCCCGCTCCCAAGCTGTTCCCTATAAACCCTACCTACACAATACTCATTCAACAAAGCACTTTTCAAACACTTCATCTACACCGCTCGTTATTTTCTATGTGAATAATATGTTTTATATCCATTTAGTATTATTATATAATGTAATGTATGTGAGAATGTACCTGCATGCCACAGTACTTTTGAGATATGTAATGTTTTCGTTTGCTTAAATGTCTTGATGTGTATGAGAATGAGCAGATAGACTTGTTTTTTTTTTTTTTTTTTAAACTGCTACAGAAGTGCCTAACAAAGTATTATTTATTATTATTATTATCATTTCATTTTCCCTCACGAATGTACGGATATAAACGAGAATGTGTTTATGTAATTTTTTGTACATTGATGACGCATTCAAAAATGCAGATTAATTGTTGTCGGTTTTGACCGCATGAGTTAATTGAGTGAGTGTCGAGATACAGAATGAAAGACAAAGTGCCCAGTACTCCTGATAATGACTGCAGTAGTGGTCTCAAATATCATTCCTAACGGCAATCAGTACCCAACCCTCACCTATACTTCTTCTTCTTCTTCTTCGTTCGCCCTGAAAAGGACGGTGGTTTTACTGACCAAACACCTCTTTTTTTTTTAGTTATGCTTAGGATTGTTGAAAACAGAAGCTGAGCAGAAAGTTAACTCTTTGGCAATCCATGGAGGAGTGCTAATACGGGACATTTGGGGGCCCTGAAAAGGGCCGGGGTAAGTGATCGTCGAGTTGGTCACAGTAAGTACAAGTTTAAAACCTCCGAAAGTTTAACTCTTCCCGGTTGCCTTCTGTGATTTTTTTAGGCAGAAGCACTGCCTGGATGTTGGGCAGCACACCGCCCTGGGCGATCGTCACACCGGACAGAAGCTTGTTCAGCTCCTCGTCGTTACGAATGGCCAGCTGGAGATGACGGGGGATGATTCTGGTCTTTTTGTTGTCTCTGGCAGCATTGCCTGCCAATTCCAGTACCTCAGCGGCTAGGTACTCCAAGACAGCGGCAAGGTAAACTGGGGCGCCGGCACCAACACGTTCCGAGTAGTTACCTTTTCTCAGCAAACGGTGAATACGACCAACGGGAACTGCAGCCCTGCCCTGGAAGAACGGGACTTGGACTTGCCCTTGACTTTACCCCCTTTGCCGCGACCTGACATCTTCAAAATTTCTTTCTTTTTTTCAAAACAAGTTTGCAAAAAACCTTTATAGCTTATATATAAGACGGAGACAAAGACCAAAAGGTCGGTAGCCAATCAAAATTGCCCTTTTTTTTTTTTTTTTTTTTTCATGCTTCAGCCGTAACTGGCCAATCGGTAGTCAGCCAGCTAAATGCGCCTGCAGTCCTCGCCGATTGGAAGAAAGTCTTCCCGGCTCGCTCTGATTGGCTGTGTTGCAGCGCCTATTTGAATCGCGGTTCGCAATTCGTTTATAGAAGCTAGTAGCCCTTTTCAGGCATTAGAGTTTATTAACACTTAGTTTTGAGTGGCAAATTGCGCTCTGATATAACCGATTAGGTTGAAAGGTACGCGCCTCGCCACAAAAAGGGTTGTGCGGAGTTAGCCGATTTTTGGTTTCGTGAAAGTGAAACTGAAAAACCACACACACAATAATAATGTACACAGACATAAAAAGTTGCAATGTTTAAAATATGCAAACATGGTTTTGTTTTTTTATTCCCCCCGCTCCCAAGCTGTTCCCTATAAACCCTACCTACACAATACTCATTCAACAAAGCACTTTTCAAACACTTCATCTACACCGCTCGTTATTTTCTATGTGAATAATATGTTTTATATCCATTTAGTATTATTATATAATGTAATGTATGTGAGAAGGTGAGTAATTTTTTCCAACTCGTCAATGGGTGTTGACTTCATGCCCCCTGTTATGATTCTCAATGCTTGGTTTTGGGTTCTGTTTATTTTGTCAAAGTTCGACTTAGCTGCCGTTGACCATGCTGCAATGCCATATTCTAAGACTGGTCTTACTCGCCCAGTATATAGCTTCTTTAGTACTCTCTCGTCTGCTCCCCAACCCGTGTCAGCAAGTTTTGTCATGATTGCAATTCTCTGATTTGCTCTCGTCCTGTTTTTTTTTTCAATCTGGGTTTTCCAAGCCAAGCGGCGATCAATCGTAATGCCTAGGTAGTTTGGGTTTTCACCCAGATGTAGATTTTTTCCATTTAGCACCAATTTGGAGCTCTGTGGTTTGTTTGAGAGAGAAAACACTGTGTATGATGTTTTTCCTTCATTTATCTTTACTAGCCATGCCTTGGCCCACTCCTCCAATGATTAGGGCTTGCTGCACCCGAATTCTTGCTGTAGTGATATATTCATCTGAGATCCACAGGGCGGAAGGACAATGACTGGTTATTTTGCCTTGACCACAATTTACTGACCCTTTTTATTGGATAACCGATAACTAATATGTCAACTGTGCAAATATTATCTTTATAACATTACTTATACTACTACTACTATTATTACTACAAGTCTACTACCACTACTTCTACTAAATTATTAGTACGGTACATAATATATATATATATATATATATATATATATATATATATATATATATATATATATATATATATATATATTTTTTTTTTTTTTTTACTTTTTTCTGATATAAAAGTGTAAATTATAAATCATCTGTCCAAAATGTATTCTCATAAATCAGGAGCCCAGAAAAGAAAAGACAAGAAAGAACGAGAGGAAAATGGAAAAAAAGGGGTAAACAAACGCTCTTTCTATTTGGATTAAGTGCGGCTTCAACAAATTTTTCAGTGAACTCACCTATAGAATTGGAACAAGAAGAAACTGTTAGAAACCTCATCCAACAAGGAACAATTGATTTTGGTAATCATGCACAGTATTTTGATGAAAAGGCAGATGCAGAAAATGAAAAACAGAAAAAAAACAGACATACAGAGGCACGTGGAAGTGAATTTGGAAGATGAAAGGAGTAATCATAATGTAGGCCTTGACACTGGATGTATCACAACCGAGTTTTAATCTCAAAAGGAAATAGAAAAGTATGTTACGAATGGTCACATCCCTCTGCCAAAAACATTCCCAAAAGACACCTGCAATCAATTTTTCCCAGAAAGCATATTGAAATTTCAAAGCACTAATGGAGACACTAATAGTTAAGTTGATGGAAAATAAGACAAACATCTGACAGAACGAAGTGTTAAAATTAGAATGGCAGCACGGACCATAAGGAGATCTCCTGAAAGTAACATATTATTAACTCCATGTTACTGACACCATTAATTGTCACACTAATAAATAATTTTGGTCTCTGGAAAATGAAAGAATACTATTTTAGTTTTTGTAATGCATTCTCGAGCTGGTAAAAAAAAAAAAAAAAAAAAAAAAACAGAAAGGTACAGAGAGCCAAAAAAAAAAAAAAAAAAAACTAGGGTTGTGGAGTCAAGCAAAAAGATTTTATCAGGGGAGTCAACTGGAAAAATCTTATATATTCTTATTTTGTTTTGTGATGTTATCTCTCACCTTTAGTTTGTTGATACAGTTTATCTTTCATTCGCACATGTCATTGACGACACTTACTTTTTTCACAACTTTGTTGTTCCAGTGGAACAAGAGATGAGAACAAGACTCTGGTGATAGGTAGGATACCATTGCATTACAGGATAGTCTTTGTACAGGAATCCCCATGGTAAGACGCAGAAGGAGTAAGTAAAACCCATGCACAAGAGAGCTGGAGACACACATAAAATGGAATAAGGCATGAAAAGACTTTGAGAGGATGACAGAGGGAGGGAGGACTTCGCATGTATTTTTTTAAGGAAATGCTGTGGAGAGCGGGGGGGGGGGCGCGCTAAATGAGTGAAACAGTTGCCTTTTACGATATATTTGTAGCGTCGCAACTTCTCAGCTTCCTCTCCAGCCACAGTAACGCGGCAAACTCACGCAGAGTGTACGACGGAGCCGGAGGAGAGGGAACTCAGACAAGGTATTTATCAAAGAAGGTGTTCAAACGTGAACTGCGGAATGGCGAGTGTGTAAAACGCGAATGGCTACTCTATTCACCATGCCAAGGTTGATTGTACCGTTTTGCATGTCGCCTATTGTCCAAGAAAGAATCTCCCTTTGTACATCAGGATTCAATGACTGAAAACACAGCAATCTTATTGTAGAACATAAACATGGTGTGGCCGTATGACCGACCACCTGAGCAATTATTCGTGCTAGAGTCTAGTCATAATAATAAAATATAAAACTACCATTCGCTATAATAAACAAGCAAGATTCTTAACTAATATAAAAATAACCCGAGACACTAAGGGTAGGGTAGAGAGTGGTAGTAAATTGGCTAGGTCAGTTGTTTGACAATGCTCGCTAATTTAGGCGGCAGTCGTCATGGAGAGTATGACGTAAATAGGAACAGCCCCAAACTTAGTAAAACCACGTGAAGGAATAACCAATAATAAATTGAATAGAATAATCGCCAACCAATAGAAGTAGCTAGCTAAGCACGCACTGCAGAGGTCAGCTGCCGGCAAAATTCGAACGGCAGTGTTGGCAAAGTCAGGCATGGCATACAGACGTGTTTTGTGAGTGAGTCTTGAACATTGGTTCAAGCAAATGTTATCTTGCTGGTTTTCTTCATGTAAGTAGACCAAAGTCTTGTATCGTCTTTTTAATTTTCAGCCCAGCTCATCTGATATTTTTATAAAAGGTCGCAATGATGCAATTAACGAAGAATTGAAGGATTCATGAAAGAAATCCCAAAACTGCAAAGATATATATTGAAAAAAAAAAGGAAAACTACAGGTGGTAAACTACACAAAAGAGATATGCAACCCTGGCAAAATTATAAATGATTTAAACCAAGGATATTGACGATAAGATGGAATATTAATCGCCTCTATGGATTTAAAAGGTGTTGAAAAATATAAAGGCCACAATGAACATTGTGGAATAACTTGAATCAAATGACTGATCAGATTTTGTAACCATTTCTGTTGATACATTACATGCAATTTTTTGTTCTAAATAAAATGCAAGTTGACCTGATCCGGCTGTTGAATAATTCCTTACATGTTGGATAACGTAGGAACTTAGTATTTGCAAAAGGTACACCACTAATCACTATCACTCTCCAAAACTTATCAACGATAGAGGAACGAACGGACTGGCACCCCACAACATGAACCAAGAAACTTTCATCTCTGGCGGACTTCAAGCCTGATTCTTTATTAATCAAACATCATCGCTCAGAGCAGGAGTACTGGCATAAAGTGTTGACACGTGTGGTTTCCGTCATTCGCTTTCTTGCCTCCAGAGTGTGACGTATGAAAATCGGACCTCTCTTTCTTTAATCCTTCAGTCCCCCTTTTCTCTCTTACAACTAAACAACTCGAGTCATTCCCACGATTGCTGGTTTGGTATGCCATAAGTTATCTGGACATCCGCCCTTTTGTTGTCTTCTCTCGAGGGCGATTAAAATAAAACTATTTCGGTATCTCTTACTGACATTCCCACAGAGAGGCAGACCACCAGAGATCAGGTTGCGATGTCAAGCCGAGGTTTGAAACCTCTGTTTAACACCTGATAATAGAATGGACGAAGATTTCGCAGGTGCGTTTGCCAGTCATGGGAACAGGGGCCGATTCAGTATATTAACGCAGTTTTAGAAAAATTCATCATCAGTCTGGCCCCAGGAATTGGTGACATCTGCTAGCGCGAATCTTGGAGTTTTATATATAAAGAATTTCTGAGATTCACGGAGAGTGTCATTTTCCTAGTGTGGCGGTAATCTATATATATTAGAATTTTGAGTGTCTTAACGTGTTAATGTTTTCACTGGGATTTCTGTGTTTATTAAATAAGCATATTAAATAGTTCCAGCTGTAATAAGTAAATTTAATTTCTTGCTATTCCCCCAGTAAGAGACGCTTTAAATTAATTAATATACGCTAGGCGACTGATAATTAGAGATAAATATACTTTTATTCATCATCCGTAATTTTGTGAATTACTAGAGTTTTGTGGGTTTTAAATATAATTTAATACCGGAGTGATCTAGAGGTCTTACCTAACGAGTGTAGAATATAATAATGATATCATTGTTAAAATGTTTGTTTTTTCTACATCTAGGCGATCAACCCTGCGATCTAGCGGTCTGAATAGCTCCAGAAACATTCTTAAAATATTATTGGGTCCTAGATTTGGACCTGTGCGGTTCTCTTGTGGTTTTTCTTACAGAGAGAAAGTACCCACATATAAACATTTTAAAGAATATAAAAATCAGAACTGGACAAGAAATTACCCAGATTGTTCACAGCAAATCTGATCCGCCTGTGGTGGCCAAATATCTATATATAAACATTGTTTTCCAGAATATTGACTATCGTAGTTTTTTTCTTTTCTCAAGTGGATTTATCCAGAACAAAAGAATATTTGGGTCCATAACCGGCACCCAAACCCCAGAGTGAGAGATAAAAACAGATAGGAGATCCTTTGCTTATCCTTATTGGTTTTCTAACAGTGTACCCACCAGACATTTTCCTTAAATATCGGACATCTGTGTGCTGCCCATGGTGCACATTTGTGATCGCAATATATATTTACCTGCATTACCTGACGTGAACTTTTTGACACATAATATTAGCATTATTTAAGCGGACGTTCCCCATTAGGAAAAATTAATCATTCTTGGAGGAACTGGGGTCCCTTGGATAGCACCACCCTGAAATATGTCAAAGATACACAGATGTGTTAAAGAGTAGTAGGTAAGTGTGATTGCTGAATACTTGTGGCCACAGACTGACAGACTGTAAGAAAGAGAAATGAATATTTCATATTTTGTATAATCATTATACTCACTTCAGTCTTGTCGGGTTCGCAAATACTGTTATATCATTTTCTTGTCTTCTTGGTTTCAGGATAGATTGACTAGAGACTTGGTTCTTTTACTTTATCGTCTATCCCTATATATATTATTATTAACTGTAATCTTTTGGGTTAATTACTTCTGTCAGGATCTACTTTGGGATTCCTTTACAGTAGAGGAGAGCCTACTGGGTTAATACATTTTCTTGCATTTTTTATGTCTGTAAACTATACCTTCTGATAGATAATATTGTTGTATGTGATTTATTTAAGATAATAAACATAATAAACCTAAGTTATCGTGTTGGTCAAACCCCTGCCCAGTATATGTTATCCATAGCTTGGTTCACGTCTGTACGTATTATGTCACAGAATTGTGTATATGTAAGTGAAGTGTAACTGATATATATGTACCAGGAGAGAAAGGGAGTCTAGTTAAATATTGTCGTGAGATAGGCTGGGGTTAGAGCAATTACTCAATCCAGAGACTGTCCTTTCTCTTACACTCTCACCCCCTTGTGAAAAAAAAGCTATTTCTTACCCCTTATTCTCACATAGTTTACCATTATCACCTCTGCTCAGACGGGACCTTAAACATCTTCAACCTATCTCAATAAAATCTACGACACAGAGGTTTGGCATTTCGTGGAGATAATAAAACTATTGAGTCAGCAAAAAATGGAGACTCTTTAGGTATTCTAGAGCTGTTGAGTGAATTTGACCCTTTTTTGGAAGAGCATCTCAATCAAACTGTATGGAAATGATGGACAGCGTAACCCAACGTATTTATCGGCAAACATTTGTGAGGAATTTATTGAAATAATGGGACAACATGTTCTTTGTAAAAACGGAACATGTTCTTTGTAAAAACGGATAGACTTAATAAGTTTAGCCAGCAGGTGGGCTTGAACATCAATTTAAAGAAGTCTGAGGTCATGGCGCTCAATGTGAGCAACCCTGAGCCCATATCAGTAAGGAATCAGCAACTGGTACAGACAGACACCTTCACATACCTAGGATGCATAGTAACACCAGACGGCGGGGCAGGCAAAGACATCAACATCAGAATGAATAAGGCAAGAACAGCCTTTTTTAGCCTAAACAACATCTGGAAGTCCTCCCAATACAGCACAAGCACAAAATTAAGATTATACCAGAGCTGTGTGCTTTCTGTGCTTCTCTGTGGTGCGGAATGCTGGAGAGTAACAGAGAAGGAAATGTTGAAATTGTCCTCTTTTCGCACAACATGCCTAAGAAAAATTCACCGAATCTTTTGGCCGAATACCATCACCAACCAAGATCTGCTTACTCGGAGCAAGCAAGAGGACATGCACACCATCATAGCTGGCAGACGCTGGAGCTGGGTTGGCCATGTCCTCAGAAGAGACCCCGATGCCATCACAAGAACAGCTATGCTTTGGACCCCTGAAGGAAAACGAAAGAGAGGCTACCAAAAACAACCTGGCGGAGGACTGTGGAGGCTGAGATGCAAAGAATGAACCAGAGTTGGAGCATTGTATGAAGGATGGCCGCCGACCAAGCAAAGTGGAATCAATTTGTTGTTGCCCTACAAGACGCCACTAGGCGTGATGACCACTGACTGCTTTGACGGTCGGCGGCTAAGGATCAAAGAAGAAAGTTCTGTGTGCTTTTGTGGAAGAAATAAAAGAGTCAAAGTATTATTCAATAAGTGCGGATTCCGCTACAGACATCTCACACATTAATCAACTGACATTTACCGTACGGTACATTCGAGTATGTGAGTCTATGGAGCGTTTCATCAAGTTCATTCCTATCTTTTCTCATAAAGCAAAGAATCTAGCAGACACTGTTGTGGATTTCCTGAATGAGAACAAAATTCCGCTATCAAACTGACGTGGTCAGTCGTATGACAATGCCTCAAATACGTCTGGACGCTATACTGGATTGCAATCACGGATCCGTCAACTGAATGAGTTCGCCGTCTATGTCCCCTGTGCTGGACACAGCCTGAACTTGGTGGGAGTAAAAGCGGCAGAGTGTTGTCTACAGATTGTAAAATTCTTTGACTTTGTTCAACGTCTATATTCCTTTTTCTCAGCTTCTACACATCGATGGAATGTTCTGGCATCATCTTTAGGAAAAGATCATGTTGTAGTCAAGCGTCTGTCTGACACGAGATGGTCGTCACGTCCATGCTCTGTATGGAGGTTTCGAGAAAATTACATGCACTGGATTCTCTATAAGCTGACACTGACCAGGAAGTGAACACAAGGCGAGAGGCAGAAGGATTGAAGAAGAAAATGGAGAACATGGAAACGATCTTTCTGACAATTCTTTGGAACGACATTCTCGAAAGAGTGAGCAAAACAAGTAAGGTCCTGTAGAAGTGTACGTCTTACTGGATATGATGGACCAGAAGAAGAGGTATTTCTACACAAAAGTGAAAAGTTTAAAGTGGAAGTGTTTTGGACTCTGAACTCTGACCTGACAAAACGTGCAGAAGCTTATTCATTTATCGGAAATCTGTTTTCCTTCTTCAGTCTTACTTACTTACTTAGTCGTTCCCCTTCTACCATGAGGTGTAGAGTTTTGGAAGAGAGAGCGCCAGACTATCCTATCGGCTGTCTTCCTCCTGCCCTGGTTCCATTCTAGTCCTCGGTCCTACAAAGATTGTCTAATGTTGTCCTCCCAGGGGACTCTGGGTCGTCCTGGGGGTCTGGATCCCTGGCTCTTTGTTTCTCATGCTTGTCGTGGTAGCCGATCTTTTCCCATTATGCAGACATGGTCAAACCATCTTAGTTGGTGTCGTGGAACGAGTTGTGTAAACCCACTACTTTGTTAAATCCCTATGTCGAGAGCCCAGCCAATCAACGCACAGTTGCTGAGCCGGAATAAATTGCAAGAAGTTACGCCAGGAAAAACTTAAGCCCTGTTTTTTTCGGATGTGGGTCGTGGCCATCTTGTTCACGCAATATGGCGGAAGAAAACTGAATAAAATTAGCCTGTACCAGGCATGAGACTAAACTGCAGGAAACCAATCAGCTTGCTCCGCCAGGAACCAACCAAACGCTTTCCTTAACCAGTAGAAGTTACTTTACCTGCCTATATAATCGGGCGAGATTTTATGCTAAAAACACGCAACACCAGACACGAAGCTAGAGATACCGACTGACTGAAGAGGACCTATCACCTTGATTTATAGCTTACCTGAGGGCATTGACCTGCAGCCTGCTTCGCTAAGTCGAGTCAAAATCTGGCCTATTTAAATCTTGGAGGGTAAATATATTTACGATAAACTGGTAGGAAAATAGGCCTACAGCAGATTCACCTGTATGTATATATTTTATATAAATTGTTTCAATATGAACGTATCAGGTTACTGATTGTTTCTTGGGGGAATTAGGTATAATGATTGTATTTCCTGATATGGATTGATGAAGGCGAAGACTAATAGTAAAGGACTCATACTTCAACTTATTGTCTCCTATAACTTCAGTCTATAACTTCAGTCTATTGTCTCAGATAACTCCAAACTGAAATATAACAAAAACAGTCCTTGTTAGGACTCAACCTATTGTCTCCTATAACTTCAATCTATTATCTCAGACCAACTGCAATATAACCAAAACAGTCCTTGTTAGGACTCAACCTATTGTCTCCTATAACTTCAATCTATTATCTCAGACCAACTGCAATATAATTAAAACAGTCCTTGTTAGGACTGAATCTATTGTCTCCTATAACTCAATCTATTGTCTCACATAACTTCAGTCTATTATCTCAGATAAAACCAACTGAAATATAACCAAAACAGTCCTTGTTAGGACTCAATCTATTGTCTCATCTAACACCAATCTATTGTCTCCTATAACTCCCACCTGAAATATAACCAAACAGTTCTCGTCTCATATACTCCTATCATAAGAACATAACAATATTGTTAGGATATATGTTACCAGCTAGTATAGCACTTGTCAGAGAGGGCCTGGTATATTATAGGGGGAAGGAAATGGTTGTATCACACCTAGGTGTACATATTATTGGATATATTCATGTATTGAATTTATATTATGGGATGTATTCATGTATTGAATGTATTCATGTATTGAATTTATAATATTAGATGTATTCATGTATTGAATTTATATTATTGAATGTATCCATGTATTAGTTTATCAGAAAGAATGTTTTGCAAGTAGACACCTGTCTTGTCTCGCTATTGCTAAATCATATTGAGCCATGTTGTCATTCATCCTACATGCAGACATCTGAGACACGCTCATATCATATACAATAGAAATAGGTGGGCTTGATGATAGAAAATTAGCCGCTATTTTTCTTTGTTACAGGTTTTATTTCGTGTCATAAAACCTGAGGTCGTATGTTCGAGTCAATCCAGCTGCCTGGAACGTCGCAGGAGCATAGAGATTGCACGGAAGCTACATCTTTAGTCTCCCTCAGTCTTGGGTGGGCTAAAGTAACGAGCCTCAGCAGAAGTTGTGTGAACCAAACTAAGGAGAACAGAACGTTTTAAGAGATGAGTACACATTAGTACCATTTCTGTCAGCATTGTGAGCAAAAAGTTAGTGTCAGTGACGAGAAAGTGAATTAGCATAGCAAGAGACAACAATTAACTGCATAGCTGATAAATGTTATATACTTAATTAACAGCACAGCTGATACGTGTACTATAATTGAATAACAGCACAGCTGATATAATTATTGTTCCTATAATTGGAAAACTTGTAATATCTTTATATATCTATATAAAATATAAATATTTGTAAATCATATGTAAACTTACAAATCCATTACCTTCCATTTTTCAACATTCACCCTTCAGCACAAGAGTAGATAGTGTATATACTAAATAAATAATAAGGAAATTGTATTTGAAGACTTGTCAATTTTATCATTGTTAAGTAAAATCTGTTTCCTTGTCATAATATCACAGTTAGTTACACAGCGGAGGTGGCACTTTATGTCGGACTCCTCTCTACTATTGTTTCGAGATCAGATCATTCACAGCCGTAACTAATTTGTGATACCAGTAGTTCTCTCAGACACTGGGACTTCACCATTTTCTGCAGAAATTCTATTTCTGTAATTGTCAGTACTATACTGATCTTAAAGCCAAATAAAACCTCACGCCACAGTTGGGACTGTTCTACTTGGTCTGCAGGGGGTGGAATTTTAGGCCTTGACGTATCGTCTGGTTGCGGACCATGTCTCTTCTTGTTACTTCAACCACCTTCCTCAGATACCTCATTTCTGAGGTTTGGATCTGGCTTTTGTGGGTTGTAGCCACTGCCCATGACTCGCATCCATATGTTAAGACTGGGACATTGGTGGAGCAGTATACAGCCATCTTCATTTTCTTACCAATCTCTCTCTCTTGCTGAGGAATCCTCGATTTATGGCCTGAAAATGTCTCCCAGCTGCTGCTTTTCGAGTGGCCAACTCTTCTTTGATGCCCCCCTTTCGGTCTATAACAGCTCCGAGGTATTTAAAGTGGTCGACCTGCTCCAGGACCTGTTCTCCCAGCTTAATCTGATGTCTTCTTTCTTCTCGTGATATCACCATGGATTTTGTTTTAGAGCTGTTTATGACCATCCCTCTGTTCTCCTGCTCTTCCTCCCAGACTTGCAGGTTGGATTGGAGATGTGCCTCTGATTAGCAATCATCTTCCAGTACCCCACTTAATACTTTCTTGTTCTCTCCTTACATGCCTTGATGACATCGTCCATGAGGAGTATGAAATGATAAGGTGACAGGATATCACCTTGTCTTACACTAGTGGTGGTCCTGAACTCTTCTGACTTATGGTTTGCTGTCCTCACATAACTCCTGCAAGACTTGTAGAAGCTCTGTATAGCATGAATCAGAGGTGCTGGAATGTTCTTCCTTGCCAAACCGTCCCAAAGTTTGCTCCAGGGGACCCTGTCAAACGCCTTTTCCAGATCTATGAAACAAAGATGGATCTCACTCTTATACTCAAGGGCCTTTTCACTCAGCTGTCTGAGTGTGAAGATGAGGTCTTGAGTACTTCGGTTTGCTCGGAATCCGCACTGGACCTCATCCAATTGTGGCTCAGCTAGGCGTCGGATTCTCTGCTCTAGAATTCTAAAGTAGATTTTACCAGGGACACTGAGAAGGGATATGCCTCTATGGTTTCCACACTGTCGATTGTCACCCTGTTGGTGTTACGATGGCAATCTCCCAATTCTTTGGTATGGTCTTGTTGCACCACGCTGCCTGTAGGACCCTTAAGAGTAATAGGTCGCCTGATGCTCCCAAGTACTTAACCATTTCTGGTGTTACCATCTTGATTTTCTCCAGTGCTGCCTTCAGTTCTTCCATCTTTATGTCATCTTCACCATCATTGGTTTTCTCTTCTGTGCTAGTGATTATCATTTCTGATGCTTCACCATCCAGGAGTTCTGAGAAATATTCTTTCCATTACTTCCTTCGGGGCAGTAAGCAATTTGCCTTGCTTGTCCTTTATAAATTTGAGAGGGCACTGTTTTTCCATCCTCATGTTCTTTAGGGTCTTATAGAACAATTTCTGATTTTCTTGCGCATCTTTTTCTAGCTTTTCTTAACATTCTTCCCAGGACTTCTGTTTTGCTGCTAGCACCTTGTTCTTTGCTTCTGTTCTGAGTGTCAGATATTCTTTATATTTCTCCTGTTGTGTTTTTAGCTCCTAAGCATTTTCTTCTTCTCTTATTTTCTCTTTGACTTCCTCTGTCCACCAAGGTGTCATCTTTCTCTTGTTCCCAAGTCGGACTTCACCACATGCTTCTGCAGCAGCTGTCTTTATGATGTCCTTGAATTTAAGCCAGAGGGTTTCCAAGTCATCAGGTTGTTCTTCTGTGTTGTTCACCGCTGCAGCAATAAGCCCCTGATATCTGGTCTTAATTTCTGGCTCTCTCAGCTTGTAGGTCTTAATGCTCATTTTTCTCGTTCGTTTACTTAGTTTCTTGCGTGATGTTGGGCAGTTCCTAGGCTAAGCAACTCTTTCAGTTGTTCTTTTGATTGTAAGCAGGTAGTGATCACTTCCAATCTCTGGCCCCCTCCAGACTCTAGCATCCCGGACATATTTGAATGAGCGCCTCCTAAAACAATTGGTTCTGATGAGCTAAACAAAAAGTGTGAACATCTGGCTAATATGTATCACAAAGACCTTGATTATGGTGACCTTCTAAATGAATGCAAGTATCTCAGTTCTTGATGAAAATTGTGAGACTCTGCGTTGTACAGAAAAATAATTTTGGACAACTTGAAATCTGTTTTTCCAAATGTTGATGTGCATGATGGTGACCAACTGTACAGGGGAACGTTCATTTTCAAGATTGAAACTTACAAAGAATCAGCTTCACGGTACAATGGGGCAGCAGCGTTTGCAGAGAATTGATTTATAATTGGATTGAAGTCAATGGTCTTCAGGATGTCATTTTCCTTGCACATGAGTCAAAGCCAGTTCAAAGACATTTCGCAAACGATTGTGTTGATTAATAATAAGTAATTCATACTGTACCATCTCCGTCTGTACGGTGTACCAATTAATTATCGTTTATAATGTATGTTTGTGTTTTTCAAGGCTTATGTTATATTGTATGTTACAGGTTGTGTTGATTAATCCTCGCTTTACATACAGCATGTTTGTTTATGTTTAAACATTGATTTTGTAATATTTTTGTTGAAAGTACCTTTAATTATAAATCTACAGGTTTAATTTTATTGACCCTTTACATTTTTATTCCCGTGGGTGGGAAGGGGCCCAGTGCATTGCTTTGCCTACAATGCTGTTAAAAAGGCACTGTTAGTGACAAGGGAAACAACTCCATAAAAATGTTCACGTAAGTTGAATCAAGCGGCGCTTATTTCTCCTTCACACGAGGCGGAAAAAACGGAGTGTAGCTGACAGTTGAGTCCCTTGCACTATGGATATATAGAATGGAGCGCATGTTGGGATTTTTGTTGTTGTTGAAGACCTATGTTCATTGGAGAGATGAAAAGTGTCCCAATGTGATCTGTTTTTATTCTACGCAAGCATCTATTTATAAAAGTCTGTAGGTTTTTGGTTGTTCTCGTTTCAAAGCTAATGTGTCATTTGGTAACTTGCAAGGATCAATCATCTCCTGTTACGAATCTTTGCTCCCAACACCATGCTCTATTTGGCTAAACATGACACTCCTACTTGCAATAGATGTTGCGGTTTTAACACTTGGTCTCATCATCAATAGACCGTCCCACTACCTGTATTTTGGCTCTTTATCATCATTACGGCTGGTCCCCTTTCAGAAAGCCTGCACCAAAACATCATGCGCAGCAGTGTTTTCTGTGACTGCCAATCATCTTTTCACGCCATGCCTGAGCGTGGCAGTATTTTGTGTGTGTGTGTGGGTCCCCAAGAACCTGCACATGCTTTTAGTGCAATAAACCATTATCAACAAAGATTAAATGAATAACAGGCAAACACTAGACAGCATGAATAGCAGGCAAACACTAGACAGCATGAATAACAGGCACACACTAGACAGCGTGAACAACAATGTAAAAAAAAAAGATGAACAATATAAACAATTTAATTAAAATCACATTTATTTTTAAATCATTGTGATTGCGCTCCTCAACATGAAAATGTAAAACACCATTATCAGTATGCTTTGTAAATTCACAACAATTGTAATATCAGACAGCGTGTTTCAGGGAAAACATGTGTATGCCATAAAGAGGAATACATTGTGATAGATGTGGATGCCGTAACAAACATCAAGAATATAAATAAGGTGAGTGAGGAAAAGATGAAAAATGGTAATGAATAGCACAGACTATCACAATGTGATTTCTGTAAGTAGTCTAAGGGACACTTGTAAGAAATAATGATGAGTTATTAACTAGAGTTATGTCGAGAACAGAATGAGTAACAGATAGTGAAAACAAAATGTTCAGTAGAATAGGACACAACAGGAGTAGATATCAAGATGTGAAATCTTGCAGAAGCTATGTCCATTGCTCAGGATTTTCTTACCTAGCAGACTTAATGACAAATAAAAAAAGAATGGGGGGGGGGGGAGGAACAGGTGTGTGTATGTGATTTATAATTTATGAAAAATGTATAATGCTGACTGGGAACCATACCAACAAGGAGGTATGGGGTGTGTGATTTATAATTTATGAAAAATATATAAAGTTGACATTGACAACAAAAATAAATCAACATGTAACATTCAGTCTTGCTAATACAAATTTGAGGAAGTACTGATCAACAATTACAGCCAAAAACATTGAAAAATAACAGTTTAAAAATAGTTTAAAGATATGACAAAACTGACCTACTGTCTGCAGTTAGCAAGATAATACTTATTTGTTTCAAAACTAATAACAAATCATAGAAAATAAAATTTGCCCAAGGCCTTAATCCATTTTATTCATAGTATTTTTTTTGTTTTTGTTTCGGACAGCACCTTTAAAAAATGTCGGGGCTTGAAAAAATTTTAACTTGAAAGAATCTCACTTTAAAAAAAGAAGTTGATAGGTATGATATATGTGTGCCCTTGAAAGATGACATCAGTGCAGCCCATCTCTGTGTTCTCCTGGCCTTTGTCTCTGTTCCATTGCTCTGGCAATTTCACCAGGTGTGTTTTGCCTGTTAGAGAAAAATGGAATTTTAACAAGCCTGATCCATTTTATAAGTGGCTTATTTTGATTACATTATATTAAAAATTTAAAACAATATCAATTTTTATTAGGTATATATTGACATGAACGTCTGATTGACAGAGTGGTTAAAGTGCTTGTCTTTCGTGGCAGAGGTGCCAGGTCCAAATCACGGTTTCGTCAAGCTCTAGTCTACCCAGCATGTAAATGGGTACCTGACTCTGCTCTGAGCTGACCACAGAAGAGGTGCAGAATCTGCTACAACAAAGGTATTCATCGTGAGACTCGGTATTACTGTTCGAAGTTCCCCAGCAAGCCGGGTTTGAGCCTAGGGGAATGCTTTGAAACTTACCACACTCAGCCCAACCTGTAACTGTAAAAATGTAAGCAAACTCAAGAAAACAAGTAAAATGAAAACAACAAAGCTTTTGTGGATCATATAAATAATTTTCATTTATGTACGTACCCCGTTGTGACGAAATTCTAAATACAATATCTAAATTAGAATATAACTGTATAGAGAATAAAGTCAAGAATAAGATAGAACTAAAAAATTTGGTAGAGAATTGTCTTCATCACCCACGCCTTCAGCGTATTAGTTGTGATAACGCAGTATAGCTAAATAAAAGGTACCCACTTTTCAAATTCGTCCTTGACATAAACGTATCACTTTTCCAAGTTCAAACGGAGTATTTGCCTAGAATACATTGTGTAGAGAGAGGGGAGGAGAAAGGATAAATGGCAAATGCTAACCGCGTCTCGCATCGTTTCCAAAAATAATTTTATTTTGAAAGACTTTATTTACAATTGAGAGATGGAAAATCATTGGCCAGCTTACCAAAGCTGCGTTTGAAATTATAAGGCTTTGTCGCCATTTTTCAAAAACTGTAGTTGAAGCAAGGTGCGTTGAGAGCAGCATTGCTGTAGAATATATCTATCTCAGCAGTCTGGACAGGGCAGAAGGAACATATGTGTAATTCTATTGCCAGTCAACGTATAACTTGTGTGTTTTTCATTGAAACTTGTGGTAAGATGACTATTAATTATCTTTTATTTAAAATAAATGTGAATGTGAGAAATGTTAGATGAAAAGCCATCATGATTAGTCAGTACATAGGTCCCCAGCAACCACTGTCAGGGCCTATAAGGTATCCATTGTATATAAGCTACCAGAGAGAGGTAGATACCAAAGAACATGCAGGGGGCATCATGAATCATATCAATATTTTGTGGAAAAAGATCAGTGCAAATGGCAGAGGCGTACTAACATCCTTACAGGAAAAAGATCCGTGTAAATGGCAGAGGCGTAACAGCCATTAGGGAAAGAGATGAATCTGGTATAAATTGTTCCATCAAAGTAGAGTGGAGGAGCAGGGTTGGTCAGATAAGAACTGACCATGTTCTTTTGTTGAATTATATTATTATTTGTGAATTTGGTGGAATTGAAGTGATGTTGAGACAGGCACATAATTTTCATTTGCAGGGGTTATGCTGGCACTTGTCTGGTGTCAGTAGATCTTCTGATTAAGAAAGCCTACACTACTGTGAGACGTCCCTGGGTCTATTTCTATACTCAAACATTTGAAAGACCAGAGGAGACTGTGGCTTGTGACCGAATCTACTACAACTGCTGGGATTCCTGGGTTCAGATAAGTCCCACTATCTGGCCTGGGACAACTTATCATAATAAACTTTGGACAGATCTCCATTATAATAAATACAGTTCCATCAAAAGTGCCTAAAATAAACAGTGAGATGATTAACAAAAGAACACTGGAATGAGGATAAATTCCAAACCTGTCTCCTAATACCAGAAGTTATCATAGATTAAGAAATAATATTTGAAAATTTCCTTTGTAACAATGTTCTTTGGACACATGGTCCTATTTATGTAAATATATTTATATTTGTATATATATATATCTATATTGTGATTCAACTGAGTTGTGGTCCTGACCAAAATAATTTTAGGTTCAGGACAAATAAATTTGAGAAAAAAGAAATTCCACACTATAAAATTTACTCACTGGTGTTAGTCAAGTTCCTAATAGCATTTAATATCTGTATATGTATGTGTTTGTATTGAATTCTTATAGCATCACTCTTACATTACCCTAGACACTGTACGTAGCTATCAATCACGCTAGTCAAAAAAGAATATAACTTAGAGTGAGATCATAAGGTGGTATTAAGAAAGGTTCTCTGTAACACAGCTGTCCATTGTCTACCTCAGAGACCTTCACAGTTGACCTCACTCAAGTACAACTATATGCACACCATTCTTCTTAACATCTAAACCCACCACACCCGTGACCTTGATTAGCATATTCTGAAAGTGAAACTTTGCTTTATGCTCTTTCATAATATATACACTTTCAATGGTATATCAGGTGAGAAGTTAATAGCATACAATATAAGACGAGGAAAATTATGAAGTCTTGAAGCAGGCATTGCTTGTTTGATATGAAAAGAACTCAGAATCTTATAGGAAGAAATTCTGAATGGCTAAGTGTTGCGTGATAAATTCTCGCAACATCGTTTTATTACAATATTTATTTTATAACGCAAGGGCAACAACTGCTTGAAATTTATAGTCACTTTTCTCGGTAAGCATTTGTCTTGTCGCGTTGGTATTGAATGCAGTTAAGTTTTGAGCTGTGGTCATTTTGCGCTGGACTGCGCATGACTGGTCTTGTTTTTTGGTCGATCGGTTTCCGCCCACCACTAGTGGAGTGAGCGATTTGAATGGCGAAAGAGATGCCTCGTTGAAGAGGGGATCTCCGCTATTTTTTGTTCTGTCAGGGATGTGTAGTCCTCTTAATGGATATTTCGTTTATTCGAGATAATACCTCTAGTGTTTCCCACATGTCGGGAGGCGTGTGATATTTCTGTGTATTTCCTGAAGGCAAGTAAATTGACTTTTTCATTAACTCTATCGATTTTTGGGTCGTGAGCGATTTCGATTCATAGCCTGTCTTCGAAAGTCGTCGTCACGAGATGTTTTCCCAGCTCACATGTCGCTGTATTGTGCTGCATCGGTTGATGCAGGTCCCAAGGACTATTACTTGCTACTTGGTTACCTGAACTAGGTCTGAAAAACCTTTGTTATCTAGAGGATATTTTTGAGGACATTATTTATACTTCGGCAGACGTGTCTGTCTTGCTGAAGTCAGACTAAGGAGAGTGAACTGATCTCATACATCTGGTTATCTCCTGGCTGTTATAGAAAAGGATGGAGTTTTTCACCTGACTACATTTACAGCACTATGAAATATAACATGCATCTGACTCATCATTGTCTATTGCTGTATTGAATGTTGCTGTGATAATGACTGTTTGATGTGCCTACATATTCGCGTAACCATTTTGTCACTGTGGCGTCCACAATAAATAATGAAGAAAAACGTCAACGGCTGTTTCAAGAATCATTGACTTTATACGTCGTGAGTTTACTGACGTCCTATGTGGATTGCCCTGTTATTTTTGTATGAACATTGTTTGACTGAACACATCTGCACACTACACAAAACCAGACATGCGGATACCATCCATCATCATATGGCATCACGCATCATTTGGTGGCCATAAGCTGGTTTGATCTGGTACCAGCAAACACGGGGTCCCTTACCCACTTCATTTTCAACAAGAATTCATCAGCATCCTTCAAGAAATTAACATTCTTCAATACAGTCAACATCTTCAAAATTTTCAAAGTACTCGGCGTTGCCCGGTAAAAGTCAAAATTTCAACTTTTTGACGGAAACAAGAATTTGACAGTACCCGGCGTTGTTACATGTTGCCGGATAACTCGGACTGCTGTTATCTTTTACGCAAGTCAAGCAAGTTGCTGCTGTCAAGGTTCCATTGCTGTCATTTTTGTGAAGGTCAAGTGCCGGTTGAAACGGGTTGTTTTCTGAAGAAGGCCAAGTACCGATTTCCATCAACTTACTTTTGGATTAGAAGGTCAAGTGCCGAAACAACTCAACATACAGTATGTCAGAAGCTCAAGTACCATCGTGTTAGCAGTGGAAGCAGTTCAGATGTGCCATCATCGTTGGAGCTTCGCTCTTTAGGACGTTGATTTGACCATCCGTTTTTCTGCTGTTCTACGATTGGAAGCCTATAAGTTAAGTGGCCTGTTTGTATGTAAACTGTGCCCTTATACTTCTGCTGAGTCTTCTGTGTATCATCTCATTCTATATGTTATATGTCTATATGTTATTTGTATATTTATATGTTTATATTTCAGCGGGTTCTCGGTTGGGTGGTGTCTCCGTTAGATTATGCCACGTCATAGAGGTCGTCTATTGTGAGCGTTTTCTGTAGGGTTTGCAAATTTCCGATACTGGAATTTGCTAAGCGACTTCTGTTGCTAATTATGTTAGCTGTGATGACATGTTTTAATATTGTTTTCGTTATTATTTCGCATTCTTTAGTTTTGTTTTGATTTGTTTGTATTTGTTAGCCTACTCTTGTCTATAATTTAGTTTCATACAACATTTTTGTTTATACACTGTGGTGTCATGTATTTTGTTTAATTCTATCGCAGATATCGTCACATTTGTTGTGATATTTCATTAATTTCTGCTTTATTTTTAGTTGATTTCTGCGAACGTTTTTGTATTGTTGCTGATCATTGTTATTGTTTACATTGTTTGCATTGTTTACATTTTCAATGTTTACATTCTGCATGTGTTTACATAGTCATTGTTTACAGTTATAGTAATTAGTTAATGGGCTATGCTAATGCACTGTTACTACTACACTGATGATAAATGAATGATGAATAGTGTCGTGCACTATTGAATGAGAAGTGCACTTATGATCAAGAATTGATTGTTGATATTTCATATCCAAGTTTTTTGATTGGAGACTTGTTTCCCACAGAGACTGGGATAATATAAGGTGATGTGAATATACAAGTGCTTAATTAAGACTTGTTACACTTAGGTTTGAAATAAATTAGTTAATTATTTCAGGTTTTGGACTCATATGTTAGACAACATGTCTACATTTGAGCACTTTATTGAGCAGGGTAAATTGCTTGGGAAGACTGGTGATAAGTTAGAAGAATTTGCAACTGCTCGATATGATAAAGCAATGGAAGCTGAACAAAAAAAACTGCATATGGAAGCTGAACAAAAGAAACTGCAGATGCAGGTGGATGAAAAAAGATTCCAAATGGAAATGGAAAAACAAAAAAGGGAATCAGAAGCTGAGGAGAGAAAAACTTCCAGCTAGAGGCTGAGAATAAAAGACTTGAAAAAGAAGATGAAAATAAAAGAATAGAGAAAGAAGCTGAAAGACATCAAATAGAAGCTCAGGCTGAGGAAAGAAGATTACAGAGAGAGTCTGATGAGAGGAAAGAGAAAGCAAAAATGGAACATGAAGAAAAGGTCTTAGCTTTAGAGTTGGAAAAATTGAAATTGATGAACATGAGTAATGGTAATGATTCAAACAAGGGTTCATCTTCTGGTAAGGCTAATAATGATACTTTTAAGATTAAGTTACCAACATTTAGTCCTTCCAGTGATGACATAATGTTCTATCTGGACAGATTTGAACAAGCATGTACAGCTCATAACATAGACATAGCAAAATATGTTTATCAGTTATCAGGGATACTGACAGGTAAAGCTCTAAGTATATTAAATATGGTGGATGAACCTGACAAGAACAATTATGAGGTTGTCAGGGCCGCTTTGTTAAAGAAATATCAGCTTAACGAAGACGGCTATCGTCTACAATTTAAAAACATGTTACCTGAAAATGGAGTTGAATTCTCCGAGTTTATTGCAAGAATACGCATTACGTTCTCACGATGGGTTGAACTATCTAAGACGGAAAAAACTTATGAAGGACTTATGGACTTAATACTTAGAGACAAAGTCATGTCGTCTGTCAATGAGTCTTTCCTTGCTTTCCTTCATGAACGTAAACCTAAAACAATAAAAGAAATGGAAGATTTCTGTTGCCAATACGTAACTGCGCACCCACACATAACCAAGGGTAACTCTAAGGTGAAAGAAGGTTTACCAGTTGCTTCGGCAGCTCCGTATGGTCAAAACTTTGCTCGTAGATCCCAACAAAATTTTGATAGAAAGGGGCAGGCGGTAATTTCTGTTCAAAAATCATGGAAACTCAATTTCATTGGTGAATTCTTCTTCGAAGAAATGGGTGACAACCAGAATATTACTCGTTTCTATCACTCCTAATAAATATAAGGGCATTTTCAAAAGAGGATTATTGGTCATAGAGGTTAATCCCTGGCCGAAGACCTCAGAACCAAACAAATAGATGTTCGCATCAATGTGAACATGATAGTAATCGTGGAAACTGGAATTCGAACCAGGAACACAATTACAATAGAGACAATAATAACTGCAGAGATAATAATAACTTCTTATAAACTTCAGAGGGTTAACTATTAGTCTGGGTAAAGATCCTCAACAACAAAAAAAAATAGATATCAGCAGGCTAATGCTGTACAACAGGAAACTGAGGGAGCCTGTAATCATGTTGTTGATAGTAAAAAACTTTGACGCTGTCACTGGTTCTGCTTTTGACTTTGAGAGAGCAAACAAATGCCCCCAATGCAGTACTTTATTCGAACCGGGTACCATAACAACTTTGAGTTGTGGTCACCCACTTCCCGCTCTTCCTGCTGCTGTTGCGCATGACGGGAGGGGTTCTTTAATTCTACATAAGGGTCTTGTTAATGATACTCCGGTCTCACTACTTTTCGATTCCGGATGCACCACTATTGGTGTTTGAGTACAGTAGTCGCGTTGTAGATCCATCTTGTGCTACAGGAAGGGTTATTAAATGTGTCACATTTGGCGGCACTCTAGAAAAATATCCTACTGCTGTAATTCGCATTGCCACTCCTTTCGTTACTTGGATGATGTGCAATGCTTGTCTCTTACTAATCCTATTTGCGACTCTTATTATTGTGTCTTATACACGGAGTATAGGGAGTGTACCCCACAGCAGATTGCTGCTTGGGAAGATAATAACATGCAAGCTACAAATGCAGTAGTTACAAGAGCACAAGCTCTACAAACACCCGAAACTTCACTGTTGAATGGTGATATTGAAGGTTGTTAGTAGCCAAGATATTCACATAGTAAATCACTCGTGACTCTTTCATAAAATTGCAAGAAGAAGATCCTTCTTTAAAAAAATTCTTCGTTCTTGCGAAGAAAGGTGATCCGAATCAGGATACAAATAGAAAATCTTGGATTTGCCATTGAGAAAACTGGCGTACTTGTACGTATGAGTACAACGAATCGACCACAGCGTCGGCACCAATTCGCAAATTACTGTGGTTCCCAAGAAGCATAAGAAGTGCTAATATTGCAAAAAATTGGCTCATGGACTCCGCAATGGTGCTGGAACATATGGGTTTTGCCCGTACGAAGTCGAGAGTCCTTGCGGCTTTCTTTTGGCCTTTTGTCAATAAGGACATTCGTATTTACTGCCGATCATGCAAGGTATGTCCGGAGGTCAAATCTAGAGGACCACGACATGCTGCGCCTATCCAGGCTGCTGACATTCCTATTCGGCCGTTTCAGAAAATGGCCATAGATATTATTGGCCCTTTTAAGGTCAAGTCGGCCAGAGGGGACATCAGTTCAATCCTTAACATGTGTTCCGAAATGGTGGCCACGAACGTTGGCCAGAGGCCTAATTCCTCTTAAGAGCATATCTACTACAGATATCGCAGATGCTCTTTTGGTTGATATTTTTCTCCGCTTGGGGTTTCCCCAGGGAGAACTATTGTCAGACCACGGCACACAACTCTTATCTGACACTATGTCACAGGTAATGTCTACCTTACATATTGAACGATCTCTCAGTAGTATCTACCATCCTATGTCTAATGGGTTAGTTGAGCGTCTGAATCGAACGCTCAAGACTTTGCTTGGTAAGATAACTGAAGATCATCCTCAAGATTGGGACAGGGTTTTACCCGCGGCTCTCTTTGCCTATAGAGAAGTCCCTAATGAACACACAGGATTTTCTCCCTTCGAACTTGTCTTTGGCGCGCGTCCACGCGGCCCTATGTCTTTATTACACGATCTCATCACTGCCGATGATATTAGCGATGAAACTCAATCCTCATATGAGTATGTCATTGCTCTTAGACAAAAGATCATTGAGGCATGTAAGCGAGCAACTGCTTCATCAGAAATTGCTAAAGAGAAGGCAAGGCAGTTTGCTAACAAGAATAGATGTCTACGACAACTTTGTCCAGGTGACAAAGCATTCGTCCTACTCCCCAGTAGGGAAAATAGACTTCTATTTGTCATGGAAAGGTCCGTATGCAATAGTCTCTCGGATTTCCGATGTTGACTATGTGGTCGATATTGATGGAAAGCATAAAACTTTCCACATAAACATGCTTTCGGAATTTCACGAACGTCCGGACTATTTGCTGCCTATTTTCCAGGCAACGAGTGATGCTCGTGCACCTCACGGTTATTATTCATCCCTGTCTGTCATACAGGATGAGGAAGCTTACTTTTCTCTGATGTCAACCTTCCCCTTCCAGTGGTTCCATTACATTCCACGGAATCTTGGAAAAAACGTTTATGTTTCTCCTAATCTTTCTGGTGACGAACATCGACAAGTCTCGTCGATGTTACAAACATTTCAGGATGTTCTCACTGACATTCCTGGACACACAGATGTCATAGAACATGACATATTCTTACCGACAATAATCCAATTTGGGTTAGGCCCGTATCCTATTCATATACACTTTCAGTCGCAAGTGGGAAAAGGAATTGGATGAAAATGATTCAATTACATATATTGAAACCATCGACTTTCACCATATTCTTCTTCCATGGTTATTGTCCGGAAGAAGGATAAGAACATACGAATTTGCGTTGATTATCGCAAATTGAATCAGGTCACAAAGTTCGACGCTGAACCGATGCCTTTGTTAGAAGATCTACTGATTAGACTTTCTAATTCTAGATTCTTCACTAAACTTGACTTGTCTAAAGGTTATTGGCAAGTGCCTTTAGCAGAGCATGCCAAACCTCTTACTGCTTTTTCTACACCTAGGGGTCTATTTCAATGGAATGTTATGCCTTTTGGTCTCATGAACGCCCCTGCCACTTTCGTTCGCATGATGCGTCGAATTCTGTCACATCGTTCGGATGTCATCGCATACTTAGATGACATCTGTCTCTTCAGTGATACCTGGGAAGATCACTATTTAGGGTTATATGACTTACTGTCCACTCTACGTGAGAATAATTTGACAGCAAAACCTTCTAAAGCTTTTGTTGGTTTTGGTGAAATCTCTTTCCTGGGTCATCGTGTTGGTCATGGTCTCTTGAAGACAGAAGACCACAATACTTCCAAAATACTGAACATCTCTGTTCCTAAAACGAAGAAACAAGTTAGGAGTCTCTTAGGTTTAATTCAATTTTATGGGAGATTTATTCCAAATTTATCTTCGATCATGGCACCTCTCTCAACATTGTTGAAGAAAGGTTCGCCTAATCTGGTCCGTTGGTCTGAAGAATGCCAATCTTCACTAGACCAAATCAAGAATATATTTTCTTCTCCTCCCATCTTAAGATTACCTACTCTTGATAGGACTTTTGTTCTTCGGAGTGATGCTTCATCCACTGGGATTGGAGCAGCACTGATGCAAGAATATGCAAATACTCTGCATCCTGTTATGTACATTTCTAGAAAACTAAATGCGGCAGAGAGGAACTACTCGGTTTTAGACCGTGAGTTGTTAGCGATGGTTTGGTCAATTCTAAAGCTACAAAGATTCCTCCTGGGCGCACATTTCATTCTAGAGACTGATCAGAAAGCTCTTACAGCTATTCAGACTAAGAATTTGAAGAGTTCGAGATCCACTCGATATGCTATAGCTCTTCAACCTTTTCACTTCACGGTACGAGCTATCCGTGGTGCGGATAATGTGATGGCTGACATTTTGTCTAGATGCCCACATGACTCCAACTAATACTTCTGTCCTATATTTCCATATATTACAGAGTCATAACACACCTATATTTCTACAATAGATTAGCACATCTGTACTTACTTTATATGTACACACTATCGTGCTTTGTTGTCATCTTCTTCTGTTCGTTTTTTAAGATGATAGAGGAGGACTGAGTAGTTAATATAAGGGCCGTTAGTTTACTAAACAGCCACAATTATTAATAATGTATTGTACCTTATGAAGCATATTAGTTATTAATTAGCATTATATTGCTTGTACTTTCTCAGAATGTCATTGTTGAGCTGAGGACTTACCTTACTAGTATCAAGCATGACGAGTTCTAGATTGTGTACTTACCCTCGGAATACCAGAGCATATGTCCTGGATCGTCATGTAGTTTAACTTTACTATGTACTTATGTCATTACATGTCAAAGAATGTACTATTTAAATTTTCCTATCAGATTTGTACATCCATTTTTAAAGACAATATTAGAGTATGCTGTTTAATGATGATTATGGTAACTTGCATACGTATATTGTGTTTACATGCTAACGTGATGTGTGTTGGTGACACCTCCCCGATGTGAATATTTTTTGAGACATATTTATTTTTCTGTTGAGGTATATCCTCACCAGACACTCTATATTTAGCCTCATGTTAGGCAATTTAATTAATTATCAGCGCATAATTCGTGCGTTTTGAGCCGCTTATCGCATGCTCTTTGATATTTTAAAAAAAAAATATGTTCCACATTTTTTTTTTTATCGGGAGGAGGTGGTGATATGTTGCGTGATAAATTCTCGCAACATCGTTTTATTACAATATCTATTTTATAACGCAAGGGCAACAACTGCTTGAAATTTATAGTCACTTTTCTCGGTAAGCATTTGTCTTCTCGCGTTGGTATTGAATGCAGTTAAGTTTTGAGCTGTGGTCATTTTTGCGCTGGACTGCGCATGACTGGTCTTGTTTTTTGGTCGATCGGTTTCCGCCCACCACTAGTGGAGTGAGCGATTTGAATGGCGAAAGAGATGCCTCGTTGAAGAGGGGATCTCCGCTATTTTTTGTTCTGTCAGGGATGTGTAGTCCTCTTAATGGATATTTCGTTTATTCGAGATAATACCTCTAGTGTTTCCCACATGTCGGGAGGGGTGATATTTCTGTGTATTTCCTGAAGGCAAGGTAAATTGACTTTTCATTAACTCTATCGATTTTGGGTCGTGAGCGATTTCGATTCATAGCCTGTCTTCGAAAGTCGTCGTCACGAGATGTTTTCCCAGCTCACATGTCGCTGTATTGTACTGCATCGGTTGATGCATGTCCCAAGGACCATTACTTGCTACTTTGTTAAATGAACTAGGTTTGGAAAACCTTTATTATCTAGAGGATATTTTTGAGGACATTATTTATACTTCGGCAGACGTGTCTGTCTTGCTGAAGTCAGACTAAGGAGAGTGAACTGATCTCATACATCTGGTTATCTCCTGGCTGTTATAGAAAAGGATGGAGTTTTTCACCTGACCACATTTACAGCACTATGAAATATAACATGCATCTGACTCATCATTGTAATGCTGTCTACCGTCTATTGCTGTATTGAATGTTGCTGTGATAATGACTGTTTGATGTGCCTACATATTCGCGTAACCATTTTGTCCCTGTGGCGTCCACAATAAATAATGAAGAAAAACGTCAACGGCTGTTACAAGAATCATTGACTTTATACGTCGTGAGTTTACTGACGTTCTATGTGGATTGCCCTGTTATTTTTGTATGAACATTGTTTGACTGAACACATCTGCACACTACACAAAACCAGACATGCGGATACCATCCATCATCATATGGCATCACGCATCACTAAGCTTCTTCCTGGAGAAACCTATCACCAATTCTCTACTAGATTGGAAGCATATTTAGCGAAATGGACTAGTTTAGGAAAGTGTCAGGATCTGTAGCCGCGTGCGAAGCACAGGCGATTTTGTAGATGACGAATATAAAGAGAACATACAACGACAAAATAAGCAGCATTAGTTACGTTATGTTAAATAAAAGTATTGGGAGCCGCGCTGGTGTAATGGCTATGGCGTTATACTGGCGACCAGGTTTTCGTGGTTCAAACCCGGGCGTCAGCGTTTGAAGAAATGTTTACGACCGGAAATTTGACTGAATAACCTGAACGGCTCCTGCACATAAATCCCGTGTGGATGGGAAGGAGCGAAGCTCCTGACCGGGTTGGAAGGAAAGTCCACTGACCCCCCAGCCTCGCAATGACATGTCATTGGGCCAAAAGAGCTGGAAAGCTCGAGTGCCGCTGGTTAGAGAAAAAAAAAAAAAAGTATTAAGGAAGTAACTGAAATTCAGAACAGATCACAATGACCAGACAGTTGTGTTAAACAACAAATTATCAAGGCCAATTAGATTTTAGTTCGAATAAAACACATGTGACAAAACTGACAAGCAGATAATAGTAGTACGTGACAGAAAGAATGCATCAGCAGCGATTTTAAAATTAAATAGGGAAAACCCCTAACTCAGATGCTAGAAACTGCATTAGGTTTGGAGTCGTTCACGCGCACTTAAACGAATAACAATTTGGTTAGCACGGCTTGACATGAGACAATGTCGGTCAGCCGGCAGAAGGTGCGTGAGAGCGATTGCTAGACATGTAGGGGTAGAAAAAGAGACGTAGAGGAGATCAGAAGAGCAGATAGCAGAGATTTGTCGAGCAGAGCTGATGGAGTCTAGTCTTTTACGCCACAAGAACCGCAAAATTCGTAGAGATAATAGAAGAACTAGGAAAAGACTTATCCAAGAAATTAACACTACCAAGACATTCGAGTAATCCAATGTACTATTTCTTTTCGAGGAGACGTGAACTCACCGGTGATACAGTTTTTTTTTTACATAGCTTTGGATATACTTTTTCATTAAAAAGGAGAAGACAATAGATTATTACTGAAAGAAATAGTCGCTTTAACAAGATGAGAATTATTGTAGGAACATTTTCTTGAAGACTATAATAGCAGAAAAGCCATTCGTTACCAGCTATAATCTGCCATGTATTGTTATGAACATGTATTTGTAAAGAAGTTGTGAACAACCAAAAGAGAAGATGCAGAGGAAGCTGCTTATAATAAACAGGCATAAACATCGTTTTCTTGAAATTAATTGAACATCTTGCATGCCACTGTGTCGTGGTGTCCAGCAAAAATTGTCGTCCAAGGTTCATTTGTTATTAACAGTATCAGTGGAGTATTTTATGTCCGTTCAAGTTTTTAGTATGGTGACCAGTGTTGATAATCAGTTGGGATAGCCTAGTGCATTTCAACATCGTACTATTGGCTCTGTCTATTAATCTTGCCAATTCGTAGCCAACATTCTCTTCTGGACGAACGCTCCTGCTGGGTTGTTGCAGATACAAAAACGCTAGAAACCAACAGTTCGAATAAAAACCCAATACGATCAAAACATGTGCCTCGCCACTCGAGGACAATGACATAACGCCAGTAAAAAGCCTTTTAAACAAGTACGAATTAAACATCGACAAATTGACAACTCACAAAAGTGTAATTTATAAGCAAGGAGTGGCGCTGCCACACCTCAAGAAATGAGAAAATTTCTTATGGAACAAGCAGAGAGATTGGAAGATATTTTAACAGTTGCTGAGAGATATCAAGCACCACAAAACCAACCCAGATTTGAACAAAAGAACTATGCAACCAAATACAAGCAAAGATATGACAATGAGAATAGGAACCCTCAATTGATCGATATGTCAAAGGGTTGTTTGCTCTCATTTTCAGTGAATGGATTGCAACTATGAGATACGAGCGATGGAACATGATTGAAAACAGGATTGGCGTTAAAGATGCTGTCGAACCCAACTATGAGCTCTCACTTTCAGTGAAAGACATGGATTGCAACTACGAGATACGAGCAATGGAACATGATGAAAACAGGAATGGCGTTAAAGATGTCGTCGAACCCAACTATGAGGTTATTGCTTACTTTTTTTTCTGAAAAATCACCTGATGACAAAAATGCTTTAGACAGATTTATTATGGTTAATGGACAGTTACAGTACAAATATCATGAAATAATGAAAACTAAATCAGAGTCCACAGACTTCACGTGTTATCAAAGATTTTTATACACGAGAAAAATATTTAAAAGCCGCACAAGTAGGTCTCGGTTCAAGGATTGAGTCAAAATCACTAGGCGGTCACTTGGGTAGAGATAAAACCCTATGGAAATTAATAGATTCGGGATTTTGGTGGCCCAATATGAACACAAAAGTTAGGAATTTTGTTTCCACATGTGAGGCTGTCGTAAAAAGTGTGTGTGTAAACCCACTTCTTAGTTAATACACTATGTCGAGATACAAATATGCCCCAACCAATCAACGAGCAACGTTCACCAGTCTCCGAGCCAGAATAAATTAGGCATAAGCCCTGTTTTTCGGGACTCGGCCATCTTGTTCCCCCAATATGGCGGTAGACAGAATAAAATTAGGCATAAGCCCTGTTTTTCGGGACTCGGTCTCGGATTGTACCAAACCGCATATAACCAATCAGCTTGCCACGCCGAGAAACAATCAAAAGCATTCCTTAAGCAGTAAAAGTTACCTGCATCTACCTATATATGGGCGAGTTTTATTCACAATCACACACACCAACACAAAGGCCAGCTAGTGACCTACTGGAGAATAGAGGGCTGCCAAGATTGATTCGTGCTTACCTTCATTAACCAGGCAGACTTGCTTCACTAGTCAAGTCAAAATCTAGCTTGTATAAATCTTAGAGTTTTATTCGTGTCATCCAACCTAAAGTCGTATATCGAGTCAATCCAGCTGCCTGGAACTTCGCAGGAGCACAGTTATTGTACCGGAACTACCTCCTTAGTCTCCCTCAGTCTTGGGTGGGCTAAAGGAACGATCCTCAGCAGGTGTCGTGTGAACCAAACTAAGAAGGACAGAACTTTTGAGAGATGAGAACACATTAGTACCATTTCCGACGGCAATTGTGAGCATTTAATGTTCAAGGAAGAAAACGTGATTTAACGTAGTAAGAGACAAGATTAACAGCATAGCTGATAAATTTTATATACTTAATTAACAGCACAGCTGACACATTTACTATAATTGAGTAACAGCACAGCTGATATAATTTTTGTTCCTATAATTGGAAGACTTGTAATATAAATAAATAAATAAATAACGATGGAGTACAAAGATATCTCGGTACTCATGGCATAGGCTGTATGAATCAAAATGGCGAAAGACTTCTAGAACTTTGTGAAATATCAAACCTCGTTGTGGCAGACACCATCTTTCCACATAAGAATATCCACAAGATAACATGGAATTCACCTGATGGCAGAACTAAGAACCAGATAGATCACTTCTGCATAAGCGCTAAATTTCGCTCATCAGTTCAAGACGTCAGAGCATACAGAGGTGCAGAGATCGGAAGCGATCATAACCTCTGCATAGCTAAACTGAGAATTAAACTGAAGAAGTTATACCAACAGAATAAAAATAGAAGAATAGATGTACACAGACTGCAATCAAATGATATAAAGGAGGAATATAATGTCAAAATGAACAACTATTTCGATGCTTTAGGCAAAATTGACAACGATATCACCACCAAGACAATCGATACTAAATGGGAACAACTGAGAACAGCAATGACAGAAGCAGCAGTAGCGACCACCGGATACCTAGTACATAAAAAAGAAAAAATGGATGAGAGAAGATACTTGGGATAAAATACAAGAAAGGAAAACAGCAAAACTTAAACTACTAGCGGCAAGTACACATAATGCAGTTGAATCTTGCAAACTATCTTATAACTTGTTAAATAAAGAAGTGAAGACAAAAACTCGAAGAGATAAAAGACATTTCATCAATGAACTGGCCGTAGAAGCTGAAAATGCTGCAAGAACTGGTAATAGTAGGTGCCTTTATCAAATTACAAAACAACTATGTCACCAGCCTACTGCTATGGAAACACCTGTTAAAGGTAAATTAGGGAATTCAATACCAACAGAAAAAGAACAAATGAAGAGATGGGCTGAGCACTTCATGGAGGTGCTAAACAGACCACCACCAACAGTAACACCTGATTTTAATAATGAAACACTCACAACCACCTTGCCAATAACTTGCGATGAATTCACGCTGGACGAGATCAAACAAGCCGTTAAAAGATTAAAAAATTTTAAAGCTGCTGGAGTTGACGAAATTTCAGGGGAAATGATTAAAGCAGTTAATGACAACAACCTCTTGAGAATTTTAGATATTATAAATGAAGTATGGAGAGAAGAACAACCACCACAACAATGGAAAGACAGTATTATTGTAAAGTTACAGAAGAAAGGTGATCTATCAGACTGTAATAACTGGCGTGGTATATCTCTATTATCAGTACCTGGAAAATTATTATGTTGCATGATGTTAGAAAGACTTAAATTGCATGCTGACGAAAAGATCAGAGAAGAACAAGCGGGTTTCAGGCCGAAACGATCATGTATTGATCAAATATTCACACTAAGAACAATTATAGAAGAATCAGTAGAAAGGCAATCGCCACTTATTATCACCTTCGTCGATTTTCAAAAAGCCTTTGATAGTCTACACCGCCCATCATTGTGGAAGATACTTACAATCTATGGTTTTCCAACAAAATATGTGAATATAATCAAAGCGCTATATGACAATGCAAGATGTTGTGTTAGAACAAATAAAGGGAATACAGAATGGTTTACAGTAGAAACAGGGGTTAAACAAGGCTGTATTATGTCACCACTACTTTTTGGAATAGCTATTGATTGGGTTATGAGAAACTATACCCACAATGAACAATTGGGTATAAAATGGACAAATGGAAAATTCCTGGGGGACCTGGATTTCGCAGATGATGTAGCATTCTTAAGTTCAACACCAAGACAATCCCAAGAAGCAATAAATAATTTGTGTCATCTCTCGGTTAAAATAGGTCTCCAAATAAATGCCTCTAAAACTAAAGCTATGAACTTTTCTAACGAGACCTTTGATATCATCTTGAACGGGGAAAAACTACAGAAAGTTGAAAGTTTCAATTATTTAGGCAGTAAAATGACTCAGGATGGTGACACAACAAGAGAAATCCATACTAGAATTGCTTTGGCAGCTAGCGCCTTCAATAGATTATCTAACATTTGGAAATTACGATCATTGAATATACATACCAAGCTTCGTCTGTTTAATTCAAATGTTATCTCAGTGTTAACATACGGCTGTGAGAGTTGGAAAATAACAAAATCATTGGAGAACAAGCTGAATACATTCGAAAACAAATGTCTTAGAAAACTCATGAACATCAGTTGGAAAGAATTCAAGACTAATCGACAAATAAGAGAAGACTCTAGGCAGAAATATGTCTCCGACTATATAAGGAAAAGACGATGGTCATATATCGGTCATGTCCTACGAATGCAAAACAACAGAATACCACTACAGGCGCTCACTTGGGTTCCTGAGGGTAAGAGGAAAAAAGGAAGACCAAAAGAAACACTCAGAAGAACAATAATAAGAGAAGGAAGAACGTTGGGATTAAACAATGTGCAAGAGCTAAGAGGAGTGGCGTCACAACGAACAACCTGGAGAGCACTGGTTTCTGCCTTATGCGCCGTGTTTGGTGCTTAAAGAATTTATTATTATTATTATTATATATATATATATATATATATATATATATATATATATATATATATATATATATATATATATATATATATATATATATATATATATATATATATATATCAGAGGAACAGCTATGCTTTGGACCCCTGAAGGAAAACGAAAGAGAGGCCGACCAAAAACAACCTGGCGGAAGACTGTGGACGCTGAGATGCAAAGAATGAATCAGAGTTGGGGCACTGTACGAAGGATGGCCGCCGACCGAGCAAAGTGGAATCAATTTGTTGTTGCCCTAAAGACGCCACTAGGCGTGATGGCCACTGACTGCTTTGACGGTCGGCGGCTAGGGATCAAAGATGATATATATATATGTATGTATGTATATATATGTGTGTGTGTGTGTGTGTAAATCATTTGTAAACTTACAAATCCATTACATTCCATCTTCCAACATCCACCCTTCAGCACAAGAGTAGATAGTGTATATACTAAATAAATAATAAGGAAATTGTATTTGAACTTGTCAATTTTATAATTGTTAAGTGAAATCTGTTTCCTTGTTTTTTTAATATCACAGCTAGTTACACAGCGGGGGTGGCATTTTATGACCCATACTTAGTCTATTCATCTATCTACACTCTATCTTGTGCCACCTATAGATAACAAAAGAATAAAAAATTTGAGAAAAAAAATTCATAAATAGAATTTTTTTATTGTTATCTTAGGAGGAGTACCATTTAGTACTCAGTAAATAGTTGATGCAAAGAAAACCTATCTGCTGTTGCCCTAAGACGCCACTAGGCGTAATGGCCACTGACTGCTTTGACGGTCGGTGGCTAAGGACGGAAGAAGAAGAAGAAATAGTTGATGCTCACAAAGTTGCACGGAAATAAAGTTTAATTACAATAATTTAGATATAGTAAATTTACATACCCTCTCTAAGTAACGTCATGGCTGACCTAGTGAAGTTCAGAACTGCGATCATGCAGATGGGTAAGGAATTAAATATGACAGGTGATGCTCTTATTCAGTATGTCACAACAGAAGTGGACAAACACATGGATAAAGAGGAAATGAAATTGCAAGTAGAAACTGAGAGAGAAGCCAAAAGACTGGAAGATGAGAGAGAAAACAAAAGATTAAAAGTTGAAGAAAGGAAATTAGCAGATGAGGCCAAGAAATTGGAGGCTGAAAATGAGGCAAAGAAAATTGACGCCAAGGAAAGGAAATTACAAGCAGAGAGAGACCATCAGTTGAGATTAAAAGAGCTTGAAATTCAGGCAAATACTGGCAATAATGGTGGTATCTCACCTCACTCTGAGAGTAGCTCCAGCCAGAGCACCTCAAGTGGGGCCATGAATTTTCATCTGGACCCATTTGTTGAGAAAGAAGACGCCATTGAGTCGTACCTGGATAGATATGAGAGACTTGCCACTACCTATGGCTTAGTGAAAGAAAAGTGGAGTCTTAAACTATCTCAGGGATTGAAAGGTGTGACCTACGATGTATATTTGAAGCTCTCAAGAGATAACCAGGAAGATTATGAAATCCTGAAGCAGGCACTGCTTGTGAGATATGAAAAGAACTCAGAATCATATAGAAAGAAATTCCGAACAGCTAAACTTCTTCCAGGAGAAAACTATCACCAATTCTCTGCTAGCTTGGAAACCTATTTGGAAAAATGGAGTAGTTTAGGAACGTGTCAGAATCTGAAAGAAATGATAATGATGGAGCAAGTGAAAGAGTCCATGCCTCAAGAAATGAGGAAGTTTATCATGGAACAAGGAGCAGAGAGATTGGAAGATACTGTAACTGTTGCTGAGAGATATCAAGCAGCTCAGGCAGAATTATTAGGAAATAGGAAGAAGCAGGGTGAAAACTTCAAATCATCACAAAACTATACCAAATATGAACAAAAGGACCATACCACAAGGAACAAACAAAGATTTGACCAAAAGGACAAAAACCCTCTAAGATCGGATAAGACACCTTACCGGAAGGAAGGAAAGTGGTGTAAAACTTGTCTAATGAAACCACAATACTGCGGACTGCAGAAGGAAGAATCCTCCTCATTATGCTGCATGTCTTACAACAGGGAAGCAGGGAAGGAAGGAAATGGCAGTAAGTCAGAAGGACTTCCATTATCCCCCTGTTTGTGAGGAAGTGACCGTGAATGGCACTCAAGTACTGTGTTTATATGACACAGGATTGGACTTTGATTCAGTTGTGTGCTCTTCTCTAGTGAGTCCTGACCAGATAACCACAGAAACTGTGGAAATCAGAGGACCGATCAAAGGAGCAAGAACCATGACATTACCCATAGCCAGAATCAACAGAAGATCTAGCTATGTGGAAGGAGAAATCAAAGCAGCAGTGATGGAGGACCCTTTACTCTTATCCTTTTTTACCCTTTGATTCTGGGGTGTAGATATGTTTTCCTTGGAGAACCTATAAAACCTGTAGTTATGGCAACAGTCCAGACCAGGGAAAGCTCCCGGAAAATGGAGGAGAATCCTATCAATACTCATCCAGAAGAGATGAAAAAGGCTCAAGCAGCAGATAGCACATTGAAGCCTTGTTTTGGCAAATTACCTAAAGCACATAACCCTCCAGAGAAAGGAGACTTGTATATGAAGAATGGCCTACTCTACAGAAAAGCTGGAACAGGACTTAAAGGGCATGGACAGGTAGTAGTGCCAAAATCTTACAGGGAGAAGGTTATGACGCTAGGACATGCTATACCCTTCAGTGGACATATGGGAATAGGGCCACTGGAAAAAGGATAGCCTGTCACTACTTTTGGCCAGGAATCACAGAGAACATAAAGAGATATGTAAGATCCTGTCCAGAATGCCAAAGAGTAGCTCCTATGCATAGGACTGCACCAGCAACACTGGGAGAAATGCCCATTATGGGAACCCCTTTTGAACGCGTTGCAGTGAATATTGTTGGACCCCTCACTAGGACCAAGAAGAGAAATGCTACATCTTAACCTTGGTTGATACTTGCTCTATGTGAAGAGAAGCAGTGGCCATGTCAGGTGTGGTAAAGTGGGATGTTATAAATATTTATAGGGGACTTATTGTACTGACTGAGATCAGCTGTGAAGGTATCTATATCTAATAAGAGTAGTGTATTATAGATAACCTTACTTACTGCCACATATGTATACCTCATTCAGAATTATTCTGGAATAGTGTGATGACTACGTTATATGTCTAGGGTATGTGTATGATGAAGTGTAAGTCATAACAACAACAGACAGATAAACAATTTAATTTATTCCACCACACTTGACAACACTGTGACACTCACATACATATAACACTCTAAGAGGATATCTTAAAGGAGTCACTGATAACTTTTCAAATAACAATATGTATTCATTGCTGTCATGAATGTATATGTGTCCTGATTCAAATACAAAGGGAACCAGGAATCACAATCAATTTAAATTACAAGTTATATGTACAGAATTTATTAATATGAATATTGTAGTGACATATTGAGGTAATACTGGTTTTGTTTTGTTCAAGCTCTGTTGGTATTTGTCATCATGACTTCAATAGTTTGTCTTTAGGGACTAGTATTGGAGATGTTCTCAGTTCCTGGTATTAAAACAATTAAATTCCCCTCTTAATTTTAGTTTATAATGTCATTTTAAGATGGGGGTACATAATGTTGAGCTCCATGGCCACACTCTCTTATCTTGCGTGATGACTGCAGTAAAAGACTCCTCTCCGCGATTACATTTAAATGAGTTCTGGAGCCACCCCACTGGTATGCTAAATGGACCAAGGGAGTATGCTGTCCACCTCTTGGCTTCAGCAAAGCTCTGACCAGGCGCCACTCAATAACTTTAAGACCACGGTCCCTGAAACAAGAAGGTTGTACCTTCTACGTCAGAACTAATTTATACTCCATTTCTACACTGAGCACAATACATCACAAACATTGAGTTCAGAGCGTTAGGCCAACTGTCAGCTTCATCTGAAATACTTTATACCAGTATTTCCCTCCCTAATGGTTACTACGCCTCTGCAATTCCAGCATTATTTCTTTCTAGTTAATAATCTAGGTGTCAGTGTACTGTTTGGCCATTCCATGCAGTTTTACTTTCCTCCGTCACCTTCTGTTCAGGCTGGAGCACTATAGGCTTTACATCATGTTCGCTACTGAACCACACATATATACAGACATAAATTATCAATTTACATTCAATTTCATTAAAAGATATTGAATATTTCAAGCTTACCACAATTCATGGAAATAATAATAAACAGTTTCGTTGACTGGCAATGAATATAGCACAACTCCGATCTGCCGATGTCCCAGGCTTTATTTTATAAAAAAATATACACTGGTGCTCAACGCACTGCTTCTTAGTAGGTTTATTACAAGATGTGGCAATGAACAGACGCTCTGAATTGAGTATAAATTCGTAGCTCTACCAAATCAAACCATGTCTACACATCTTTTCAAAAAAGTACCCCTTTCTCACGTTTCCCCTGACAACACAAGATAGTATTTATAGTCCGACCAATCGTGTTTAGTCTTTCATTTGTTGCGCTCCAATCAAATAGGAGTTAACATGGTAGGCTATTTCCGTAACGTAAAGTTTTTTCAAACACGTTATAAAAAAATTTTATGAGCAGAAATGATTTCATTCTGTCAGGCACCCCCACTATTTTATTTTGGCCATAACTTGGTAATTCCTAGACTATTTGCGTAACGTTTTACATATTCTTTGTCAGCAAACCCTAAGGAACCCAAATATACGAATTTAAGGGAGCTAGGTGGCTGCGTTCAAAATGTGCATTTTCTACCACCTCCTGTTCACTTCAATCCCCCAGTGGTGGCTGGGTGCTGTCATTTTTTCAAACGTAAACCCGTATAATTTCATAAATCCCAATAAGCCTTTTTCAGGATTTTAAAACCTAACTCTGGTATGGGTAGTGAATTTTATCACTGTCGATTTGAAATAAAGTTAGTGCCCATGTGGCCTTACACGCGTGAATGGCAGCAATTGTGTATTGCGCGACGCGTGTTTAGTGTTGCGGGCTTTGTCCCCTGCTTTCTGCCTCTCCCTTCTCTCTATCCTTTAGTCCATCTGTCTTTTAGTTACGCCGTGTATAAAATGGAATGAATGAAATATTAAATTTAGGTCATTGATCAGCTTGCGTATCTCAAGGTTTTTCCAAGAAATACAGTACACGTTTCATTGAAGAAAGCGTGCAGCGACACAGTAGGCTTTTACTATCAACGTGAAAGCGTTACAATTTGCAGACGAAGTAGAAAACAAGGGGGATTTCGAGTACAGGCATTGTGACAGCACTGTTCTTTACCATTCTTCTTTCCTTTTATTAAATTTATTTGTTAGGCTTTGCATTTACGTTTTAATTTATATATGGGGATTAGAATAATTCACGACATCTCCCCCTCTTAAAACAGACATTATATGTCAGTCCTTTATTCTATATACACATAGAGAAATTTATTATTATTTCTGGGGTTTACGGTGATTCTCATCACACGGATGGCGGCTTAAAAAATCCGCTCCCAAATTTGTTTTTCCAGATATATACTCAATGCTAAAATTATATGGAGCCAACACTAAGGACCATCGGAGTAACCTAGAGTTCTCATGCCTAGCCTGGGCTAGAAACGATAAAGGTTTGTGATCCGTTTGCAACTTAAATGCCTTCCCATACAGATAAATATTGAATTTCTTTATTGCCCATATTACTGCAAGACATTCTTTTTTCGCTAGTTGAGTAGTTGATTTCAGCTTTATTCAATTTTCTGCTAGCATATGCCACTGGGCTTAATTCCCCATCCAATGCATCTGATTTCTGTAGTAGAGTTGCACCCAACCCAATATTACTGGCATCCGTCCTTACTATGAATTCTTGACTTAAGTCAGGTAATTTCAAAATAGGTTTACTTGTGAGCTTTTCCTTCAATTCTTGGTAAGCCATTTCACATTGTGGTGTCCATGTAATGCGATCTGGATGTCCTTTACGTGTCAAATCAGTTAACGTAGCACAGATGGAATTAAAGTTTTTGATATACTTCTGGTAGAAACCACATAATGAGACAAAGGATCTCACGTCCTTCTTGGTTTGTGGTCTCGGGGCTTTCTTTAGTTTCTCTAAATTCTTTGGGTCAGGGGTCATGTTTCCCTGATAAACTGTGTGTCCCAAAAATTCCAATTCTTTACATCCAACGCAACATTTGGTTGGTCGGGCTGTTAAATTTGCTTCCCTAAGTCGATCAAACAGCATCTTCAGAGAGTCAATGTGTTCCTCAAATGTTTCTGTTGCTATAAGGATATCATCCATGAAATTTGTTATACATGGATTATTCAGAGGGTCCAATAATTTTCTCATCATTCTAGAGAAGACACTAGGCGCATTCTTCAATCCAAATGGCAATCTATTAAACTCATAGTGTCCTTCTGAGGTACTAAAAGCTAGGTATGGTCTAACCTCAGGCTTTACTGGAATCTGATAGTATCCTTTACTCAGACCCACTTTTGAGAAATATTTAGCTTTATTTAGTCTGGCAAACAGCTGATTTGTATCCGGCAATGGATCCACCTGTCCTTCTGTAATAGCATTCAGTCTCCTGTAATCTATACAGAGTCTATGTTCTCCAGAGGGCTTCCTTAAGAGTACAACACCGGAACTATATGAGGATTCACTGTGCGAAATAATTCCTTCCTTCAACAGATAGTCTATCTCTTCCTTCAAAGCTTTCTCCTTAGCAAACGGAATCGAATATGGTTTCATACAGACAGGTGTGGGGTCTATCAGTTTCATATCATATTCCAATAGGTTTGTATGCCCTGGTCGGTCTGTTAACACCTCTGCATGATTATTTAGAACCTGTTGCACTCTCTCTTTCTGAGTTTTCGTTAAATGTGTACTGATTTTCACCTGTTCTGCTGTCTCACAGGGGTGTAATGGATATTCAAATGATGAAAGTGTTTCCTTTTTCATCTCCATGGCGATGGACAAGGTCAACAAGTGTGTCTCTTCCTGATGTTCTCTTTCCAAATATTTCTTCAGGAGATTCACATGATAGATTTTTTCTTTCCCCTTCTTATCTATCTTATAATTTGTTCTAGACACCTTCTCTAAAACTGTATATGGACCTTGCCATCCAATCTGTAACTTATTCTGACTCCCGGGCAAAAGAAGCAGTACTTCTCTCCCACAGCCAAATTTCTGTCTTTCGCCTTCCTGTTATAATAGGCAGCATGTTTCTTCCTGGCTTGTTTCAAATTTTCATTGGCAAGTTTCCAGCCAGTTTTTTTAACCGAGTGGTCAGCTCATTCACATATTGGTATGAAGATGTAATGTTTTCCTCTGCCTTTTCATCAGTCCACGTTCTTAACAAAGCTTCGAGTGGACCTTTTATTGGCCTTCCAAACAATAATGTTGCCGGGGCCATACCGGTTGAACTATGGGGTACCTCCCGATAAGCAAAGAGGGCGGCGTGCAGGTACTGGTCCCATGTATCTGGTTTTTCGTGTGCCAACTTTCTCAGGATCGACATCATGTGCCGTTAAATCTTTCCCCTTGGCCGTGCCCTTGGGGATGGTACACACTACAATGGAAGTGTTTGGCCTGGAAGATCCTGAAAACTTCTTCAGTTAGTTTCCCCTTGAACTGAGAGCCATTATCAGTCAAGATTTGATTGGGAAAGCCTAACCTTGTGAAAATTGTGAGCAATGCCTCTGCCACATGTTTAGAATCAATCGATGACAGGGCTACTGCCTCTCCCCACATAGAACAAGTGTCCACCAGAGTCAGAATGTAGCTGTTCCTTCTCTTGGTTCGGGTGAGAGGTCCCACAAGATCCACGGCAACTCTCTCAAAGGGTGTTCCCACTATGGGCATTTCCCCCAGAGTTGCTGGTGCAGTCCAATGTTTAGGTGCTACTCGTTGGCACTCTGGACAGGATTTTTACATATCGTTTGATATCTTCATTATTTCTGGCCAGGAATAATGACAAGCTATTCGCTGTCCTGTTGCGCTGATTCCCATATGACCACTGAAGGGAATCGCATGCCCTAGTTCCAACACTTTAGTCCTATATGAAGTGGGAAGGACCAGCTGTCCGTGACCATTGGATTCAGATCCAGCCTTCCTATATATCAGTTTGTTCTTCATATAAAACTCTCCCTTGCCTGGAGGTGTATGAGATTTGGGCAACTTCTTGAAACATGGCTTGAGTGTTTTGTCCTCAGCCTGTGCCTTCCTCATCTCATCTGGGTGAGTATTTATTGGATTATCCTCCTCCTTTTTAGACTGTGATCTGGTCTGCACTGTTGCCAATATCACAGGTCTCTTGGGATTCCCCAAGAAGACATATCTACACCCCAATATCAGAGGGTAGATTGGCTCATTTATCACTGCTGCTTTTATTCGGGCGACGGGAAGTGTCATGGTAGCTACATCCTTGGTTGCAGTTTGAATCTCCACTGTTTCTGTGGTGTATTGATCGGCCTGCACCAGGTGAGAACTCACAACGGAATCGTAATCTAAACCGGTATCATATAAACACCTTATAGTGACACCATTACAGATGACATCTTCACACACTGGGGGGTGGTATGGTTCCTGTAGTTCTTCAGGTTTGACCTTCTTTTCCTTTTTCCCCGATGTCATAGCAGCACAATGAGGAGGTTTCCTTCTACAATGGTCAGTGTCATGATTGTTCATCTTACAATTTTTTACACCACCTTTTTCCTTGGTTGAAAGATTTTCTTTCATCATATTTCCTTTCATCGAATTGTGGGGTTTTATTTTTATTTTCATACCGTGGCCTATCAAACTGGTGCTTACCTTTGTTTTGATCCCTAGGATCAAATTTATTAAAGTTCTGTGGTGCCCTAGAGTTATCCACTTGTTTCTTTTTATTACCTGTTACCTCTGCTTGAGCTGCTTGATACCTTTCAGCAACATTTAGCAACTCACCCAGCCTCTCTGCACCTTGTTCCATGAGAAACTTTCTCAGGTCTGGAGCCATGGACTCTCTTAATTGCTCTATAAGGACCATTTCCTTAAGATCTTGGGTTTTCCCCAGAGAAGTCCATTTCTCCAAGTATGTCTCTATTCGTGCAGAGAACTGGTGATAGGTTTCACCTGACAGTAGTTTAGCATTCCTAAATTTTTTCCTATAAAATTCTGCATTCTTTTCATATCTTAACAAAAGAGCCTGCTTTAGCATGTCATAATTTTCCTGATCACCTCTGCTCATTTTTGCAAAAAAACTTCATAAGCTGCCCCCACGAAGTCCTTGAGATAACTTTAAGCTCCACCTTTCTCTCTCTAACCCATACGTGGTAGCTAATAGTTCATACCTATTTAGGTAGCTCTCTATATCATCGTCTTTCTCAACAAAATGATCTAAATGAAAATTCATAGCTGAGGTGAGGCTCCTTGGCTAGCAGTGGCATCAGAGGCAAAGGGACTGGCACCATTTTCAGGAGCATGGCCTTGAAACTCAAACTCCCTTAGTCGTAACTCATGCTCCCTTTGTAATCTCTTCTCTCTTCCATCTTTTCTGCTTCCCTTCTGCAGCAAATCTCTTCTTTCTTCTTCCCTTTCTGCAGCTAATTTCTTCTCTTCCTCTTTCTGCTTCCATTTCTTTTCTTAGCTCTTTCTGCCTCAATCTCTTCTTAGCCTGCTCTTCAGCCTCAATCTGCAACCTCTTAGCCTCAGCCTCAATCTGCAACCTCTTAGTCCTCATCCTCAGCCTCTTAATCTGCAACCTCCTCTTAGTTCAGCCTTTAACTTTCTTTCGGCCTCTTTTTCTAATCTTCTTTCTTCCCGTTCAATATATTTGTCACATTCAGCAGTGACATAAGAAATCATAATTTGCCCGTCCATTCCTAACTCTTTCGCAGTCTGTACAGCAGCAGATCGAAATTTTGCCAGGTCGGCCATCGGCCATTGTCTAAATATAAATGTCTAAAACAATTTTATCTATGACTAATATATATCAAGACAACACAGGCACCGTGAGCTCAACCTTATTTATTTTCACCCAAGGATACCTTTTAATTCTTATTATTCCCTGAAGTGAATTACCCCCCCAATATTTGTAATAGGGAAAGATTCAAAATCCCGAGAGCGAGACCCCAATATATGTGGTGAAGTGGGATGTTATAAATATTTATAGGGGACTTAGTGTACTGACTGAGATCAGCTGTGAAGGTATCTATATCTAATAAGAGTAGTGTATTATAGATAACCTTACTTGCTGCCACATATATGTATACCTCAGTCAGAATTATTCTGGAATAGTGTGATGACTACGTTATATGTCTAGGGTATGTGTATGATGAAGTGTAAGTAATAACAACAACAGACAGATAAACAATTTAATTTATTCCACCACACTTGACAACACTGTGACACTCACATACATAAAACACTCTAAGAGGATATCTTAAAGGAGTCACTGATAACTTTTCAAATAACAATATGTATTCAGTGCTGTCATGAATGTATATATGTGTCCTGATTCAAATACAAAGGGAACCAGGAATCACAATCAATTTTAATTACAAGTTATATGTACAGAATTTATTAATATGATTCTTGTAGTGACATATATTATTAATGGTATCCTATGTGTGTCAGTTGTGTAGTGGTAATATGAGGTAATACTGGTTTTGTTTTGTTCAAGCTCTGTTGGTATTTGTCATCATGACTTCAATAGTTTGTTTTTATTTGAACTAGTATTGGAGATGTTCTCAGTTCCTGGTATTAACACAATTAAATTCCCCTCTTAATTTTAGTTTATAATGTCATTTTAAGATGGGGTACATAATGTTGAGCTCCATGGCCACACTCTCTTATCTTGCGTGATGACTGCAGTAAAAGACTCCTCTGCTCGATTACTTAAATGAGTTCTGGAGCCACCCCACTGGTTGCTATATGGACCAAGGAGTATGCTGTCCACTCTCTGGCTTCAGCAAAGCTCTGACCAGGTGCTGCTCAATAACTTTAAGACCACGGTCCCTGAAACAAGAAGGTTGTACCTTCTACGTCAGAACTAATTTATACTCCATTTCTACACTGAGCACAATACATCACAAACATTGAGTTCAGAGCGTTAGGCCAACTGTCAGCTTCATCTGAAATACTTTATACCAGTATTTCCCTCCCTAATGGTTACTACGCCTCTGCAATTCCAGCATTATTTCTTTCTAGTTAATAATCTAGGTGTCAGTGTACTGTTTGGCCATTCCATGCAGTTTTACTTTCCTCCGACACCTTCTGTTCAGGCTGGAGCACTATAGGCTTTACATCATGTTCGCTACTGAACCACATATATATACAGACATAAATTATCAATTTACATTCAATTTTCATTAAAAGATATTGAATATTTCAAGCTTACCACAATTCATGGAAATAATAATAAACAGTTTCGTTGACTGGCAATGAATATAGCACAACTCCGATCTGCCGATGTCCCAGGCTTTATTTTATAAAAAATATACACTGGTGCTCAACGCACTGCTTCTTAGTAGGTTTATTAAAAGATGTGGCAATGAACAGACGCTCTGAAATGAGTATATTCGGAGATCTACCCAATCAAACATGTCTCGACACATCTTTTCAAAAAAAGTTACCTCCTTTCTCACGTTTTCCCCTGACAACACAAAGATAGTATTTATAGTCCGACCAATCGTGTTTAGTCTTTCATTTGTTGCGCTCCAATCACATAGGAGTTAACATGGTAGGCTATTTCCGTAACGTAATGTTTTTTTCAAACACGTTAAAAAAAAATTTTATGAGCAGAAATGATTTCATGCTGTCAGGCACCCCCACTGTTTTATTTTGGTTATAATTTGGTAATTCCTAGACTATTTGCGTAACGTTTTACATATTCTTTGTCAGCAAACCCTAAGGAACCCAAATATACGAATTTAATGGAGCTATGGTGGCTGCGTTTCAAAATATGCAATTTTCTAGATACCTCCTGTTTCACTTTCAATCCCCATGATGGTGTCTTGGGTACTGTCATGTTTTTTCAAACGTAAACCGGTATAATGTTCATATTCATAATTCCCAATTTTTTTTCAGGAATTAAAACCTAACTCTGGTCTAATATGGGTAGTGAATTTTATCACTGTCGATTTGAAATAAAGTTAGTGCATGTGGCCTTACACGCGTGATGGCAGCAATTGTGTATAGCGCGACGCGTGTTTAGTGTTGCATGTGTCCTTGCTTTCTGCCTCTCCCTTCTCTCTATCCTTTAGTCCATCTGTCTTTTAGTTACGCCGTGTATAAATTGGAATGAATGAAATATTAAATTTAGGTCATTGATCAGCTTGCGTATCTCAAGGTTTTTTCCAAGAAATACAGCACACGTTTCATTGAAGAAAGCGGGTAATAATACAGTAGGCTTTTACTATCAACGTGAAAGCGTTACAATTTGCAGACGAAGTAGAAAACAAGGGGGATTTCGAGTACAGTCATTGTGACAGCACTGTTCTTTACCATTCTTCTTTCCTTTTATTAAATTTATTTGTTAGGCTTTGCATTTACGTTTTAATTTATATATGGGGATTAGAATAATTCACGACTTCTCCCCTCTTAAAACAGACATTATATGTCAGTCCTTTATTCTATATACACATAGAGAAATTTATTATTATTTCTGGGGTTTACGGTGATTCTCATCACACGGATGGCGGCTTAAAAAATCCGCTCCCAAATTTGTTTTTTCCAGATATATACTCAATGCTAAAATTATATGGAGCCAAAAGCAAGGACCATCGGAGTAACCTAGAGTTCTCATGCCTAGCCTGTGCTAGAAACGATAAAGGTTTGTGATCCGTTTGCAACTTAAATGCCTTCCCATACAGATAAATATTGAATTTCTTTATTGCCCATATTACTGCAAGACATTCTTGTATCCGTCCTTACTATGAATTCTTGACTTAAGTCAGGTAATTTCAAAATGGGTTTACTTGTGAGCTTTTCCTTCAATTCTTGGTAAGTCATTTCACATTGTGGTGTCCATGTAATGCGATCTGGATGTCCTTTACGTGTCAAATCAGTTAACGGTGCACATATGGAATTAAAGTTTTTGATATACTTCTGGTAGAAACCACATAATGAGACAAAGGATCTCACGTCCTTCTTGGTTTGTGGTCTCGGGGCTTTCTGTAGTTTCTCTAAATTCTTTGGGTCAGGGGTCATGTTTCCCTGATAAACTGTGTGTCCCAAAAATTCCAATTCTTTACATCCAACGCAACATTAGGTTGGTCGGGCTGGTAAATTTGCTTTCTTAAGTCAATCAAGTAGCATTTACAGAGAGTCAATGTGTTCCTCAAATGTTTCTGTTGCTATAAGGATATCATCCATAAAATTTGTTATACAGGGATTATTCAGTGGATCCAATAATTTTCTCATCATTCTAGAGAAGACACTAGGCGCATTCTTCAATCCAAATGGCAATCTATTAAACTCATAGTGTCCTTCTGAGGTACTAAAAGCTAGGTATGGTCTAACCTCAGGCTTTACTGGAATCTGATAGTATCCTTTACTCAGATCCACTTTTGAGAAATATTTAGCTTTATTTAGTCTGGCAAACAGCTGATTTGTATCCGGCAATGGATCCACCTGTCCTTCTGTAATAGCATTCAGTCTCCTGTAATCTATACAGAGTCTATGTTCTCCAGAGGGCTTCCTTAAGAGTACAACACCGGAACTATACGAAGATTGTGTGCGAAATAATTCCTTCCTTCAACAGATAGTCTATCTCTTCCTTCAAAGCTTTCTCCTTAGCAAACGGAATCGAATATGGTTTCATACAGACAGGTGTGGAGTCTATTAGTTTCATATCATATTCCAATAGGTTTGTATGCCCTGGTCGGTCTGTTAACACCTCTGCATGATTATTTAGAACCTGTTGCACTCTCTCTTTCTGAGTTTTCGTTAAATGTGTACTGATTTTCACCTGTGCTGCTGTCTCACAGGGGTGTAATGGATATTCAAATGATGAAAGTGGTTCCTTTTTTCATCTCCATGGCGATGGACAAGGTCAACAAGTGTGTCTCTTCCTGATGTTCTCTTTCCAAATATTTCTTCAGGAGATTCACATGATAGATTTTTTTCTTTCCCCTTCTTATCTATCTTATAATTTGTTCTAGACACCTTCTCTAAAACTGTATATATGGACCCTGCCATCCAATTTGTAACTTATTCTGACTCCCGGGCAAAAGAAGCAGTACTTTCTCTCCCACAGCCAAATTTCTGTCTTTCGCCTTCCTGTTATAATAGGCAGCATGTTTCTTCCTGGCTTGTCTCAAATTTTCATTGGCAAGTTTCCAGCCAGTTTTTTTAAACGAGTGGTCAGCTCATTCACATATTGGTATGAGGATGTAATATTTTCCTCTGCCTTTTCATCAGTCCACGTTTCTTAAACAAAGCTTCGAGTGGACCTTTTATTGGCCTTCCAAATAATAATGTTGCCGGGGCCATACCGGTTGAACTATGGGGTACCTCCCGATAAGCAAAGAGGGCGGCGTGAAGGTACTGGTCCCATGTATCTGGTTTTTCGTGTGCCAACTTTCTCAGGATCGACATCAATGTGCCGTTAAATCTTTCCACTTGGCCGTTCCCTTGGGGATGATACACACTACAATGGAAGTGTTTGGCCTGGAAGATCCTGAAAACTTCTTCAGTTAGTTTCCCCTTGAACTGAGAGCCATTATCAGTCAAGATTTGATTGGGAAAGCCTAACCTTGTGAAAATTGTGAGCAATGCCTCTGCCACATGTTTTGAATCAATCGATGACAGGGCTACTGCCTCTCCCCACATAGAACAAGTGTCCACCAGAGTCAGAATGTAGCTGTTCCTTCTCTTGGTTCGGGTGAGAGGTCCCACAAGATCCACGGCAACTCTCTCAAAGGGTGTTCCCACTATGGGCATTTCCCCCAGAGTTGCTGGTGCAGTCCAATGTTTAGGTGCTACTCGTTGGCACTCTGGACAGGATTTTACATATCGTTTGATATCTTCAGTTATTCCTGGCCAGAAATAATGACAAGCTATTCGCTGTCCTGTTGCGCTGATTCCCATATGACCACTGAAGGGAATCGCATGCCCTAGTTCCAACACTTTAGTCCTATATGAAGTGGGAAGGACCAGCTGTCCGTGACCATTGGATTCAGATCCAGCCTTCCTATATATCAGTTTGTTCTTCATATAAAACTCTCCCTTGCCTGGAGGTGTATGAGATTTGGGCAACTTCTTGAAACATGGCTTGAGTGTTTTGTCCTCAGCCTGTGCCTTCCTCATCTCATCTGGGTGAGTATTTATTGGATTATCCTCCTCCTTTTTTAGACTGTGATCTGGTCTGCACTGTTGCCAATATCACAGGTCTCTTGGGATTCCCCAAGAAGACATATCTACACCCCAATATCAGAGGGTAGATTGGCTCATTTATCACTGCTGCTTTTATGATTCCTTCCACATATCGCGTTTTCACTTTTATCCGGGCGACGGGAAGTGTCATGGTAGCTACATCCTTGGTTGCAGTTTGAATCTCCACTGTTTCTGTGGTGTATTGATCGGCCTGCACCAGGTGAGAACTCACAACGGAATCGTAATCTAAACCGGTATCATATAAACACCTTATAGTGACACCATTACAGATGACATCTTCACACACACTGGGGGGTGGTATGGTTCCTGTAGTTCTTCAGGTTTGACCTTCTTTTCCTTTTTCCCCGATGTCATAGCAGCACAATGAGGAGGTTTCCTTCTACAATGGTCAGTGTCATGATTGTTCATCCTACAATTTTTACACCACCTTTTTCCTTGGTTGAAAGATTTTCTTTCATCATATTTCCTTTCATCGAATTGTGGGGTTTTATTTTTATTTTCATACCGTGGCCTATCAAACTGGTGCTTACCTTTGTTTTGATCCCTAGGATCAAATTTATTAAAGTTCTGTGGTGCCCTAAAGTTATCCACTTGTTTCTTTTTATTACCTGTTACCTCTGCTTGAGCTGCTTGATACCTTTCAGCAACATTTAGCAACTCACCCAGCCTCTCTGCACCTTGTTCCATGAGAAACTTTCTCAGGTCTGGAGCCATGGACTCTCTTAATTGCTCTATAAGGACAATTTCCTTAAGATCTTGGGTTTTCCCCAGAGAAGTCCATTTCTCCAAGTATGTCTCTATTCGTGCAGAGAACTGGTGATAGGTTTCACCTGACAGTAGTTTAGCATTCCTAAAATTTTTCCTATAAAATTCTGCATTCTTTTCATACCTTAACAAAAGAGCCTGCTTTAGCATGTCATAATTTTCCTGATCACCTCTGCTCATTTTTGCAAAAAACTTCATAAGCTGCCCCCACGAAGTCCCTGAGATAACTTTAAGCTCCACCTTTCTCTCTCTAACCCATATGTGGTAGCTAATAGTTCATACCTATTTAGATAGCTCTCTATATCATCGTCTTTCTCAACAAAATGATCTAAATGAAAATTCATAGCTGAGGTTGAGGCTCCTTGGCTAGCAGTGGCATCAGAGGCAAAGGGACTGGCACCATTTTCAGGAGCATGGCCCTTGAAACTCAAACTCCCTTAGTCGTAACTCATGTTCCCTTTGTAATCTCTTCTCCTCCTTTTCTGCTTCCCTCTCTGCAGCTAATCTCTTTCTTCTTTCTTTCTGCTGCAGCTAATTTCTTCTCTTCTTCTCTTTCTGCAGCTAATTTTTCTCTTCTTCCTTTCTGCAGCTCCAATCTTTAGCCTCTTTTCAGCCTCAATGCTTTCTGCCTCTTCTCTTTCTCAGCCTCAATCTGCAACCTCTTAGCCTCAGCCTCAATCTGCAACCTCTTAGCCTCAGCCTCCTCTGCAATCTCTTAATTCTTAATTTCTTCTACTTTCATTTCGGCCTCTAATTTTCTTTCGGCCTCTTTTTTCAAATCTTCTTTCTTCCCGTTCAATATATTTGTCACATTCAGCAGTGACATAAGCAAATCATAATTTGCCCATCCTAATCCTAACTCTTTCGCAGTCTGTACAGCAGCAGATCGAAATTTTGCCAGGGTCGCCATTGTCTAACAGGTAAATAAATGTCTAAAACAATTTTATCTATGACTAATATATATCTAATGGAGACAACACAGGCACCACTGTGAGCTCACCCTTATTTATTTCCACCCAAGGATCCCTTTTAATTCTTATTATCCCCCGAAGTGAGTTACCCCCCAATACTTGTAATAGGGAAAGATTCAAAATCCCGAGGGCGAGACACCCCAATATATGTGGTGAAGTGGGATGTTTTAAATATTATAGGGGACTTTAGTGTACTGACTGAGATCAGCTGTGAAGGTATATATATCTAATAAGAGTAGTGTATTATATATAACCTTACTTGCTGCCACATATGTATACCTCAGTCAGAATTATTCTGGAATAGTGTGATGACTACGTTATATGTCTAGGGTATGTGTATGATGAAAGTGTAAGTCATAACAACAACAGACAGATAAACAATTTAATTTATTCCACCACACTTGACAACACTGTGACACTCACATACATATAACACTCTAAGAGGATATCTTAAAGGAGTCACTGATAACTTTTCAAATAACAATATGTATTCAGTGCTGTCATGAATGTATATGTGTCCTGATTCAAATACAAAGGGAACCAGGAATCACAATCAATTTTAATTACAAGTTATATGTACAGAATTTATTAATATGATTCTTGTAGTGACATATATTATTAATGGTATCCTATGTGTGTCAGTTGTGTAGTGGTAATATGAGGTAATACTGGTTTTGTTTTGTTCAAGCTCTGTTGGTATTTGTCATCATGACTTCAATAGTTTGTTTCTATTGGAACTAGTATTGGAGATGTTCTCAGTTCCTGGTATTAAAACAATTAAATTCCCCTCTTAATTTTTGTTTATAATGTCATTTTAAGATGGGGGTACATAATGTTGAGCTCCATGGCCACACTCTCTTATCTTGCGTGATGACTACAGTAAAAGACTCCTCCTCTGCTCGATTACTTTAATGAGTTCTGGAGCCACCCCACTGGTTGCTATATGGACCAAGGAGTATGCTGTCCACCTCTGGCTTCAGCAAAGCTCTGACCAGGTGCTGCTCAATAACTTTAAGACCACGGTCCCTGAAACAAGAAGGTTGTACCTTCTACGTCAGAACTAATTTATACTCCATTTCTACACTGAGCACAATACATCACAAACATTGAGTTCAGAGCGTTAGGCCAACTGTCAGCTTCATCTGAAATACTTTATACCAGTATTTCCCTCCCTAATGGTTACTACGCCTCTGCAATTCCAGCATTATTTCTTTCTAGTTAATAATCTAGGTGTCAGTGTACTGTTTGGCCATTCCATGCAGTTTTACTTTCCTCCGACACCTTCTGTTCAGGCTGGAGCACTATAGGCTTTACATCATGTTCGCTACTGAACTACACATATATACAGACATAAATTATCAATTTACATTCAATTTTCATTAAAAGATATGGAATATTTCAAGCTTACCACAATTCATGGAAATAATAATAAACAGTTTCGTTGACTGGCAATGAATATAGCACAACTCCGATCTGCCGATGTCCCAGGCTTTATTTTATAAAAAAAATATACACTGGTGCTCAACGCACTGCTTCTTAGTAGGTTTATTACAAGATGTGGCAATGAACAGACGCTCTGAATTGAGTATATTCGCAGCTCTACCCAATCAAACCATGTCTACACATCTTTTCAAAAAAGTACTCCTTTTCACGTTTCCCCTGACAACACAAGATAGTATTTATAGTCCGACCAATCGTGTTTAGTCTTTCATTTGTTGCGCTCCAATCAAATAGGAGTTAACATGGTAGGCTATTTCCGTAACGTAATGTTTTTTTCAAACACGTTATAAAAAAATTTTATGAGCAGAAATGATTTCATGCTGTCAGGCACCCCCACTATTTTATTTTGGCCATAACTTGGTAATTCCTAGACTATTCGCGTAACGTTTTACATATTCTTTGTCAGCAAACCCTAAGGAACCCAAATATACGAATTTAAGGGAGCTAGGTGGCTGCGTTCAAAATGTGCATTTTCTACCACCTCCTGTTCACTTCAATCCCCATATGGTATCTGGGTACTGTCATGTTTTCAAACGTAAACCGGTATAATGTCATAATTCCCAATAAGCGTTTTTCAGGATTTTAAAACCTAACTCTGGTATGGGTAGTGAATTTTATCACTGTCGATTTGAAATAAAGTTAGTGCATGTGGCCTTACACGCGTGATGGCAGCAATTGTGTATTGCGCGACGCGTGTTTAGTGTTGCAGGTGTCCCTGCTTTCTGCCTCTCCCTTCTCTCTATCCTTTAGTCCATCTGTCTTTTAGTTACGCCATGTATAAAATGGAATGAATGAAATATTAAATTTAGGTCATTGATCAGCTTGCGTATCTCAAGGTTTTTCCAAGAAATACAGTACACGTTTCATTGAAGAAAGCGGGTAATAATACAGTAGGCTTTTACTATCAACGTGAAAGCGTTACAATTTGCAGACGAAGTAGAAAACAAGGGGGATTTCGAGTACAGGCATTGTGACAGCACTGTTCTTTACCATTCTTCTTTCCTTTTATTAAATTTATTTGTTAGGCTTTGCATTTACGTTTTAATTTATATATGGGGATTAGAATAATTCACGACATCAGGTATAGATTCTAAGCATGTGGCAGAGGCCCTGTTGACAATATTCACCCGATTAGGTTTCCCGCATCAGATATTGACTGACAATGGTTCTCAGTTTAAGGGAAAGCTAACACAAGAAGTATTCAGGATATTTCAAGCCAGGCACTATCATTGTAGTCCCTACCATGCCCAAGGGAACGGCCAAGTAGAGCGGTTCAATGGTACACTTATTTCAATCCTTAGAAAGCTGGCAAGTGAAAAACCTGATACTTGGGATACGTACTTACCCGCTGCGCTATTTGCATATAGGGAAGTACCCCACAATTCAACCGGATTGGCTCCAGCTACATTGTTGTTTGGAAGACCAATAAAAGGTCCACTGGAAGCATTGCAGCGGACATGGACTGATGAAAAAGCAGAGGAAACAGTGACTTCCTCATACCAATACGTCAACGAGTTGACATCTCGATTGAAAACCGGTTGAAACTGGCCAATGATAACTTATGACAGGCGAATCACCTTTTTTCGATTTTTTTCAAACCCGTCCATTGATTTTACGATAGTAAACCACAATAAACGCACACCTAAGCGAAAACGACTCGTTTTCCAGGCAACGGGGGCCTGTAAAACCAAAGGAGGTACAGCACAATGAGAGCATGTCACCAATCAAGCGCTCACCGAGCAAGCCGCAAAACCTGCCATTGTCGCCAAAGGCATCCATTGGAGAGTCCTCCCCTGGGTGGGTGTCAACACCTATCGTTGACGAGCGGGACCTGAAACAACCCGATGAATCCAGAGGCGGAACGCCTGTACATCCCGGTATGTCAGGGGTTTTTAAGCCAAGCCAGTCCCCAGAAGTGTCACTGCCGGCACAAGCCAAGCTGTACCCCAGCTGGGCAGCTCTGGTTGAGGAAGATGCCCTCGATTCGATGATGACGCATGCAAGTCTGTTCATTGATGACCAGGAGTTTGACTCTGTTAGGGAATGAACTTCCTTCAAGTTCTTCTTCTATGCACAGGGGCCCAGTGGTTCAGCTATAGGAAAATTAGAAGCCCCCCTTCTTGTGTACCTACCATGAAGACGAATAGAGAGCTTTCCAGTGCACAGAAAGATTGTAACCGGCTTTGTTTACTGCATCAATGTGAGAATGTTTGACAGTGAGAGTTTGACAGAAGTGAATGAAACGGGAGCATTTGTGTCTGAAGCGGGTGAAAATGTGAGTGAAAGTAGGTCATTGTGGGGGATGTTTTCATCGATGTCAGAAAACATAGAATAAAGACTTAAGAATGAAAACAAACTCACTGTATTGCAGTTTTTATAAAGAATTCTAGGCTTCTATGAGAGAGAGAGAGAGAGAGAGAGAGAGAGAGAGAGAGAGAGAGAGAGAGAGAGCCAGCCAGCGTAATATCTGTGGTGTTTGAGTTACTGAATTAAAAATGTTTGATTGTTTCTTTTAGGTATTGTCATATTCTTGTTGCTACAACTTTTCTCGTAAATGAATTTTAATCCAGACTAGAGTAGTCTAGACTTATAGCCTAATATTAGTCTTGGCAGCGCTAAACCTGGTACAAAGGCCGCAGTGAGGGCACACTGGCCGCACCTTGTCACAATGTTGGCCGCGGTTAGGGCACATGGCCGCGCCGTAGTACTTCGAGGATAAGAGCAAACTACTACATTTTCACTCTATAATTATAGCTATCGTGCCCACACAGTTACAAGACTAGAGCACGGCCACACGTGACTGTTTCTACCGATCGCGGTTGTTATAACATTACACGATGAGTCAGGAGACAGGAAAGTTCACTCGTGGCCGCAACTTTTATCTGCTTTTAACGTTGTTATTCTGATTCTATGTGGTTTTATGTCACAAGATTAATTTCATGAAAACTTCTGCGTTTCCTGTGATGTAAGCTGTCATTATCAGTTTCTGGATAATATCTCTCAGTGCCAAATCTGTTCCTGTGATAAGCCTTTCTATTTCCTGCCCGCTGTTTTCTCGTATAAGCGTAACATTTACTTGGAGAAGTTCTGTCATTCGTCTTATAAGCCGATAAGTGTGCTGGTGTTAGAGGATTACGGTAGGCTTCAATAACTATTTCTTGATCTACAATATCCGCATAATTCAAGTCATAATCAACTGTAGGTTTTCGCTTCTGCACCTCTGTAAGGCAGGTAATATTGTGGTATGTACGCACATATTTATCTGGGTAGGCAGGTGAAAAGTTACTCTGTTCGTTTGCTCAGCGTGTGTAATTTGTATAGTTGCCAGTATTAACATCCATGTTATCCTTGTAATAACTGTGTTTGGCTTCACAGTGGAATCTCCTTCCCTACGGTTTGTACGGAACGTAGGCTGAATGTTTGGTGACAGGACATGTATCCCGGCGCTGTGATTTTTCAAAGTTCGTATGAGGGCGTGGGAAAAAAAGGGGGGGTTGACGAGGAAAATTGAATGGAGAATGGTGACTCAAATCATCAATCTGTGTTTCTTTCTTGGTGGTGGGGGTCGGTGTCGTGGAACGAGTTGTGTAAACCCACTACTTTGTTAAATCACGATGTCTAGAGCCCAGCCACTCAACGCACAGTTGCTGAGCCGGAATAAATTATAAGAAGTTACGCCAGGAAAAAAAAACTTAAGCCCTGTTTTTTTTCGGATGTGGGCCGTAGCCATCTTGTTCACGCAATATGGCGGAAGAAAACTGAATAAAATTAGCCTGTACCAGGCATGAGACTAAACTGCAGGAAACCAATCAGCTTGCCCCACCAGGAACCAACCAAACGCTTTCCTTAACCAGTAGAAGTTACTTTACCTGCCTATATAATCAGGCGAGATTTTATGCTAAAAACACGCAACACCAGACACGAAGCCAGAGAGACGACCGACTGTGTGAGAGGAGCTGTTAGCTTTGATTTATAACTTACCTGGAGTGCAATTGACCTGCAGCCTGCTTCGCTAGTCGAGTCCAAATCTGGCCTGTTTAATCTTGGAGGGTTTTATTCGTGTCATAAAAACTGAGATCGTGGGTCGTCAATCCAGCTGCCTGAAACTCCGCAGGAGCATAGAGGTTGCACAGAATCTACATCTTTGGTCCCCCTCAGTCTTGGGTGGGCTAAAGGAACGATCCTCAACAGAAGTTGTGTGAACCAAACTAAGGAGAACAGAACGTTTTAAGAGATGAGTACACATTAGTACCATTTCTGTCAGCATTGTGAGCAAAAATTAGTGTCAGTGACGAGAAAGTGATTTAGCGTAGAAAGAGACAAGATTAACAGCATAGCTAATAATTATTATAGACGTAATTAACAGCACAGCTGATACCTGTACTATAATTGAATAACAGCACAGCTGATATAATTTTTGTTCCTATAATTGGAAAACTTGTTGTAATATATTTATATATCTATATAAATATTTGTAAATCATATGTAAACTTACAAATTCATTACATTCCATTTTTCAACATTCACCCTTCAGCACAAGAGTAGATAGTGTATATACTAAATAAATAATAAGGAAATTGTATTTGAACGACTTGTAAATTTTATCATTGTTAAGTAAAATCTGTTTCCTTGTTTTTTAATATCACAGTTAGTTACACAGCGGAGGTGGCACTTTATGTCGGTCTCCTCTTTACTATTGTTTCGAGATCAGATCATTCACAGCCGTAACTATTTTGTGATACCAGTAGTTCTCTCAGACACTGGGACTTCACCATTTTCTGCAGAAATTCTATTTCTGTAATTGTCAGTACTATACTGATCCTAGAGCCAATAAAAACCTCACGCCACAGTCGGAAAAGGTTGAACCTTGTCTGTTGTATTTGTGTTCACAAATTTAACTCGCACTATAATTGCACCGCGTGGAACTGATGTCGCCTTCCCTGATGTATTTAAAATCATTACAGGAAAATCACGGGTGGTGGTAACATCTGCGATTCCTTCTGTGATACTGATGTGAGGATCTTCGTTAATTGTATTGTCTGTTACAGGTTGCACTTCAATTGTGTGTCCTGGACTGAAGTATTGGGATCCTTTAATACGACCTTTTACTATATAGTAAGAGAGTTTGGTTGTAATGTCACTGGCGATGTAAGTCGAATTAATGATGCGATATGAATATCGTCTTGCAACATAATATATTCGCCATTTATCTTTTATTTTGTGTAGACCAAAGTAAATTCTTGCCTGATGTTTATACAAGAAATCACGTCCTAATATGAAATTTCGAGACGTGCCTCTTGTAATTATAAAAGGATGAGTACGTTTTTGATGTCCGATCTGAAATGTCACATAAGCAGTTCCAATTGATTTTCTTCTTCTTCTTCTTCCTCGTTCGCCCTGAAAAGGACGGTGGTTGCGTTGTGTCTGTTTACGCCGTAGCTGTGATATCTGCACCTTTCGGTCGACACATCCGACTTCAGCACAGCATTTTTTAGGGACCGGGTTTGCCTTCCCATTTCGATCCGTACTCGCTCAGCCAGACTGCACTGCTGCAGACTGTTTCCAGGACCACCACGTGGAGGTGGAGTACGGTCTTGACCAGCTCTGGTTCGCTGGTCCTGATGCAAGCAGTCAAGCTATGGGTCGCTGACTGCATTCACTATTGCTGCATCTTGATTTTAACTGTTAGCCTGTCACAGAAGCCATATAGGTTTTCGAAGGTGCAAATCTGACATGTTTCTTGATCTGTAGCTATATTTGCTCTCTCATCAAGCTAATGGTGGCTCCAGTATCTATCAGAGCTCTGTAATTTTTGTTATTGATTTATATTAAGCATGAACTGGGATCAGGTGATAAATGTATGTGATTAATTTGTTAGCTGTGGTTTGCAGTCGGTACTATGATGTTGAGGTTTGTTTTTGGTGGTGTATGATCTTTGTTCATAACTGTTCTTAAAGTTATGTCTGTTGTGGTCATACCGAATGGTCCCATTTATCGGCTGACATAAGCGTTTCCCTGACCTTGGTTGTAAGATCTGGGCTGGCTTCGATTGAAGGCATGATTTCGTTGTGGGTGAGGTCTGTGTTGATCACCATTTGCATAATAATAACGTGGTGAGTGGTTCTCATACTGATGCGGATGTGCTCTGTATTGATTGTTACTCTGTGTTTGTCTACATTTGTAAGAAGTATGTCCTCGGTGTTTGCAAATAAAACAAGTAAGGGCAGTAACCTGGTGCACATTCTGTTGATGTCTTCTGGGTTGCTGATGCGAATGAGACTGCCCTGCATGTTGGTTAAAATGATTGTAATTTGAATGGACTATGTGGGAGCTGTTCCTACTCCAATGTGGTCTTGAGTGGCCAATTTCCATCGGCTCGTGGAATTCGTCGGAATGGTCAAGTTTTGGTTTCCTGCCAATTCGTTGCTGGAACCTTTTATGAACATTTTCTTCAGTCACCGCTAGTTGAATGGTCTCTGTAATGGTCTTTGTATCCTTTCTAAGAAGATGGAGTTTAAGGTTATCTGCGTTTAATCCGTCAATAAAAATGCCAACTAAATGTCTTTCAAGATCTTGGGAAGGGATGTTCCCGTCCAGAAAAGCATATTCAGCCAAGGTGAGTAAACGATCAGCATAGAATTGTACTGGTTCGTGTCTGTCTTGGTGTATTTTGCGAAGTAAAGTCCAAGCATGTTGTCCATCAGTTATATCACTATAGTGTTATACAAGCTCTTTCCTCAGTGAATCAAAGGTCTCATTGGGATATGTTTTAGATCTACGACGGATAAAATCGGTCACCAAAGAATCTGAAGAAAGGTAAGCTATTCTTTTGCGGTACTCATCACATGCAGCGTTTATAAGAGAAGCAAATTTGTCCATGTCCACTAGCCACTTCCTGAAAGAGGCTCGCCTGACCTCTGACCGGGACAGTTATGAGACATACCGTCTGACGTTAGACACATTTCCACAGACAACTGGTCAGCCATAAACACACACACACACCAACCTCAACAAATACTTGTCGACATTCACCTTTTTTCATAGACCAGACACTGCACACCCAATAGATTGGTTTTCCCTGCTCAGACCCATCTTTAACAAACAAACAAATCAAAATTAATTACAGCCACCACACCACTCTACGTCATAGAGAAAGAAATGAACTCCGCTTCTACCACGCATCTCACAATAACGCATGTGTCTTGGACACACCTCATCTAATTACTAATGTTACAGATTTCAACACATTTTAATCATGCCAGCGAAAAACAGCGTGTCTGGTTGATAGTTTACTAACTCGAAGATATTGCCACATGTATTCGTTTTTATGTCTAAATTCTAATTTTTAAAAAAATTCTCTTTCACAGATGGCTTTGCCTCAACCCGAGAGACGCCGACATACTTGCTCGGAATGCAGTCGAGTTTTCACCCAGGAACGTAATCTCACTCGACATTTGGATACGGCTCACGGGCGACGACACGAGTGCTCTCTGTGTGAGCGGGTGTTTATGAGGAGTGATACGCTTAAACGTCACACAGAGAATGAGCACCAACCCGTCTCAAGCATGGAAGCATCGCACATACCTCAAACAGGTACCACCACAGTGGCACAAAACAGCCTCGTGTGTGTTCAATGTGGGAAGCCTTTTGTGACAGTCCTCTTATAATTTCCAGCACTGGTTACTATACCAATTAACAAGTATGTGACAGTGCCTGTGAACGAACTAGGTGACTGAGGCAGACCTAGTCGTCATATTTTCTATTTGTCACTTTAGTCTATTGACAATCTTCCAAGTAAGAGTATATCTTAGTACTGGCCATCACCGCCAGAGTTGTTTATTCCAAGATGATATATCCCAAACTTCCAACTCCAACTCGTTCCATCCCTTCTTTGTTGTTATTTTAGTGACAACGTCGTATAGTGGATATTTCCTTATGTCTATTATATTATTTGCTCTATCATTCAACAAATTCCTAGAGATTCAACCCAACATGAAAGATGTTCCATCAAAAACATGTGATTTATTTACATATCAGTTTCATCATAATAGGAGGCATGTGGTACAAACTCCAGGTACAAACATTTCATAGCTGCCTCTGGTATAGCCCGTTCCTCTTGGGCACGTTCATATATAAACATAAAGCTTTCAGCCTGAGTTCATTCCCAGGTTAGATTCAACCATAATTTCTCCATTTAAGGCTATATTATTTATGCTGGCTTCTCCCAAGCCCTTCATCAACTCTTTCCTGAGATGATTTCTTCACTCCATTAATCCTGCCTGGTTTATCTTATGTTAATCATAATACAATCATTGTACAATTCATATACATTTATCAACACATTGGGTACACCTGTTGCAGCATCCACATACTTATACCTGCTAGAGAGCGCATGTTTCATCTTGTAAATACAATCACCCTTCAATTTCTTACTCATCTTACTTGTAGCAGTCGATATTGCAAAGTTCATTATACAATAGCCCAGCACGGCTCTTAAATCAATGTTCTTCCGTAAATCTTCTCAGATGCTTACTTAGTCTTGTTTTATCCACCTCATAGTCAATTTTGTAGCTTCAACCTCATGTCTCATTATCAAGCGCCTACTTAGTTGTAAGCGGCTTTAGCCTTGTAATACTTTATCTCAGCTTCTGAAATCATTCTATCATGTTCAATGTCTATCAAAATTTGTGAGTAAAAGGACCTACTTACTTTGGTTTCACAGAATCCTCACAACACTCATATTACTTACTATCAACCCTTAACGCTAAGCCTATACTTTAAACACAGCTTTGTCTTTCATATGTGAATAGTTTCTACTACTCTAACTAGGTCTAGAGAAATCTTCAGAAGAATTCATTCTGTTTCCCACAGAGTTTGAACTTGAGAGCCCGGCAGAAACACATTCTTGCCGCTGTCGTTCCTTAACTAGGACTGCTCCTCAAAAATGTGACCGCTCACTAGCGTGTCCAAATGCGTTCTCCTTCAAATCTCATTATCAGCTGATTTGTCCTTGTTTACTGTAAAAGGATTGGTCCCTCTTATTTTCCACTCAGCTGGAATATGTTCACGCTATCTGCTGTGTAAACAACTCAGTGAAGTGTCGTCCGCTATCCTTGTAAAACTCCTGTCTCCTACAGGTGCTACTGTTGCATGAGCATGACAAAAGTAACTTGAGAATGTGTCATCAGTATTTGTTCTATGGTCATTCATTTTTTAACCTCCGTTTTTTCCCCTACAGATGGTTTCCAGTTTACTTCTACTTTTTGTGGTGATTGCCACCTGCAAATGTGTGGATTGTTCAGTATTTTATACTACCAATGACCAAGGACAGTCCATTCCACTAGGAAAAATTGATAAAAGACTGAGGGTGTTTTATTTATGTCCATTGCCTTCATGTCTCTCCTGCACACATATTTAAACCTCAGCTGCGGAGAACACGTGAGGAACAGAGAATGCACATATGACCGTCACCAGTATCATTTCTGGACAAACTCTATGGGGATATCAACAATCATAAACTGATCACTGCTTTCTTGAAAACATATTCAAGTTGATGTCTGGAAGTGTAAGAAGAATAATGTATTTGCAAAAAGTGACAAATTTAGAGGTTAAAAGAGTCCCTATCGATAACTAACACTATTAGGACAAGCTCTTAAGAAATGTAACAACCTGAGGCTGAACGCAACTTTCTTCAGTCATATTCAAACTGACATTTAAAGGTAGTTAAAAAAAGACAAATATATTATTTTATTTAAAATTATTTGTTCTAACTTTCATGTTTAGAAAAGTTTAGTATTATGAAGGATGTAGGATAAAGAGAGAGGGATAGTACCTCACGGTGAGAGACAGCCATGTCCTTTTTAGGATAGTCAGGATCCTATTTCGTTCTCCTCTCTTTATCTAGCTCATGTATGGCTCCTCGAATACCGCTTGTGTATGGTGGTGGCCACATCCCGGGCAACAGTCTTGGCTGACTGGCTAAACTACACGGGTGGAGTAGGAGTAATCTTACTCAAGGGAATGTCCATCCCTAGTACACAAAGACTGAGACGGTGAGTGAGGCGGAGGAATCTGAAAAGATCAGCGGCTCGCAAAGCGAAACAGCAAAGTGTGTGGCGCACTAGAGGCGTGTCGGACATAGAAAAAGACAATGGCTAGCCACCATGAAAGAGATTGGGGCCTTACCACGTACTTCCTACAGAACGTAATGGGATCACAACAACAAGATAAGAACCGATATGTAGAGAACTCTCTGTCCCCTGGGGAAGAATCTACTGTACAAATTAACAGGGAAGAGGCAACTCCTCTAATGAGTAAGGAAGTCCATAATGACGAGTGTTCCTTAAATTTTGTTGAAAGGGAGCATTCTGAGAAAGACCACCTAAAAACTAGTAAGAGAAGCCTAAAAATAGGAACATGGAATGTTAGAACTCTAAACGGAGTAGGAAAGCTTGACAATTTAATATCAGAGGCAACAAACATGAAACTCGATATACTGGGAGTTGCAGAGGCAAGACTATTGGATACAGGCTACATAACAAGAGACCAGTACACGCTTATACACTCAGGAGGAGAAAAACATGAAAGAGGGGTAGGAATGTTATAAAGAAGGAGTTAGAAAAATACGTATGTGGATACTGGACACACAATTACAGAATGATGTTGCTAAAGATGAGAGCAAAGCCATTCGACATATCAATATTACAAACTTATGCACCAACTAAAGATCACAGGGAGGAAGAAATAGAAAAATACTATGAAGAGCTACAACACACACTTAAACCAGTCAAATTTACAGATGTGTTGATAGTAATGGGTGATATGAATGCAAAAGTAGGAAACGGAAAATACAAGAAAATAGCAGGACAGTATGGATTAGGGACAAGAAATGATAGAGGAGACAGACTTATCCAGTTCTGTGAAGAAAACCAGCTGGTCATATGTAACACCTGTTTTGAACACCACCCAAGGAAATTATACACATGGAAAAGCCCAGGAGATGTAACAAGAAATCAAATCGACTATATCATGATAAAACATAGATTTAAGAACAGTGTCACAAGTACAAAGACACATCCTGGCGCCGACATAAATTCAAATCACAATCCAGTCGTCATGAAAGTAAATATAAAGCTGAAAAGAGCAGGACACAGAAGACAGGAGGAACCCCAGATAGAAATATCAGCGCTGAAACAACCAGATATAAAACAGAAATATTTAATCGACGTCAAAAATAAATATCAACAGTTATTGACAGAAAGCATGGAGCAGTATAGAAGAGAAAACCCAAAAGAAAAAGCAACCGCAAAATGGGAATGCTTAAAAACAAGCATACAATCAGCAAATGCAAATTTACCTAAAAAGGAGTCTAAGAAAAATCAAATTTGGATGACAGATGACATCTTGAATAAAATGGCAGAAAGAAAGAAAGCAAAAAAACACTCCAGAATATAAAACAATAGACAATGACATACGTACTATGTGTAGACAAGCAAAAGAACGGTGGATAGAAACAAAGTGCAAGGAAATAGAAGACTTGGAAGCAAAGCACATGACAAGAGATATGCATGAAGAAATAAAGAAATTATCAAATCGGTCGCGGTTTGCACAAGGAGGAAGCTGTATCAAGAACAAAAATGGTGTAATATTACTTGATGAGAAAGACATATCAAACAGATGGGCAGAATACGTAAAAGAACTATTCGAGGACAACAGAGGTAAAAAACCATCACCAGATTCTAATGAAGGCCCAAACATTCTCAGATCAGAAGTAGAGAATGCCATACATATGTTACGAAAAGGAAAAGCAGCAGGCATGGATAACATAAAAATTGAAATGATAGAAGCTCTGGAGAGCTTTGGTATAGATACAATCACAGATCTATGCAACGATATATACAATACAGGATATATACCACACGACATGAAGACATCAGTTTTTATAACATTGCCCAAAAAACCAAATGCAACAGAATGTGCAGACTTCAGAACAATCAGCCTGATGAGTCATGCAATTAAGATACTGCTCAAAATCATACAGGAAAGAGTGAAAAATAAGGTAGACAGCGAAATCCAAGAAGAACAGTTTGGTTTTAGACAGAACAGTGGAACAAGAGAGGCAATATTTTGCCTAAGAATATTAGCAGAAAAATATACAGAGGTCCAAAAAAGTATGTACATGTGCTTCATTGACTATAAGAAGGCTTTTGACAGAGTCCATCATGAGAAAATAATTGAATGCCTCGAAGACATAGGTATTGATGGAAAAGATATAAGAATACTCAGTAACCTTTATTGGGAGCAAACTGCCACAGTAAGATCTGGAAGGAATTATTCACCATACATAGACATAAAAAGAGGTGTCAGACAAGGTTGTGTGCTGTCCCCCTGCCTATTTAATTTATACACCGAAAAAATTTTCAAACAGATACAGGAAATACCAGGAGTGAACATCAGTGGAAGGTCAATAAACAACCTTAGATATGCAGATGATACCGTGTTGTTAGCTGAAAGCGAACAGGAGTTACAAGAAGTAGTGAAGCAAGTGAACAGTATAAGTCATGAATATGGACTCGACATTAATACTGAGAAAACAAAAACTATGATAATTAGCAAAACAGATGATAAACCCACATTAAAGATAAGCGTAAATGGGAAAATCCTGGAACAAGTCAAGAGCTACGTATATCTTGGTCATATAATAACAGAAGATGGCAGATGTAAAACAGAAGTCAAGAAGAGAATAGGAAGGGCCAAAGCTATATTCAACAACATGAAACATATACTGACATCTAAACAGTTATCTCACAAATTAAAACAGAGAATCATAAAGTGTTATATATATTCCGCATTTCTGTATGGTGCGGAAACATGGACGATGAATAAGCATTTGGAAGAAAGAATTGAGGCTCTTGAAATGTGGATATATAGAAGAATGGGGCGTATCTCATGGAAAGAGATGAAAACAAATAAGGAGGTCCTAGAAAATCTAGGTATGAAAAGAGAACTAATGAAGGAGGTTAAAGTTCGGCAGCTAAAATACTTTGGCTACATAAAAAGGCATAACACCTTGCAGAAGACCATAACAGAAGGGAGAGTTGAAGGCAAACGTGCAAGGGGAAAACAGCGCTATAAGTGGGAAGATAACATCAAGAGATGGACAGGAAAGAGTCTATCAGAGTGCACCACCAAGACAAAAGACAGAAGACGTTGAAGATCCATTACAGTCAACCTTCGTTGTGGAGATGGCAACTGATGATGATGATGAGTATTATGAGTACTGTTCATAAATAGTTTAGTAAGCATGGTTGAAATCAAGATGTCGATACCGAGTATTCAAATTTAATTTGTTTGTTTTTTGGTTTAAGTTAATGCTTTCCATTTCACTAGAAATTCCTGAGTATTCTAGGTTTGGCAAAGGAGCCCGAACCAAAACGTAACAATGAAATGGAAAATTCAGCGACTAAATTTATGAAGGATGTGTACAACATCGTTGAGGGTTCTGTGTCACGAGAACACACCAATGAAGCACATGGTATCAATTCATCCAGACTTAATGCAGATGAAATCATCGCTTATATGAACAATGGTAAAATTTCTTTCTGTTTTTGTTTCTTTTGGGACGGCGACCGGGAGGAGCGTAACTACCTTTTTGTCCAAACACGTCCTGTCTTGTTCGGTAGCTTCCAATGTCCCCGGGCTGGAAGCGCCTGTCTGCTTTATCACAACGGGCGATCCTCAAGACTTGGTCAATAGGATGCTTGACCATCTGACCCGAATCGCCGAGGCCGCTTATTCTTCTGCACGCTGGAGGCGGCAATTGCCGACTGAGCTATCCTATGTTCTCCCAGCTGCAGGCGGTTTATCTCGACACTCAGATATCGTCAGCTAATCTGGATTAGAATCTGTGTGCACGTGTGTCGAGGATTGTTGCATGTTTTGCAAGCATTTGGATTTGAGCTCGATCCAAATGATTGCACCATGGAACACCTCAACTGAATATATATTAACGACATAGTCTGCATATCTCTATGCATGACGCGTATGACTTAGAAACGTCAGTCGACTTGTGGGCTTCGACCCTAACGGCAGTGTATGGAATGTGTGGCCTAGCCACTTTCATTTGTGTGGTATAACCACTGGGAATATGTACAGAATCAATGTGTGGCACTGAAGCCAAACGGTAATGTTTAAAAGGTATGGTATACCTATATAAAGTGTGATAGCGTGTAGCTAAAGGATATATTTGAATTATACGTGGAATATAAGGACTTTTGAGTCTATATTGTAAGACGGCAGGATTAGCCGCAGTGATGGATATTATGTAAACATAAGTCGTGATGATTCTAAACGCAGTTCGTATATGTAGGCTGGACTTAGCCTGGCTTGGAATGCCAAAGGAGGATTAAAAATATTAATGTCGAATGGAACTATTAGAAGTATTTGATTACGCTTGTAATGCAATAATTATGCCCAGCAGGATTGGCTTGATAGCACTGACCGTTAATCAGAATTATAAGTTGCCGGACATGCAACGTCAGGAAATATGAACTCTTAGCGAGATTGTACATTGTGCTGTTTGTTATGAACTTTGTTAGAGTAGCTAATGCTTTCCATTTCACTAGAAATTCCTGAGTATTCTAGGTTTGGCAAAGGAGCCCGAACCAAAACGTAACAATGAAATGGAAAATTCAGCGACTAAATTTATGAAGGATGTGTACAACATCGTTGAGGGTTCTGTGTCACGAGAACACACCAATGAAGCACATGGTATCAATTCATCCAGACTTAATGCAGATGAAATCATCGCTTATATGAACAATGGTAAAATTTCTTTCTGTTTTTGTTTCTTTTGGGACGGCGACCGGGAGGAGCGTAACTACCTTTTTGTCCAAACACGTCCTGTCTTGTTCGGTAGCTTCCAATGTCCCCGGGCTGGAAGCGCCTGTCTGCTTTATCACAACGGGCGATCCTCAAGACTTGGTCAATAGGATGCTTGACCATCTGACCCGAATCGCCGAGGCCGCTTATTCTTCTGCACGCTGGAGGCGGCAATTGCCGACTGAGCTATCCTATGTTCTCCCAGCTGCAGGCGGTTTATCTCGACACTCAGATATCGTCAGCTAACCTGGCTTAGAATCTGTGTGCATGTGTGTCGAGGATTGTTGCATGTTTTGCAAGCATTTGGATTTGAGCTCGATCCAAATGATTGCACCATGGAACAACTCAACTGAATATATATTAACGACATAGTCTGCATATCTCTATGCATGACGCGTATGACTTAGAAACGTCAGTCGACTTGTGGGCTTCGACCCTAACGGCAGTGTATGGAATGTGTGGCCTAGCCACTTTCATTTGTGTGGTATAACCACTGGGAATATGTACAGAATCAATGTGTGGCACTGAAGCCAAACGGTAATGTTTAAAAGGTATGGTATACCTATATAAAGTGTGATAGCGTGTAGCTAAAGGACATATTTGAATTATACGTGGAATATAAGGACTTTTGAGTCTATATTGTAAGACGGCAGGATTAGCCGCAGTGATGGATATTATGTAAACATAAGTCGTGATGATTCTAAACGCAGTTCGTATATGTAGGCTGGACTTAGCCTGGCTTGGAATGCCAAAGGAGGATTAAAAATATTAATGTTGAATGGAACTATTAGAAGTATTTGATTACGCTTGTAATGCAATAATTATGCCCAGCAGGATTGGCTTGATAGCACTGACCGTTAATCAGAATTATAAGTTGCCGGACATGCAACGTCAGGAAATATGAACTCTTAGCGAGATTGTACATTGTGCTGTTTGTTATGAACTTTGTTAGAGTAGCGTTTTGTGATTCATCGGGAAGAGTGAATCCGAATTAAATATTATGGTCGTCAACCAGGTTTTATTCATTGATGTATTCAAAGTTCAAGTTCTGACTTTTTCTGAATACTAATTGACCAGTGACTTTCAGAATACATATATACGCTGACTCACACTAATAACAATAATAATTATCATGCCTACCACTGGAAGGATTATAGGACACGTCTTATCCGTTTGACGGTCATCTAAGAAAAGGGTGTGGTAACCTAGTCACGGTGCGTGACATACCAACGCATACACGTCATAATCAATCGTGTGTATCGCGTACACTAACTAACAATTATTTACATTATATTAAACGTAGTCACCTATTAATCTTATGCTGTTAACCTCTAGCAGACCATGCCAATAAAATACCTTAACAATTCCCTGTCCACTGGGGGAAAAAAAAAATCTATTAGATAGATTTTTTTTAACAAAAACCCATCTGAAAAAATACCAATATGTTAACAATATCAAAAAAAAAAAATTTAACGAGATTGCGGCATATGGCCTACGACGTTCTGTCTAGAACCAATGTCGTGGTCATGTCGACTAACCAATAGTCATGTAATATATTCATTATTTATATCATAAATAAATATAAATGGTAATAAGAACTAAAAGAGAATGGTAATGTCGATCTCTAATTAAATAATTAATTAACTTAAAATATGTCGTGATAAAATGTCATGTCAGACTAATTTAAAGTGTTAAAATTAAACTAAATAACTATACTAGGTATGGAATAAGAATAAGTTGTTGAAAATCTAATGTAAGAAAAATGAGAGGATCTGTTAAAGAAAGACATAATAACGAATAAAGAATAAATTAGAGAAAGAAAAAAAATGATGTATAAATTTAACTAAGTTATGTGTGTTGAACATCAAGTAAGTGTAGTATTAAGTTATTAATACCTTTCTAACTAATTTAAACAATAGTATGCAATATAATCATGTAATTCTAAGAATATAATCAAAGAATTATGTGAGTTTTCTTTTCTTTCTTTCATTTTTTTAAGTTTCATTCATTTTTTTAAAATTCAACTCACTTGTCATTTTAATGTGGATTAGTTTTAAAGAATAAATTAAAGTAATTAACATTGGATATGAAGATCCATTCGTAGTCTTGATCCTTGAATTTCCATTAGACAAAATGTTCAAGTATTCTGAATCACGTTATATAACGAATTAGTTCGACTGGAATGTCATTTATTTTCTCCGAAGTGTTTTGAAACAATGTTGTGACAAATGTAAACCAGGAAAGTCCCGGTGTAAAGACGAATATAGTGTCAATTGATTGCAGTCACTTTGCGTATAATTTGCCTATAGAAAGCAGCTGAGTAAATGGTTCATTCATGTGTCAAAAAGCAACGATGGTGCTATGTTCTTTGATTAAGTTTCTCTGTACATAGTATTGTCTTTGCGACAAACAACGTAAATTAGGAATCGACATCATTAGGATTTCGAGATAATGTATCTGCCAAGATGTTGTCGGATCCTGTGATGTACTCGATTGAAAACTCGAAGGGTTGGAGGAGTATAGCAAATCTGGTCAATTTTGGACTCTTGTGATTTGCTCGTTGTAGTGATGCTACGGCCCTTTGATCGGTTTGTACTACAAAAGGGGCTCCCAGTAGGAATTTTTTCTAGTTTGGTTATCGCCCACACGACGGCTAAGAGTTCGCGATCAACCGTAGAGTACTTCACTTCTGGTGGTTTCAGTTTTCGTGACACGTACAAGTTTGGATGGAGGATGTCGTCATGGTATTGGAGCAAACATGCGCCAATTCCGTAGTTACTCGCATCTGTACGAAGAATGAACTTTTTAGAAGCATCAATTAATCTCAAAATAGGTGGATTTGAAAATATAGAAATTATTTGCCGAAAAATTCTGTCACATTCGTCAGTCCATGTCACTTTCACTGGCATGTTCTTCTTTAGTAATGAGGACAATACAGCAGTGATGGATGACAAGTTAGGTACGAATCTACTGTAATATTGGACTAGACCTAACAAGCTTCTCACTTGTTTCTTCGTTTGAGGAACGGAAATGTTTAAAATTTTTGAAACTGTACTGGGTAATGTTCGGATATATCCAGCTCCAATAATGTGACCCAAAAAAGTGATCTCATGAAATGCTACCTGTAATTTTGTAGGTTTAGCAGTTAACTTGTACCTTCTCAAGGTATCAAAAACGTATCCAAGACCCAAAAAATGTTCCTCAAAAGATGAACTAAACAAGCATATGTCATCTATATATGTAATAATGTCTGGTCTACCTGAAAAAATGTGTCGCATCATGCGAACAAAGGTAGCTGGAGCGTTAACCAGCCCAAAAGGCATCACGTTCCACTGGTATAGACCTAGCGGAGTTGAAAACGCTGTGTAGTATTTTGCTTTTTCGGTTAGTGGTATCTGCCAATAACCTTTAGTTAAGTCTATCTTAGTAAATATAGTTGCTGTCGATAGACGTGGCAGTAAGTCATCGAGAAGTGGATGTGGTTCGCTATCAACTATCGTTTGTGCATTTAATTTTCTATAGTCGACGCATAGTCTAATGTTATTGTCCTTCTTTCGGACAATAACTAATGGAGAAGAAAATGGGGAATTACTAGTTTCGATAATTCCTAAAGATAACATCTGTTCAAGTTCCTTAGTAGTTTTAGTAAGAAAGTGTATAGGAACAGAATAAGGATGTACCCGAATTGGAGTATCCTCGTTAAGAGTGATGTCATGATTAATGACTGATGTGCGACCTGGAACATCGGTCAACACATCTGGATAAGATTGTAGCAGATCAGCAATCTTTTGATGCTGTTGCGGTGTAACCGACGAAGAGATGGTTACGTCCCGCCAAGATTCGCTAGATTGTACTACAGGTACAGGTAAAGCTAACTGTACCTCAGGAAAAGAAGATTCTTCTTCCTGGATAACGGATAAATTAGAATAGTGACATGTAGGTCTGAAAGTGTCATCTAATTCATGAAAAATAGCTTGTAGATGTTCAGGTCGAGTATGAAATTGCTTGAGCATATTTATGTGAAATATTTTGTGATGTCCCTTAATGTCCAGGACATAATCAACATCAGAAATCTTATTGATAACCTGGTAAGGACCATTCCACGAGATTAGTAGTCTATTATTGTTATGTGGCAATAACACATAAGCTTGATCTCCTGGAAATAATTGACGTAATCGTCTATTACTGTTTTGGAAAGTTCTAGCTTTCTCTTTCGCAGCCTCAGATGAAGCTGTTGCCATTTGACAGGCATCAATAATGTTATTCCGGAGATTAATTACATATTCATAGGATGACTGAGTGTCCTGAGTCATCTCAGAATCGATTAATAAATCTTTTATCAGTCCCATAGGACCTCTTGGAGGAGCGCCAAAGACTAAATGAAACGGAGAGAAGCCAGTTTGTTCATTTGGCACCTCTCGATAAGCGAATAACACCGCTGGTAGCACTCTGTCCCAGTCCTGTGGATGGTTAACTGTAACTTTATGTAGCATTTGTTTGAGTGTACGGTTAAGTCTTTCTACAGCACCATTACTCATTGGGTGATAAATGCTGCTGAGGTTTCTATCTATTTGCCAAGTCTTCATTACCTCCGTCATAGTCTCAGATATAAATTGAGAACCATGATCTGACAAAAGTTTTCTAGGAAAACCTACTCTAGAAAAGATCAAGTGTAGTGCATCAGCTACATCTGTTGTGGTGGTTGTTTTTAATGGGATGGCTTCTGGCCATCGTGTGCATAAATCGATGCAAGTGAGAATAAACCTATGTCCTCTGGCTGATGGTAAAAGTGGGCCAATGATATCAATGGCCATTTTGTCGAAAGGTCTCACCGATATATCACAAGCCTGAATAGGCGCCGTGTGAAAGGCTCCCCGTGCTTTCACTTCTTGGCATATCGTACAGGAGCGTACGTACTGTGAAATATCTCGTGATACTCCCGGCCAAAAAAAAGAAGATAATACTCGTGAACGTGTACGAGTATAACCCATGTGACCTGCACACTTAGAATCATGTGCATGTTGAAGTATGTACCGCCTAAAAGCAAAAGGTACCATGACTTGTTGTCTTATCTGAGTTTTATCCATAAAACATCTTAATAAAATGTCATTTTTAATACTAAACCACTGACTATAATTTATGTTCCTAGAAAGATTGTCATCTTTGTTGACCAGCGTAAAAAATTTTGTTAGTGACCTGTCTTCCCTCTGTTTTGCAGCAAATGATACTCGGTCAATAGCAGAATGAATCTCGATATTTTCATGATCATTTGTTTCCTTGTTTTCCGTGTCTATAGTCTCTAATTGTTTTGTATGTGCTCTGGTTATTGCTGCATTTCCGATGTATAGATTATTTTTTTCCCATTGAATAATCTCATCTGGTGTGCAATCTTTACTCCCGTGTATGCATCCCACCATAAGGTCGGCAATTGGGTTTCTTAACATGCATGCTTTAACATTGCCTGTGAAGAAAGGTGTGTCAATGTAAATAATAGCTGTTGGATAATATTCTATGGTTCCCCCAAAAGTCATGCACCTGACATGTTCTCCAGTTGCACAATTTGGATGAACAAGTGTCTGACGGATTCCGATCGTGGTCGATCCCGAATCTCTTAAGACTGAGACGATGGATCCATTAACTTTTCCTCTGTTGAAGATCAGTGATCCTGTTCCGTCATTGACTGCTAGACTGACTTCTGGTAGAATATGACCGCAGTTCAGAACTGTCTCTTTTGCTTTCTGAAATATAAGATTACATGTTGGGCAACTATTTGCCACGTTATAATTCATTGCAAAACAAGTAGACGATGACTGTATTTTGTTATCAGTAGTTGAACTCTGAACCCTAGGGGTTGTAGCAGTAGTAACAGCTGCCCCTGTATTATGGTTATAAGTTGTCGATCTACGAGAATGAGAACGATGACGAGAATAATTAGATGAATTATCCCGTTGTCCTCTATTGTAACTGTTATCTCGATGTCTCGAGTTATAATTATCGCTATTGTTCCACTTGTAATCATTATTATAGTTATATGATCGATTATAACTTGAGTTACGTGGATTACTGTTATTTCTTGACTGAGGTGAATAGTTTCTGGTTTGTTGTCGTCCTCTATTAAAGTTATTGTTAAAGTTATTCTGTCCCTTATGAAAATTAATGTCATAGTTTCCTTTGAACCTACCCCTGTCTACACTGTGTGTTCTAGGTTTGTTATGATTATGATATGCCATATTGGAGGCTACAGGAAGTGGTTCTCTTATCAATGTGCCAGAAATATTAGCATTCGGATGAGCTGTGCAGTAATTTAAGGAAATTTTTTCTAACTCATCAATAGATTCTGGTTTTCTTTCTTGCAGATAAGCAAAGAATGGTGGGCTGACAGACGATAATACTTTATCCCTCAATAACAAATCGACTAACTTGTCGTAGGATTTGTTGACACCTGCCAGTTCAACCCATCTGTTAAAAGTATTGCGTATGTTAGCAATAAAACCTGTGAAATCTCTATTGTTATCTGGCAACAAACTTTTAAAACGCAATCTACATGCCTCTTCGTTCAAGTGGAAACGACGTAGTAACAACGTCTTAATGGCCTCATAGTCTGTTGATAGTGTTGGATCTATATTTTGTGCTGCACTTGCAGGTTCGCCATCTAGAAATTCCTTAAGTTTCAGTGCCCATGCCGCTTTGTCAAGGTTATTCACCTTACATATGTCCTCAAAGCGCGCGAGCCACGATGAAAGGTCATCTACGTGTAACTTGAATGGAGGCAGCTTAAAGTAATAATTACCTTTAAGTCGTGTGGATGAAGATCCAGATTGAGCAGTATCATTTTGGGTTGCTGCAGCGCCCTGTGAATTAAGTTTTGCTGTTTCTAATTTAAGTCGTTGCAATTCCATTTCTTGCTGCAGTATGATTTCTTGTCGTTTCAATTTATTCTCTTCTTCAATCCGTAGGATTTCATCTCTTGCTATCTTTCTTTCTTCTTCTTGTCTTAATTCTGCCTTCTTTTCCTCCTCTTCTGCCTTATATTTTGCAAATTCAGCCAATGCATAAGCCTCGAGAAGTTCTCCTTTTTTCCCAAAATCTTTACCATTTTTAATAAAATAGTCTAAGTTAAGCATCTTGACGTTAATATTGTACGTAATGGTTATGTAATAATCACCAATAAATTTTAAGTAATTATTATACTTATTCAATTTATGAATAGTCGATATAAACAATCATAATATTATTGAACTTAATCTGGGAATGTTCAATTTAATTAATTGTAATATTATCTAACTATTATTTGTAGATTCCATACATAGACATACTATGTTGGAAAAATATTACATATATACTCGTTAATATATCATAAATAGTTATGATATTTATCTATTTCGGGTGCTGAATTACTATCATGCACCTAATAATAAATAGTATTATTCCTCAAGTATTATATCATTCAGTCAGTGATATGTGCTAAGTAAATCATTTAGTAATGGAAAAAATGTACCAAATAATATACACTATGTCCTTTATATGCAGGACAGACTAAAAAGTCAAATTATTTTATAAATATATATTATTATTATATTATGCCTTAATCATGAGCTATAAAGTGCATCGCCCATTTCTTGGACTACCACTGCAAATTGGTGCAAAGTCCCTAATTCTCCTTAAAAGTCATTAAATTTTAATTATATTCATATACACTCTTATTAAGCAAGAAATTATATTATTAGTGTTAAATCATGAACAGATGAAATGAGGACATACGATACGATGGGTAAACCAAGGATAAACAAACCATATTATCACGAAACAAGACGTTTCTACAATAAAAATTGATATTATGAAACCAAATCTGCAAACCGGAAATATAGAGTAGGGTGAAGGTTAACTGAATATAGAGTTAAATCTGCGTACACAAAAATTAATGACGCAAACATGGACTCATTGACGGTTATACAAAAAAAATGAACTGAATAATAGCAAGATCAGAAAGAACAAGATAGATTACTAACATTGTTACCAAACTAAATAGAATTTAAACTGAATACGATAAAATACACCGATTATTTCACCAAACTAGACATCTAACATATACTGTGAATTAATTGCAGTCCCGAACGAAACAAGCCCCGGAAATGTCATCGACGCGTTCTCCGCGAAATGCGATTTAATTCACTACCCTAAAGACCGTTCAGAATGAATATCGGCAATCCGTAGAGCCATAATTTATTCATTCTGAATCTCCACTCCAACCTCCCACAAATTAGGCACAGCACAAACAATGAAAACAAATATAACGTGCATATAAAATATATAGAACGGACATGCCTGCAAAATGTGAATTAGACTCAGTGATGTTTCTTATGAATGACAACAGTCACGAACTGAGACTTATCTTTTAACCCGTCGTCCGATGCGATCTTCACCAACGGCCTAGACTAGAGGATAGGACTGTTTGCTCCTTGTTGGTAAATAATGTCTTTTCAATCCTATGATCTACTGAGAAGTTGTATTCTTGAATGAAACATTAGGTGAGCTGGCATCGTCCTTCGATCGTTGGCTTGTACACGGAATATTGTGACGTCACTGATTTTTGCATAGTTACACAAGCCACGTCATGTTCGGAATCATGTGACTTGAACGTTTTCTTGTAATCGTAAACAGTCCGTGAAAGTATGTAAACAAGAAAAATTTCTTTCTTCCTTCGTTCCCCAGCAATGGCAACCACTTTGTTGCGGGGCTTTATACGGTTCACTTCTTTTATTGTTGTTGCGGCCCCGTCTTCTATTTCAGTGGTCGTTGTGGAAAGCCACCGTTCTCATTGATTCAATAAGCTTCTTAGTTCTGGTCATTTGATTCATTAATTCTTGATCGTGCTATTGTTGGAATAGTTACGCGAATGTGAGTTAATACTTTCTGTCTGTCACAAGGTTTGAACTCAGTATCATAATTGTTGAATTTGTAACTTCAATGAACGTGATAAGTCTCTTCTCGAGTCCACACAATTTTTAATATACATTTCAAACAGTAGACAGTCCATGGAGGTTGATTATGAAAACATTATATATTAGAATTGAATCATACATCATAAATGCTATCCATGCATTATAGTCCTGGTCCAATAATATGCAACACTATAGTCAGAACGTCGTAACTATAAGTACGCGCGGTTGGGACATCCAACGGCCGACAATGAGATTAGACGTCCTGGCGATATAAAACGAATGTGGACCATAATTTCATCCTTCCTTGACTTTAGTTAAAATTACTGGCGATATAAAACGCAATATGTGGACCCATAATTTCTTATCCCTTCCTAAGAAAAGGGTTGTGTAACTTAGTGACATACCAACGCATACACGTCATAATCAATCGTGTGTATCGCGTACACTAACTAACAATTATTTACATTATATTAAACGTAGTCACCTATTAATCTTATGCTGTTAACCTCTAGCAGACCATGCCAATAAAATACCTTAACAGCATGGTTGAAATCAAGATGTCGATACCGAGTGGAATGAAGCACAGAAATTCTAACAATGGTCAAAGCAGAATACAATAGCAACCCACTCCAACGGACACCTTCCTTTAATAACATCTAGTATCAGAAGGGAAGGCAGAAGTACTCTCAACATATTGGTGTCAGAGTAGTCCGTAACAACGTGATCTTAACCCCGGATGATAAAATTGAATCTTATGTGAAAGAGATTTCACTTCCTTTTCCGATTTTTATTTAGTGATGGGTGTATCCGCGTTTATTTTCTGTGAATTTTTTTAATCGAAATGAATCGGCATTGAACACGCGGCCGTTTTCGCTCTGATTCTAATGGATTCTGACTCAGATGCGATGGCGAAGAGATCTTTGTCTTTATTAGCGCTAAAATCGGTTCTCAGAATATGGGGGATGGCAGAGATGGAAACGAAAGTAGAATGTCATTGCTAGTATGTCTAGTGTTAGGATTAGGTTTATGGGAAAGGTTTAGGGTTACGGCCGAAAGTCACTGCTGATGATGACGTTTGTTGCTGTGACGAAAAGATCGTCATTTGATTTGTATTGGTCAAATGACTTTCATTGAGATGCAAGGGATAAGGACTATTCGTTTGTTGGTTATTTTTTTAAATTTAAAAAAAAATTAAAATTTTTTTTTTAAATCGTTTTTTTCATCTTTCCATTCCTCTCTTCCTATCTCATCTAACATGTACACAAACAAAATTTACATCACCAGATTCATCATTCATTTATTTCTATACAGTCCAAAAATTAGAGCAATTGACCAAAAAACAAAAAAACTATAGAATTTACAAGTTATCCACTATAAAAAAGGGGGTGTTGTGAAAAAGAATGCAGCTGCAGGGCACATTTTCGGGAAAACAATGCAGCGTGCTAAAGGTTATTATGAAATGCATGTGGCACGAAACATCATTGAACCTGTAAATATGTGTATTCAAAGGACTTGAATAAAATTATAAAAACGCTTCTGGTCACAGAACTACATACAACCCCGTGAATGGTTTCATTACAAGTGAGCATCTATGAAGAAAAGAGAGCCTGGTTTGCTGTATGAATCACGGGGTAGCACAGACCGTCTATGTTGACCACCCAGTCACACATACTGTGTTCACGTCATTCTTCACAACTTCTCTCTTACTCTCCGTCAGTTTAAACAGACAGTAAGGATAATTGCTATATTGTGTCGTGACACACAACACAACTTCTCATGAAGGACAGTAGATATTGTTTCCTAATATGAAATGCATGTGGCACGAAACATCATTGAATGTGTAAATATGTATATTCAAAGGACTTGAATAAAATTATAAAAACGCTTCTGGTCACAGAACTACATACAACCCCGTGAATGGTTTCATTACAAGTGAGCATCTATGAAGAAAAGAGAGCCTGGTTTGCTGTATTAATCACGGGGTAGCACAGACCGTCTATGTTGACCACCCAGTCACACATACTGTGTTCACATCATTCTTCACAACGTCTCTCTTACTCTCTGTCAGTTTAAACAGACAGTAAGAATAATTGCTATATTGTGTCGTGACACACAACACAACTTCTCATGAAGGACAGTAGATATTGTTTCTTAATATGAAATGCATGTGGCACGAAATATCACTGAATCTGTAAATATGTATATTCAAAGGACTTGAATAAAATTATAAAAACGCTTCTGGTCACAGAACTACATACAACCATGTGAATGGTTTCGTTACAAGTGAGCATCTATGAAGAAGAGAGCCTGGTTTGCTGTATGAATTACGGGGCAGCACAGACCATGTATGTTGACCACACGGTCATACATACTGTGTTCATGTCATTCTTCACAACTTCTCTCTTACTCTCCATCAGTTTAAACAGACAGTAAGGATAATTGCTATATTGTGTTCGTGACACACAACACATTCTTCACAACTTCTCTCTTATTCTCCATCAGTTTAAACAGACAGTAAGGATAATTGCTAGATTGTGTTCATGACACACAACTTCTCATGAAGGATAGTAGATATTGTTTCTTAATATGAAATGCATGTGGCACGATTTCTCTTTTATTCAGTATATAATAAGTTAACAGGAAACACAGCTTCCCTCTAACTGTTCACTATTCAAAGTAGACAATTAGGGTAATTGATATACTGTGCTTATGACATGCAATGCAACTTTCGTAAGCCATCACAGACAGATAGTATGCGATGCTGCGTTCATGTTATTCATTTCATGTCCTCTGTTCATGACTGTGACACAACTACTCCAAACTGTGGCCATGTCAAGCAACTCTCTTACTGTCCACTATTCAAAGCCAACAGCAAAGATAATAGCTATATTGCTTATATGACATGGAACATGACTTGTATGAAATGCAATACACACATATTTCATGACATGAAATACATGTGTAATATATACAGGGATCAGGTTTTGCCTTCCTGCCCAAGCAATGGCATACATTCTTATGTCCAGTACAGATTTCAAGATACTGTGTGATGCTCAAAACATGAAACACAACTTCCCTCTTACTGTCCACTATTCAAAGTGAACAGTAAGGATAATTAGTATATTGTGCTCATGATATGTAAAATAGCTTTCAATACAATCAGATCACATGATATTCAGTACTGCCTTCACATCAAGCAACACATTTTCTCTCTGACTGTCCTGGATTTAAGGCAGACAGTAAGGATAATTCCTATACTGTGTTCACAACATTCAACTCTTAAAACAATGCATCACTGATCTGTGTGTTAACAAAGTGGAACAGTGGGTGCCAAATATCTCACTAAGGTAGTATGCTTTATTTACTTTATGGACACCACTAACTTATTATGAATGTGTCACGTCCTTTGCTGTACTGATTGTGATTGGACAAGACCAAAGACCAAAAAAATCAAGGACTACTGGCATGCTGCAGCAAATATTTATACGTCTCGATACTGTGAGATGTTTTCAAGAAACAGTTTTGAAAAATATCATAGAATGCTACACGTTTGTGAACCAGAAGCCTGGACAACGTTAAAATTGAACAATTTTGCTGAGATGTTCACAAGATTTAAGACTGCTTTATACCCATCTGAAGACAGATTAATGAGATGGTCATATGATGGTCAGGAAGGTTCAGACACAAACAGTTCAAAGCAATCAAGCCCCTACTACTACTAACCTCTTCAGTCGTAGCTGACTGGGAATGCGCCCCGAGATGATAGCCCTCAGCTACTTTTTTCCTGGTGTTTCAGTGGAAACTTCGGAACTAAAATTAGTAAAGTCTACAAGCTATCAGTTAGGTATACAAAATAAAACGTCTTAAGCACACTTCACTAAAAGCCAAAGAAATTAACTATACTGTACGTCTATATATTTGTCTGTATAGTGTGTCTGTGGTCGTTAGTTAAACAATATCTCCTTTAAGGGTGTCAGAGGTGGTGAGTCTATAGCTATAAAATACGTCAGAAGTGTAGAGGGAGAGTCAATCTAGGTTCTCACCCTCGAAGCCAATAGTCTCATCTGTCCACATTCGCTATCATTTTTCATCCAAATCTATCTTCTCAGTCTTTCTCATAATAGTGTCTTGTCTTACACTCAGACATAACTTTATACTTAAATCCACTGACAAAGTAGGGTCACTATGTCCTTGGGATCATTCTGGGATCTTATCTAGATTCGTAGATTGTTTCTGTAGAAAGTTCTGAGAATAGATTTTCTTTAATTTTCCCCTAGACTTTGAGATATTAAAACTGATCCAGCTAAAAGTTTTTTTCCACTGAAAGTTTTTCCACATAAAGTTTTTCCACAGGGTACAGTCATATAAGATTGTAGTTGTAGTTAGTTTTGATGACTTAGAGGTAATTGATGGCTAACGGAAAATTTTTTCTCTAATAGGAAGGTAAAGGTTTAAGGTAGCTGCATAATCAATTTTTTTCCCAGGCAGCACTTATTACTCAGATCAGGCGCGAGTCTGAGTTCCGGTTTTTGGGACAGCGGATATAGAGGGAGTATTTCCTGGTAGGTAACGGGAAGTTTTAAATTTTTCTTTTTCTGTCATTCTCGGTATTCTGTTAACTTACTGCAGTTTTACAGGTAAGATGGCGGAATTGGTCAAGTTACTAGCTGCTTGGCGTGAGGCAGCTAAAGATATGGGGATGGATGATTCCGAGGCTAAGGCCTACATAATGAGGGAACAGGACCGGCTGGCAGAGGAGAAGGCAGCAGAGGGATAGCATGAACTTGCCATGCGTTCTCTGGAACTGCAAAGTAGATTGTCGGAGGGCAGTTCGGCGAATGGAGATTCTCCCAGAGCAGTGGCGGCAGACCCCCAGGACACGGAGGCCTCCGAATGGCAGCCATGAATTTTCCATTTGACTCTTTTCCTAGCGGAAATGAAAAAAATTGATGTATTTTTGGAAAAATTCGAACGGGTGGCAAAGGCATACGGGTTGGATGAAAATCTGTGGTGCCTCAAGTTATCGCAGTCACTAAAATGGCCTGTTTATGACATCTACAGCAAGATGCTCAGTGACGACCAAAATAACTTTGAGGTCTTACGTAACACACTGTTACAAAGATTTCAGTGGACCCCACGTAAGTGCCAATCTATGTTCAGGGAGAGCAGGCCGCAGAAGGGAGAGAGCTTTGCCCAGTTTGGGGAAAGGTTGAGAAATTACCTTACTCGTTGGAGGGAGTTGTCCGGACTGGCAAAATCTTTTGAATATATAGTAATAAATATTGACTTGCAATTTATGTTTCAATAATTCGTGTTTGACGCACGCAATGTGAACAAAAATTATGTCCATTTGTGACAGCATAGCCTACCCCCTAAACGAAATAAGAGTTAGAATCCACAATAAAACATTTAGTAGTAATTCATAGAATAAGAAACCCGCGAGATATGGCAAGCAACTTCAAGATAGTAGCAAGATTTAAAATTACACCAATATCCAAGGTCATTTTGTAAAATAAAATGCAATTACGTTCTAAAAATAGAAATACGCAACCAATTAGTAACGAAATAGTCACGTAGACCAATTGTAATAAACAGCACAAATGATCCACAAATATATAAGAGAAACATTAAGACTTAGATCATTTCAACACTAAATTAAATAGCGTCTTGACTTAGAAAAAATATGACATTTTTGTAGTGACACTTTCATTTATTCAGATACAGAAATAGAGTTAGGTATTGATACCAGCCGATACCGGAAGTTCCACTAATCTTGATAATTCAATGAAACTGACCAATATAGATCTCTGTAAAAACTAAGTAGGTTAATTAACCAATAGAAACCCACTTTGCTAAAAGAGCTCCAACATCCCTAATATAAAAGGACAAGTTTTCGTACTCAAGTCAGTTTAGAGTTTTATCGAGACAGATAGTCATTGTGAGATCCAGCAAGTTAGTTGAACGACAGAATTATCACCAGTGCATTCAGAACAGCTGAGTTGATAGTAAAGTTGTGAATAGTGCAATTCAAGTGATAGTGTATTATAATACAGGGTGGTCATAAAGTCTTTCCCTGATTTCAAATTTTTTTTTGCAAAAAAATGTATCATGCTTTTTTTGCTACCTTTGTAAGTTGCGCACAAATCATCTTTTTCAACATGGCGTCAATGAAGGAGAAAGCGCAGTGTGTTTTATGGTATCACCAAAGTAAATCGCCGTTGACAGTGCAAAGAAAGTTTAGAAGGGAGTATGGACGAGATCCTCCAGATGTTAAAAGCATCAAAGCTTGGTATATAAAGTTTACGGACACGGTGACATGCCCAGAGCAGGTAGGCCTCGTGTGAGTGAAGAAACTGTGGACGCAGTGCGCACGGCATTTCAACGCAGTCCTCAGAAATCAACCTATCGTGCCTCAAGAAAACTTGCAATCCCTCGAAGCACAGTGTTGAAAATCCTACACAAAAGGCTTCAACTCTATGCATACAAGGTACAAATCGTTCAAGCTTTGCGGCCAAACGATTTTCCTTGACGTGTTGCATTTGCTAAAGAGATTTTACAATGAATTGACGAAAATAATGATTATCTTACACGAATCGCTTTTTCTGATGAAGCTACATTTCACGTTCCTGGAAAAGTCAACAGACACAATGTCCGTATTTGGGGATCAGAGAACCCATGTGTTGTGTTAGAGCACGAGAGGGACAGTCCTAAAATGAATGTGTGGTGTGCTTTGTTGCACAATAAAGTTATCGGACCTTTCTTTTTTGCTGAGCCCACCATTTCATCAAACATTTACCTCGACATGTTGCAACTTTATGTTGAACCTCAATTACAAGAGTTTCAGCCGTTTGTAATTTTTCAACAAGACGGCGCACCACCGCACTGGGGCTTAGCTGTTCGCCAGTACTTGAATACCATGTTCCAGAAGGCTGGATTGGAAGGGATGGGCACATACCATGGCCTCCACGTTCACCGGATATTACACCTCTAGACTTTTTTATGTGGAGTTACACTAAGGACAAAGTGTACAGTTCACCAATTTCAGATATTGACACTTTGAAGGCAAGGATAACACAAGTGCTTGCGACGGTGACTGAGGAGATGTTATCAAACACATGGCGAGAAATTGAAAAGCGTTTAGACATTATCCGTGCAACAAACGGCGCAAATGTTATATACAAATAGCATTTAAAAAACTGTTTTAGTTCTGGAATAACTTCCAAAAAACCAAGTGTCTCTGCAAAGAATACTTTTTTTTTAAATCTTTGAAATCAGGGAAGACTTTATGACCACCCTGTATATTTCGTGCATACAGCCAATGATTCTTTGAAGAGAAGTGTTTATCTATTAAGTTGTGAATTCTATACTGGATTTTAAGAACTATGTAAGTAGAATATTCAACTTGTATACGACTTGCGATAATGATATCTCTGGTGGTTGGCCAGTATTAAGTAACCTTAAATCGCAACAACTGAACGAGATAACTTTAAACATATTATACGAGGGGAAGTCAGTAAGTAGGTCACAAACTGATATGGGATAGATGCAAATTGTAGTTGGTAGTTTCTAAAGGTGTCATTAGGTGGCAGCAACATCCAGCTTAGTGATTACTTTAGGTAGCAGACGCTTGGTGTCGCATGCGCAGCTCAGATAAAAATGGCGACCATGCTCTTCTATGGACCCCAGAAGGACGACGAAAGAGGCAGACCAAAGACAACATGGCCGAGAACAGTGGAGGCTGAGATGCAAAGCATGAACCAGAGTTGGGTCACGGCAGGTGACTATTTTGTAGTAATGTCTGCCGTCGTGCACTGGCTTGTTCCTGTAGATCCATATTATTGGTCAGAATTCAGCGAATAAAGATAGCAGTTTGAGCTCTATCTGTTTTGGTGTCTTCGGTTTTTCTAAAATGTCCATCCCGTTTGAACATCTAAAGATCAGAATATCATGCTTCGAAGATAGTGGAGACCACCATAGGATGGAAGACGGTTATCTCATTGGAACGATAACTAATGCAACCAGTGGGGAGAAAGCTCTCATGGTTGCAGTTATGGACGGGCATGGGGGGACCGATGCTGTCAATTTCCTAAAGGAAAGATTATTTCAAAATATCATTCAGGATCATGAATTCTGGAGTGAGGATGCAGTTCTAACCAGTTTGGGAAGAGGCATTGCTAGGACACAGCATGCTATTGCCACTCTGAATGGCTTTCTAATTGAATAAGGCACATGCCTAACTGTATGTGTTGTTAGGGAAAGAAAGATGTACTTTGCCCACCTGAGAAATACATCCTTAATTACAGGGACAAAGAGACAAAATACAAATGAGTATGAAGTAGAATGCCTCACTAAGGCACATGTCGTGTCAGATGCAGAGGAGAGAAGACGTATACTTCAAGCAGGTGGAGAGGTGAAACAGTGGAATGGAATAGATAGGGTCGTCTGGAACAGACTAAGACCTGTAGCAAGTACATGACGCACAGCAACATCGAGAAGTATCCTTACATTTATCTTTCGCGCTGCGTAGGAGATCTTTGGAGCCGATGCTTAAGAACTGGCAAACTTTTCATTTCACAAGTTCCCGACCTTCAGGAAATTACACTCGGCCCAGATTTCCATAAATGTTTTATACTGGCATCCAATGGCATTTCAGACACCGTTTCCCCACTGCAAGCTGTAAAACATGTAATGAGCAATGAATTTCACTTTCAGGATTGTCCGGCAACATGTAATTTTTTGACAAGACACGCAAGAAGTCTTGTAATGCATTGCTTGGAGAAGGCATGGCAAAGTTGTACTGAGGCCGATAACATGGTATGCGTTGTATTAATGGTAGATCCACCTCAAGTTGACACAACCAAGAGGAAACGTATTGTTAAAAAGACTGAGGAGGCGCAAGGCAGCAAGCAGAAAGTTAGGAAAGCAAACCCTCCATCATCATAACCCTCAACTCCCAAAGGAGCATAGGCCTTTGTTAAGTTATTTTCACGTGGGAGTTAAGTGTTTGAGATCCTCACATGCAGGTCTAGTCTTTTATAGACGCACATGTGAGCGCATCTAAGTTAATTGTATGTGTTATTATTTGCGTGCTGCTGTGCACGATATTTGAACAGAATGGCGCGGCTTGTTGCGTCGATCTGTGGTCATCGAGCTATGATGCTTGAGGCAGACCGATATATGTTCCGTCCAAGATAGACGTGAGTTTGGTGTACTTGCCCTAAGTCAAGGGTGGACACACGCTTGTTAATGTAATTATGAATTGAAACATGAGGAAGCCATTTCTTGAAGAACCTTGCCAAGAATCCTTCCAGTATAATATTTGGCCAGTATAAACGTATCCTGCCTCAGATACTTGAGTTCCTACGGCATTATGGCAGAGCTTTGGTTGGACCAGATATGTCCTTCCATTAGTGTGTCCCTCTGATGCCAGGAGCAGATTATTGAAATTAATACGTATACGTAGAGATAAACATGGTCCAGTCGCCAGACCAATGTAATCTGCAAAACCGTTGACCTTGATGTTATAATGACCAGTGCTATCAATCAACGACCAGATCTAGATCTATGCTTACTTGATGGTGTATTTACTACAAAAACAAAATTTTATAAAAATGATGAATGTAAAGGGAAATACTCAGGGCAACACAAAAGTAAATGAACTTCTTAAAATGTTGCAAGATGATAACTTTGCTTTATTATTCCATGGAACCAGTCACAAGTTTGCAATGTGTATCATTAAAAATGGGATTGACCTGACCTAAAGGCTAGAAAGGGATAAATTTTTCAAGTAGGGATTGTTTCTACTTGTGTGAGGATTTTGAAATTGCCAAAGAATGGGCAAAAGAAACCAAAGATACTCAAGCAGTTATTGTTTTCAAAATTAATAAAAACCTGCTGGAAACTGAGAACCAACATGGAATAGATATTTCAAATAAATGTAAATGGGAAAGGATAGTTAAATATTGCCGAAATGATTATAAGAAATTTCAAGATGCTGAAGAGGACATGGAATACAAAAACTTCATACGTGGTCCCATCTGTGAAAATCCTGAGGCAGTATATAGAAAAGAATCCCTTCGGGGTTTTGATAGTAATAGGATACAAATCTGCATCAGGGGCAGAGACTATGCCAAGACATTTGGCAGCTTTGATAATATTGGATGTGTTATTTTTTACTGAATATATTCAGTAAAAAATTAAATAATGCAATCTAAAATTAAGAAAGCAATACAAGTGCAATTGATCTTTCCTATAGTTAAAGTGTTCCTATTCTTTCATCACAATATAGACCCACTGGGATCATATGAGGTGGTTCTGTCAGTAGCAAAATTATTCATGGAATGGGCATGCATGGAGAGCAAGGATGAGAATTTGTACATTCCATTATTTCCAAAATTGAAAGAAGCTCAGCCGTATTAAAAATATAACTTCACAATTAAAATTTATAATAGAAACTCATTTGTTACAAATTTCTCCATCTGTGAATGTACAGATTCCTCCTATTTAAAAGAAGGAAGCATGAATGATCAAAATGTTGGGGCTTGAGCAGAGTATGACAGCTGTTGCATGACAGTGACTGAATTAACAGAGTGGGGAAAATAATGTCACAGCATATTGTGACACGTTTGGTGATGACGCAAAATCGAGAGTATGGGAAGTTGAGTAAGGATTGCACTCTCGGGACTTATACATAGTGAGTTGGAAACGGATGACGTGGGAATAATGATTTTTAATTAGGAATGACGTAGAACCAGAGAGATGAAGCCGGCCATCGAACTGAGAGGACGAACATCTGTTTTAGGGTCGTCTCTGACTTTACCACCCCTGTAAATGTACTACCATCTATCGATCATTGTGAATAAACGGCCTTCAAACAAGAAAGAACTTCTTGTGTTTTGAAAACAACCTGTGACAGGAGGGGTAAGGTAACTGGTGCCGTGACCAGGATTGAAATTTATGCTGCTGAAAACAAGGGGTAGGTAAAATCCCTTCTTGAAAACTTTGTTATATGAAAATGAGTTGGCCTTCAACGGTCATACGTTGAAAATTCGGAGGTTACAAAGACGTGGCTAGAAGAAAATCCCTTCTTCAAAACTTTGTTATATGAAAATGAGTTGGCCTTCAATGGTCATACGTTGAAAATTCGGAGGTTACAAAGACGTGGCTAGAAGAAAATCCCTTCTTCAAAACTTTGTTATATGAAAATGAGTTGGCCTTCAACGGTCATACGTTGAAAATTCGGAGGTTACAAAGACGTGGCTAGAAGAAAATCCCTTCTTCAAAACTTTGTTATATGAAAATGAGTTGGCCTTCAACGGTCATACGTTGAAAATTCGGAGGTTACAAAGACGTGGCTAGAAGAAAATCCCTTCTTCAAAACTTTGTTATATGAAAATGAGTTGGCCCTCAACGGTCATACGTTGAAAATTCGGAGGTTACAAGGACGTGGCTAGAAAACAACCCCTTCTTCAAGACTTCGTTATATAACAATGTGTAAAATTTCTCATCGAGGAACCAGAACCACCGATCAAAGATTGTTGAAATTTCTCATGAAAGATTGTTAAAATTTCTCATCGAGGAGCCAGAACCACCGAGAAAGATTGTTAAAATTTCTCATCGAGGAGCCAGAACCACTGAGAAAGATTGTTAAAATTTCTCATCGAGGAGCCAGAACCACCGAAAAAAAAATTGTTAAAATTTCTCATCGAGGAGCCAGAACCACCGAGAAAGATTGTTAAAATTTCTCATCGAGGAGCCAGAACCACCGAGAACGATTTAGCCAGATTAATTTAGGGTAGTCAGATAGCGGAGTTTAGCTAGAGAATTAACTAAGTAGTTAGGTACACTTCCTGACCCAGTTTTTTTTTTTTTTTGATTGTACAGACAGTTACTGTTATTAGTTAAACCACAAACAGTCACAAACTAGAAAACTCCGCCTAGTTTTTTAAAAATATAATTGATTAATTGTAAAAGGCCTGACTGAGAAGAAGGAGAGGTAATCAATTGGGATGGCGGAAGAACAAAGGATTGACCCCACCACAATGGCCCTATTACAAATGACCAGTGCTTTAGAAAGATGGAACTTGGAGGGCCGACATCATGATGTATTCCAAAATGTAGAGACCTATCGAGGAGAGGCCGGAGGGTGCAAGCAATGGATAGACCGGATAGAGAGGTATGCCTTTACCATAGGAGCGGATGAAAATGAAAAAAAAAGACTTGCCTTTCTGACCAGTGATGGTCTGTTAAATGATTTTATAAGAAGGAGATTTGAGGAAGAGCCTCTAGAACCATGGGAGGCCCTCAAGAAGGATTTATTGAATGGTTACGGAGAAATCTTGGACCCACAATATTCCTGGGGCTTACTTAGAAAACTCAGACAAAATGTTGGAGAGTCCACACAACTCTTTAGTGATATACTAAAAAACTTGGCAGAAGAGGTTTTTGTGGGAAGAGATATACATCACCCGGATGTTGAAGAACAATTAGTTGGTATATTCATTGATGCCCTACAAAGGGATGGAATTAGGTTGCATTTGCTGAGGAAAAGCCCGGAAACTTTAAACGAGGCTGTGAGGTTAGCTATCTCAGAAGAGAACTTATTGAGAAGGTTTTGACTGAGGACGAGTGATCATGGGGAAAGTGGAAGATTCAAGGAACCAAATAGTCAACAACAGAGACCCCCGGGCATAGACAGACCAAGGGTAAGAGAACACCAATCGGCACCTCACAGGTATTGTGAATTAAGTAGAGATTATGAAAATAGAAAGGGCATGAGTCAGGTGGCTGATGAGAGATGTTTCTTGTGTAATGTTAGGGGACACATAGCCAAGAACTGTGGGCGGAAGGAAGTGCAAAGTAACTCGGAAAATGAAGAGCTAGAGAGAGAGGTGGTCCCCTTTGGAATGACATGGGGACAGAAGGCGCAAAATGGTCCAGGACGAAAAGTGAGATTTGATGAGAATAGAGAAGAACCGACCAGGTATGAAAGATGGATATACCCTTATCCTAGAGATTTCCCCGTAGAGATGACCAGAGGGCGCATGAACCATGACGGTCATGGAGCACCCGAAAGGGAGAATGGATGGGGCCTAACGACAACAAGGAGCCGGGATACAATCATGAAACCTCCACTTAGGAGAGAAGGATATTGGGGAGAAAAAGCAGATTTAGGGCAAGACGCGAGGACAAGGAATGCACACAAAACAAGAGGTTCGAATCCAGGCAGAAATGTAGGTTTGCGAAAGGGCGCAGGAAATACTTGAGGACGGTGGATACAGGATAGATACACGGATATAGAAACCCCGAGGAGAAGAGTAGAAGAGGATCATGAGAAATTTAGACCGAATGTGTATCGAAAAAATTATTTGACCCCTCAGTGCGAGAGGCAGGACTGAGGGGGAACCATAGACAATGGCCTCCACTTAGAAGCATGGATAAATGTATAAAGAAAAGTTTTGTCAGAGGACCAATAATGACTAATCAACAGAATCAAAACATTAGTAGGAAGAAGCTAGGAAAATATAAAGTAAAAACCATTAGGTTGCCAGATGTACTGACGGTAACAAAAGGAAGTGATAGATGTATAAAAGAGGGACTGGACCCCAGTTCCTGTTTAATACGAATTTGGGATCAAAATTTGTGGGCACTGATAGATAGCGGAGCCAGCCACTCGATCATGAGGGAAGAAGTTTATAAGTTGAACAAGAGTAGAGCGAAGCTGAACGTTAGCAGGCTTAAACTGGAGTCTGTATCTAGGGAACCATTGCTAGTCTTGGGGGAAGTAAAGTTGAACTTCAGAATAGGAATGGAACAAATTACCCACAATTTTCAGGTTGTTAGAGGAATTCACAGAAACTTAATTTTGGGTAAGGATTTCCTATGTAAGTATCGAACCCGACTGGACTATGATAAAAACGTGTTGGAGATAGGTAAAAGTGCTGTTCCAATCGAAAACGATATCGAGTTAGCTTCCTTGGTGAGGAATGGGAAACAAGTAACCCTACCACCGAATTCTATAAATTTTGTTCGAGGGAAGGTAAAAATAAATCCTTATTATTAAAAAAATGAGACGGTTGATGTGTTGGAATTGGAAGGCAGAGATATAGAACAAGAACCAGAAATTACGTTATTAAAAGGAATTCAGAACTTAGGACAAAATAATGAATTAACTGTAATTCTGATAAATACATCTGGGAAGACTACCAGGGTTTCACGAGTCAGCGTGGTGGAAAGAATAAAGTTAAGGAGAGTAAGTAATTCTACGACCGAGAACACGGAACGAGGAAGAGCAGATAAGAAGGGCAAACAGAATTGGAGCCCCCGCCTAAAGGCACAAACAGCCGAATTATACAGACAAATGAAATTATTCCTGCCGAAGAAAGAACTGTTAGAGAAGGATGGACCTACAGGGGAAAAACCAAGACAAAAGTGATAGCAGAAATTGGTGATTTAGGAACCCAAGGACCAACTCAAGGATGCAGGACAATAGGGAGAATCCGTTCAGGAAATGCTAAGGACTGGTCGAAGGCGAGAAGAGAAACAGATTATAAAAAAAATAAAAAAATTTTTTTTTGAGGATCAGAAGAAGATGGATCAGAAGAAGTTGATATCTGAGGAGAGGATTAAGGAATTGCAGACGAAGTTTAAGGCAGAAAAGGTAGATAGAGGGGTGCTAGAGGAATTTGTCATAAAACATCAAGATGTCTTTGCCTTGACTGATTCAGAAGTGACGCAGACGAATACGATGGTCATGGAAATTGAAACGGCGGAGGAACAAGAACCAATACAGTCCAGACCATATCGTACACCCCTACGAAACAGGATGATAATAGAAAAGACGATAGAGGGGATGTTGAAGGCAAGACTGATTCAACGATCTCGTTCTGAATGGTCCTCTCCTGTGGTCATCGTAGGAAAGAAGGATGGAACGTACTGATTCTGCTGTGACTACCGGGCGTTGAATAAGGTGACGAAGACAATCTCTTACCCTCTGCCGAGGATTGATGATATATTGAGCACACTTGGTGGTTCTACGTGGTTTACTTCCCTGGATGCGAGGTCGGGATTTTGGACTATTCCTCTATCAGAAGAAGCAAAAAGGAAAAGTATCTTCTGCACGCATCTGGGCAGCTTCGCGTGGAACGTTATGCCTTTCGGATTGAAAAATAGCCCGGCAACATATATGGGACTGATGGACGAGGTCTTGGTGGGAATGCACGGGTTTGCCATGGCCTACATAGACGATATTTTAATTCATACGGCTGGGTCTAGGGGGGAGCATTTAGAACACGTTGAAAGAGTATTCCATAGATTGAGGGAACATAATATAAAACTAAAATTGGGAAAACGCGATTTCTTAAAAAAAGAAATCTAATATTTAGGATTCATCATTGACCAGAATGGAGTGAGACCTGATGATGAGAAGGTTGCGGCCATCCGAAACATACCTTCTCCTAGAAATGTTAGAGAAGTTCGTGGAGCTCTGGGGGCCTTCGCCTATTTTAGGAGGCATATGGCGAATTTTTCTGAAATGGCGGAACCTTTGACTAATTTGACCAGAAAGAATGTTCGCTTTAGGTGGGATCAAAATTGTCAAAGGGCGTATGAACAATTGAAATCAGCACTCACTGAAATTCCTTATTTAGTACATCCGGATTTACATGGTCAAATAGTACTATACACTGATGCATCGGATACAACAATAGGAGCTTGTTTGGTGCAGATAAACAGACCAGGAGAAGAGTATATATTACCATACATAAAGGACGAGAAACCCATTGTGTTTGTGTCACACAAGCTGAGTGGCTCACAGAGAAAATGGGGAACCACAGAGAAAGAAGCCTTCGCGATACATTATTCAGTGCAGAAATTAGACTACTATTTAAGAGGAGCGGACTTTGTAGTATGCACCGATCATAAGCCTCTGGTTACCTGGCTGTCTAAGCAGAAGGAGGGAACGAGGAAGTTACAAACATGGGCGTTAAACCTACAGGGGTATGACATGAAGATAGAACACATATCCGGAAGGAAGAATACATGTGCAGATGTTATCTAGAGCCAGAATTGAAACTGGAAAGGAAGAGAATCCCGGGGACAGGGAGGAAGAGGAGGAGGAGGAAATAAATGATAAGTTTTTTAGGGTGGAAGCCATAGCAAGGGTAAAAGGTGGAAAACAGAAGAAGGCGTCAACACCACCACCAATAGGAAAAAAGGAGGAGGGAATGACGAGGTGGCAAGAAATATTCGATATGGTGATTGAACAAGAGAAGGATGAGAAAATCAGAGAGTTAAAAGAACGGTTGATAAAGAGCTCCGATGAAGTGGATAATTTTTTTTATGGCCTGACGATGGACAGGTATACTATGCCGGAAGAGATAATGAAAATGGTTGGCGCAAGTACATTTCGAAACAGTTGATAAAGAAAATTTTAGACCAATACCATGATGGTAACGGACATGTTGGGAGAGATAAGACGATGGATGTCATTAAAAGAAGGTCCTACTGGCCTGGCATGAACAAACACATTACCGAATATGTGGGAAATTGTGAACCATGTAGGCTTAGACGGATGAAAGCTATAAAGTGTCCACTACAAGAGATGGAAAGACCACATTTTCCTGTGCAGAAAATTAGTATCGACTTATCTGGTCCGTACCCAAAGACAAATGCGGGGAACACCATGATATTGCATTTCCTGGACTGTTATAGTGGATGGCCGGAATGTTTCGCAGTAGCAGATGGGACCTCACATACTATTGCCAGGATATTGACCACAGAAACACAGGGAAATGGGATGAATGAAAGGATGCATGGGGTAATTAATGACGTTATTAGCAAGTACTGCCGAGGAAAGGTAGAAAACTGGGACTCATGTTTGACCCAGGCACTAGAAGCTATTAGGTTCAATATAAATGAAAGTAGGGGCATGTCACCATTCTATTTGTTATATGGACGGGACCCCACGTTTCCGATGGAGCGAATACTAAGGGACAGAAAACGATATTATGCCGAGGACTTTACTGAAGTTATCTTACAAGAAAAACTTAAGGCACATAGATTTGTACTCGAACACTTACGGAAAGAGTTTGACAGGCAAAAATGTTACGCTGACAGAAAAGCAACACTTCAGGAGTTTCGACCAGGGGATAGGGTGTACTATAAAAAACACATACGTCCAACAAAGTTTGATGATCGTTGGATAAAAGGTTATGCAGTACTAGAACCTCCATCGCAAATTATAGGATTTGGAATGAGAAATTGAATCACACCACTAAGGCACATGTACAACAATTAACAAAGGATGATTACAGACCGTGGTTCACTTTTGATAAAATACCCTTGAAAAGGAGAGCCAGATCCGAAAGGATGACCACCTGGGTATTACCACCAGTTGTCGATGATAGGAAATCGGATCGGGAAAACGAGTTGAGTATAACGAACTATTCGGACATAAATACCGATAAAGTAAGAAGTGAAACTGGAAGGAACAATGTAAAATCAGAATTAAAGACTGTAAAGAAAAATAAGGGAATTGAAGACAGTGATGAGGAAGGTGATAGGAGAGCTCGTGAATCAGTTACGATGAGGAATTTTTTTTTTTTTTTTTTTTTTTTTCGTACGCCCGCTAATACTCGAGGCGAAATCTCAGGTTATTATTTTTTATGTCTAACCTGACATTGATTTTACGTGAGTATCCCTTTTTCTTGTACAGAGACAGGTGTCCCTCGCCATTCAGGCAAATACTCTCCGATTTCGGAGGTACCCATTACAGCTGGGTCGGCTCAGGAGCCGCCAATCCCTGGTCGACGACACTCCTTCAAATGTTCTCGCCAGGTCTCGAGTTAATCCAGTCCAAATCCCGGTCGACGAAAAATCCTCAAATGCCGTCGCCCGGGTTTGATCCTGAATCACCCGGTCGCCAGAGCGGTGTTGTAACCACTACGCTAGCGCGGCTCCCACGATGAGGAATAAGGAGTTAAAAGGGGAACAGGAGAATGGAGACAGAGTACCAGCTGCCCTTGATCAACCACAGGATAGAGAGAATTCAGATAGGAGGGAAGGACTAGCAGATCTAGACGATTGGGAGAGTGAGGATGATATTACGTTGAAAAATATAAGAGGAGATTTCTGACAGACGATTGGGAGAGTGAGGATGATATTCCGTTGATGGAATATAAGAGGAGGTTTCTGACAAATAGGAAAGAGAAGAATGAGGACACGGAACCAGAAGGGACCACAGTTCAACAGAGACCACAGGAAGATCCTCAGGACTTGGTGAAACCGACAGAAAAGACTTCAGAGACACAGGAAGTGCTGGACGTTACAGGTATAAGAGAGGATAATAACACCTCTGATGTATCATCGGATGATTCATCAGATTATGAAAGACATCTCACAAGATTGAGAGATGAAAAACAGTCGGAGTTGAGACAAAGAAAGGAGAACACGATTAGAAGTTGTAATATGACAGAATCTGAAGAGATGACTGCTTGGGGTGCAGATATCGAGAAGGAGTTTGAAGAATTAAAAGCGAGGAAGAACAGGATGGAGGTAGCTAAAGATATCAGGAGAGTTAAAAGTGGCTCGGAGGAGAAGAAAATCATCAAGGTAGCTAAGCCAAACATAGAGGAGATGAAGAAAGCAATAAAAGACGAAATGAGGGGAGCTAAACCCGACACAGTAGTACTAAGTTATGTACAGAGATTTCTGGAGAGAAAGTTTGATACGGACTTGTCCGAGAGAAAAGAAGAAATTCGCAGGCTTGTGGTGAGAGTGATGGAGGAACCTAATTACTGGGAAATCAAAATACTGGATAGAGACGTGTTCTCTGATTCGGAGTCAAGTTATTCAGACAGTGTATCGTCAGATGAAGAAGATAAATAAGAATTTTCAGAGGACGAGAACACAGAAGAAAATGTAAGATGTAGAAATAAAGAGAGTCATATGAGGGAAGCATGGCCCACGGAGAGGTGCGAAATGGTGGAAAAATTGAGAGAAGAAGTGGGAGAAGAGGGAAATGACAAGAGGAAGAAAATTATTAAAGTGGATGAACCAAGCATAGAGGAGCTGAGGAGGGTGATAGAGGCCATCATAAAACGGCCTGATTTTAACCTCTCAAGATCCGTGGTATGGAGACTGCTGGAGGAGAGGTATCATACACCCTCTCCAGAAACAAGAGATGAAATAGACATGGTTCTGACGAAAATGTTAGATGACGAAATGATTTTGAGACGACAGAGAAGGATAGAGCAAGCAAATCGTGATCGAAGGCAGAAGAAAAATAAAGGAAGAAGCAAATATAGATATTGCTAAGAAGATTTCGTTGGAAAGGCATAGGGACAAAGAGGTCACTATAGAAAATAGTTGAGACAAGATGGACGGGCGACGAAGAGCGGAATAGCGGAGAAATAAGAAAAAAAAATATACACCAATACCTCACTCTTTCGACAGGTTAGGGACCAGAGCTATGACGAAAGTCGAAAATCAACGAAAGTCGAAGCATAGCCTTTATTTAGCTTACAAATGCATTAGGGCCGCCAAAAAACGTAAATAACTAACTATATAACACTTGCGAATGCGTGCAACACCTAGATAAACAGAAATAAACATAAGAGTAAAGAAAATACAGTAAAAAATAATAAAAATACGTAAATAGCATCTTACCTTAAAATCATTCTTGAGCAAGTAGACGATGAATATATACAGTATGTATAGTTTTGAATGTTGGTAATTTAGGGGGATTCTAGACTTAGAAAACCAGATGGAGAAAATTGAGGAGGTTCATCTTCAGAACTGGAGGATTTCAATCTAATTCTTTTAGGAGAAGGGCACTGTAACTGTACTTTTTTTCTTGTTGAGGTGATCACTGGCCCAAGACAGTATACATGTTGTTAGGTGTGTAGTGCGAGCGGATGATGAACTGAGTGTGGGTGCGAATGAAGGCGCGAATGTGTTTAGGCTCTTATGTATGTAGACCCTGCAACCCATACACTCACATGCAGTAGTCAAGGATGCTTGGACACTGCAGACACGTTTCAAAACATTTATTGACGAGAACACACATGGTATCTGTGGTGAAGTGGGATGTTATAAATTTTTATAGGGGACTTAGTGTACTGACTGAGATCAGCTGTGAAGGTATCTATATCTAATAAGAGTAGTGTATTATAGATAACCTTACTTGCTGCCACATATATATATATCTCAGTCAGAATTATTCTGGAATAGTGTGATGACTACGTTGTATGTCTAGGGTATGTGTATGATGAAGTGTAAGTCAAAACAACAACAGACAGATAAACAATTTAATTTATTCCACTACACTTGACAACACTGTGACACTCACATACATATAACACTCTAAGAGGATATCTTAAAGGAGTCACTGATAACTTTTCAAATAACAATATGTATTCAGTGCTGTCATGAATGAATATGTGTCCTGATTCAAATACAAATGGAACCAGGAATCACAATCAATTTTAATTACAATTTATATGTACAGAATTTCTCAATATGAATCTTGTAGTGACATGTATTTTTAATAGTATCCTATGTGTGTCAGTGGTGTAGTAGTAATATGAGGTAATACTGGTTTTGTTTTGTTCAAGCTCTGTTGGTATTTGTCATCATGACTTCAATAGTTTGTCTTTATTGGAACTAGTATTGGAGATGTTCTCAGTCCTGATATTAAAACAATTAAATTCCCCTCTTAATGTTATTTTTACAAGATCATTTTAAGATGGGGTACATAATGTTGAGCCCAGCTGGCCACATCAGCTTATCTTGCGTGATGGCGGCAGGAAAAGACTCCTCTGCTCGATTTCTCCCCTGTGCTCTGGAGACACCTCACTGCTAGCTAAATGGACCAAGGAGTATGCTGTCCGACTCTGGATTCAGCAAAGCTCTGACCAGGTGCTGCTCAATAACGTTAAGACCACAGTCCCACAATTCATGGAAATACACAGATACATTGACTAGCAATGAATTCTGGCACAAATACTGGCACAAATTCCCATCTGCTTATGTTCCAGGCTTTTATTTAGCAAAAATATGAGCTGGCTTCAACGCACTGTTGCTTTATCAAGCTTATTTGAACTAGTGGTCTCGAACTAACGCTCCTAAGTGATTATATCAGCGAGTCTGGCCAATGGAGCCACGTTTCGACAAGTGTTGAAAAAATTTTACCTTCCTACGTCTCCCCTAACAACCAAGGATAGCATTTATAGTCCGACTAATCGTGTGTAGCCTTACATATCATTCCAGCCAATCAGTTCAAATGTAACTTGTGGCCCATTTCCCGTACAATGGTGGTTTTAAAAAATCTACCACTGAGCGATTCTGATTTTGGGTGTTGTCTGACAGCACCATCATTTTATTTTGGCTATAACTTGTTAATTCCTAGACTATTTGCGTAACGTTTTACATATTCTTTGTCAGCAAGCCCTAAGGAACCCAAATATACAAATTTAAAAGAGCTAAGTGGCTGCGTTCAAAATATGCAATTTCTTCTACCTCCTGTTTCGAAGATGTGCTGTCTGGGTACTGTAATGTTTTCAAACGTAAACCCATCTATTGTCATCTTTCCTAATAAGAGTTTTTCAGGATTTAAAAACCTAACTCTGGGAAGGGTAGTGAATTTATCACTGTCCGTCTGAAAAAAATTAGTGCATGTGGCCTTACACGCGTGATAGTAGTAATTGTGTATCGCGCGACGCGTGTTGCATGCGTTCCTGATTTTCAGCCCTCCCTCTCTCTTTCTATTTGAGTCCATCTGTTCGTTCGTTTTGGTAACGTAGTATAATTAATGTTAGGATTAATTTAGGTCATTACGCAGTGCCTCTCAATGTTTTTCTTAGAAATGCAATACCCGTTTTAATGTGTTGTGGAAACGCTTGTATTTATGCAGTGGCTTATATTTAACGTGGAAACGTTACAATTTGCAGACGAAGCATAAAACAAAGGGGATTTCGAGTACTGCCATTGTGACAGCACTGTTATTTTACCATTGCTCTTTTCTTTATTAGAATTTATTAGGCTTTATATTTACCTGATAATTTATATATGTGGATTAGAATATTTCACGACACCTCCCCTCTTAAAACAGACATCCCATGTCAGTCCTTTATTCTATATACACATAGATAAATGTAAGTCAACTTGACTTTACTCTGCTGTGGTGCTATCATGGTTTTATGTAGTTGGGTCCATTCAGAGTAGGCACTACTCATGAAATCTGCCTCAGACTTCTACAACCAATATATATATTTCGGTTATGTTACTGAACAGCCGCAAGTGTGAGTGCTTGTCTTAATGCTGCTTCGCAACCCGTATTCACCATTTCTCTTCTCTGAGTCTGCGCAATGACATGTCCAGAGAACATTATATTTCCCTCAAAATGTACGTTATGAGGAGAGATAACATATACCTGGTGATAGCAGAGTTTTCGTAGTGGATCCCATAATCTTCTTATTATCCTGTATGAAACATTCGGAATATCCTCAATCAAAGAGGCAACTCAGGGATTCATTACGTTCCTCCGAAATGTTTACATCCAACAATTTTCTCATCATTCTAGAGAAGACACTAGGCGCATTCTTCAATCCAAATGGCAATCTATTAAACTCATAGTGTCCTTCTGAGGTACTAAAAGCTAGGTATGGTCTAACCTCAGGCTTTACTGGAATCTGATAGTATCCTTTACTCAAATCCACTTTTGAGAAATATTTAGCTTTTTTTAGTCTGGCAAACAGCTGATTTGTATCCGGCAATGGATCCACCTGTCCTTCTGTAATAGCATTCAGTCTCCTGTAATCTATACAGAGTCTATGTTCTCCAGAGGGCTTCCTTAAGAGTACAACACCGGAACTATACGAAGATTCACTGTGTGAAATAATTCCTTCCTTCAACAGATAGTCTATCTCTTCCTTCAAAGCTTTCTCCTTAGCAAACGGAATCGAATATGGTTTCATACAGACAGGTGTGGGGTCTATCAGTTTCATATCATATTCCAATAGGTTTGTATGCCCCTGGTCGGTCTGTTAACACCTCTGCATGATTATTTAGAACCTGTTGCACTCTCTCTTTCTGAGTTTTCGTTAAATGTGTACTGATTTTCACCTGTGCTGCTGTCTCACAGGGATGTAATGGATATTCAAATGATGAAAGTGGTTCCTTTTTCATCTCCATGGCGATGGACAAGGTCAACAAGTGTGTCTCTTCCTGATGTTCTCTTCCCAAATATTTCTTCAGGAGATTCACATGATAGATTTTTTCTTTCCCCTTCTTATCTATCTTATAATTTGTTCTAGACACCTTCTCTAGAACTGTATATGGACCTTGCCATCCAATCTGTAACTTATTCTGACTCCCGGGCAAAAGAAGCAGTACTTTCTCTCCCACAGCCAAATTTCTGTCTTTCGCCTTCCTGTTATAATAGGCAGCATGTTTCTTCCTGGCTTGTTTCAAGTTTTCATTGGCAAGTTTCCAGCCAGTTTTTAAACGAGTGGTCAGCTCATTCACATATTGGTATGAAGATGTAATGTTTTCCTCTGCCTTTTCATCAGTCCACGTTCTTAACAAAGCTACATATGGACCTTTAATTGTGTGGACCTATTTGTCCATGCACCGGTATGGTCTCTTCCACTCGAAGCTTTATAGTGATGATTTTTCCTCCCAGAATTATCATTCACAAAACGACCGCTACCAATTTTTCTTTTGGGGCTTTCTCCCCACTTAAAATTCTTGATGAGAGATTTCCTCTCTACATCTTCTTCCTCCAGTTTGTTTAAGTCCGATTGAGGGATTTTCGGCTTATCCTGGGGGTAAGACATCTTTTTGCACTCTCCGCATAGTGGCCATTGTAAAACAGTTAAGTGAAGCTTGTCCGTGAAAAGGGGCTTCCCATTCCATTTGGTCCACTTTATCAAATCTATTTTTCTTTTTATTATCAGGCCTAATTTTGCCCCGTGGCGTGTCCAGGTCCTGATCCATGTTCCCACTTGTGGGTGTTCCCTCATGTGCTATGCTACACCTTTCTACAAATTCTCAATGTCCCATCTTGCTTTGGGCCAATAATAATTGTGAGCCACCTTTTGAATGATGGTACCTATCTTCTCATGGTCCCCATCTGGTTTCACATGTAGGCTCCTTATTAAGTCTGCCCTATATCTTTTAGGAAGTACCAGCTGTCCCTGACCTTTGGATCTAGCTCCAGTCTTCCTATACATCAACTTGTTTTTCATGTAAAAAATCTCCCTTGCCTGGAGTTGTATGACAAGTTGACAATTTTCTGAAACAAGGCTTGAGTGTTTTATCCCCAGCCTGTGCCTTCCTCATCTCTTCTGGAGTGGTATCCAACATAATATCCTCCTCCTGTCTTGAGGTCGACCTGACCTGAAGGGTTGCCATATACACAGGTTTCCTTCTGCAACGGTCAGTGTCATGATTGTCCATCTGACAATTCTTACACCACCTTTTTCCTTGGTTGAAAGATTTTCTTTCATCATATTTCCTTTCGTCGAATTGTGGGAATTTATTTTTATTTTCATACCGTGGCCTATCAAATTGGTGCTTACCTTTGTTTTGATCCCTAGGATCAAATTTATTAAAGTTCTGTGGTGCCCTAAAGTTATCCACTTGTTTCTTTTTATTACCTGTTACCTCTGCTTGAGCTGCTTGATACCTTTCAGCAACATTTAGCAACTCACCCAGCCTCTCTGCACCTTGTTCCATGAGAAACTTTCTCAGGTCTGGAGCCATGGACTCTCTTAATTGCTCTATAAGGACCATTTCCTTAAGATCTTGGGTTTTCCCCAGAGAAGTCCATTTTCTCCAAGTATGTCTCTATTCGTGCAGAGAACTGGTGATAGGTTTCACCTGACAGTAGTTTAGCATTCCTAAATTTTTTCCTATAAAATTCTGCATTCTTTTCATATCTTAACAAAAGAGCCTGCTTTAGCATGTCATAATTTTCCTGATCACCTCTGCTCATTTTTGCAAAAACTTCATAAGCTGCCCCACGAAGTCCTTGAGATAACTTTAAGCTCCACCTTTCTCTCTCTAACCCATACGTGGTAGCTAATAGTTCATACCTATTTAGATAGCTCTCTATATCATCGTCTTTCTCAACAAAATGATCTAAATGAAAATTCATAGCTGAGGTTGAGGCTCCTTGGCTAGCAGTGGCATCAGAGGCAAAGGGACTGGCACCATTTTCAGGAGCATGGCCCTGAAACTCAAACTCCCTTAGTCGTAACTCATGTTCCCTTTGTAATCTTTTATCTTCTGCTTCCCTTTCTGCAGCTAATTTTCTTCTCTTTTCTTCTCTTCTCTTTCTGCAGCCTGTCTTCTTTCCTCGGCTTCCCTTTCTGCAGTCAATCTTCTTTCTTCTGCTTCCAATTTCTTAGCCTCAGCCTCAATCTGCAACCTCTTAGTCTCAGCCTCAGCCTCAAATTGTAACTTCTTAATTTCCCTTTCAGCCTCTAACTTTCTTTCGGCTTCAAACCTTCTTTCTTCGCGTTCAATAAATTTGTCACATTCCGTAGTGACATAGGCAACCATAACTTGCCCATCTAATCCTAACTCTTTTGCAGTCTGAACAGCAGCAGATCGAAACTTGGCCAGGTCCGCCATTGTCTATCAGGTAAGTTTATACAATGTCTAACCAATAATTCAATCTCTAAATATATATCTAATGGACAACACAGGCACCGTGAGCTCAACCTTATTTAATTCCACCCAAGGATACCTTTTAATTCTTATATTCCCTGAAGTGAATTACCCCCAATATTTGTAATAGGGAAAGATTCAAAATCCCAAGAGCGAGACCCCAATATATGTGGTGAAGTGGGATGTTATAAATATTTATAGGGGACTTAGTGTACTGACTGAGATCAGCTGTGAAGGTATCTATATCTAATAAGAGTAGTGTATTATAGATAACCTTACTTGCTGCCACATATATATATATCTCAGTCAGAATTATTCTGGAATAGTGTGATGACTACGTTGTATGTCTAGGGTATGTGTATGATGAAGTGTAAGTCAAAACAACAACAGACAGATAAACAATTTAATTTATTCCACTACACTTGACAACACTGTGACACTCACATACATAAAACACTCTACAAGGATATCTTAAAGGAGTCACTGATAACTTTTCAAATAACAATATGTATTCAGTGCTGTCATGAATGAATATGTGTCCTGATTCAAATACAAATGGAACCAGGAATCACAATCAATTTTAATTACAATTTATATGTACAGAATTTCTCAATATGAATCTTGTAGTGACATGTATTTTTAATAGTATCCTATGTGTGTCAGTGGTGTAGTAGTAATATGAGGTAATACTGGTTTTGTTTTGTTCAAGCTCTGTTGGTATTTGTCATCATGACTTCAATAGTTTGTCTTTGTTGGAACTAGTATTGGAGATGTTCTCAGTTCCTGATATTAAAACACTTAAATTCCCCTCTTAATGTTATTTTTACAAGATCATTTTAAGATGGGGTACATAATGTTGAGCCCAGCTGGCCACATCAGCTTATCTTGCGTGATGGCGGCAGGAAAAGACTCCTCTGCTCGATTTCTCCCCTGTGCTCTGGAGACACCTCACTGCTAGCTAAATGGACCAAGGAGTATGCTGTCCGACTCTGGATTCAGCAAAGCTCTGACCAGGTGCTGCTCAATAACGTTAAGACCACAGTCCCACAATTCATGGAAATACACAGATACGTTGACTAGCAATGAATTCTGGCACAAATACTGGCACAAATTCCCATCTGCTTATGTTCCAGGCTTTTATTTAGCAAAAATATGAGCTGGCTTCAACGCACTGTTGCTTTATCAAGCTTATTTGAACTAGTGGTCTCGAACTAACGCTCCTAAGTGATTATATCAGCGAGTCTGGCCAATGGAGCCACGTTTCGACAAGTGTTTGAAAAAAATTTTCCTTCCTACGTCTCCCCTAACAACCAAGGATAGCATTTATAGTCCGACTAATCGTGTGTAGCCTTACATATCATTCCAGCCAATCAGTTCAAATGTAACCTGTGGCCCATTTCCCGTACAATGGTGGTTTTAAAAAATCTACCACTGAACGATTCTGATTTTGGGTGTTGTCTGACAGCACCATCATTTTATTTTGGCTATAACTTGTTAATTCCTAGACTATTTGCGTAACGTTTTACATATTCTTTGTCAGCAAGCCCTAAGGAACCCAAATATACAAATTTAAAAGAGCTAAGTGGCTGCGTTCAAAATATGCAATTTCTTCTACCTCCTGTTTCGAAGATGTGCTGTCTGGGTACTGTAATGTTTTCAAACGTAAACCCATCTATTGTCATCTTTCCTAATAAGAGTTTTTCAGGATTTAAAAACCTAACTCTGGGAAGGGTAGTGAATTTATCACTGTCCGTCTGAAAAAAAAGTTAGTGCATGTGGCCTTACACGCGTGATAGTAGTAATTGTGTATCGCGCGACGCGTGTTGCATGCGTTCCTGATTTTCAGCCCTCCCTCTCTCTTTCTATTTGAGTCCATCTGTTCGTTCGTTTTGGTAACGTAGTATAATTAATGTTAGGATTAATTTAGGTCATTACGCAGTGCCTCTCAATGTTTTTCTTAGAAATGCAATACCCGTTTTAATGTGTTATGGAAACGCTTGTATTTATGCAGTGGCTTATATTTAACGTGGAAACGTTACAATTTGCAGACGAAGCATAAAACAAAGGGGATTTCGAGTACTGCCATTGTGACAGCACTGTTATTTTACCATTGCTCTTTTCTTTATTAGAATTTATTAGGCTTTATATTTACCTGATAATTTATATATGTGGATTAGAATATTTCACGACAGTATCAACAGGAACAGTCAGTGTAAACAAGATCATGCTGACCGGAAATCGATAGGTATACATTAGGCATTCATCAAGCTGGTAAACATTTGAATATTCGTGCATGGTCAATACAATGTTCTTCAATAAGGACAGTTCGTGGCGTCCCCCTGGGATTACTGACTAAACGCGTCAGATACCTTAATCACATTGACACATAGGTGCAACTTGGCATTCCCCGCCAATTGCACATTATCAGGCTGTAGTATAATAGCCGAAAACACAGGCCTCGTTCTGACGTCGGCTGTGTACTTCTGATAAGCAGGTTACCATCAACCCTGCAGTAATGCTTATTGTAGACATAAATATGCCGCCAATCTGCGGCTCCCACAATATATCTTCGTCACTGGATTTCTGGATGGTATGAAGACTAATAGTCTTGGATGGCTACCTTGAGCACAACATATAAGTTCTGTAATGGAGGACCAGTGAGCTGCAGTTCACAGACTAGGCAATCTTCTAACATGTTCTGCTACCGAAAGCATAGTAATGGAAAAAGTCGGTATTACCTGTAACCGAGTCCACAGAACTTAAGGAACTCTGCTGTCATTCCAACGCACAGAGATTCACTAGGGAAAACTGCCAGTGCAGTCACTTCGAAGATTCTTCCCGAAAAACACAATGGACTCTCGTCCCTTCAGAAACCAGGACACTTCCCGGCTTGCCGGAAGTCTAACTCAACTCCCGCTTAAAAAAACCTGCCCATGGGCATACGCCCGAACTGTCTACCTTTGACCCTAAAGGTCAAACACAATGAATGAATAAACAAGGGAAGACAACCCCTAATCAACCTGACATCGCAGGTAAAGACACAATTATTCTTATGATAAAAACATAAGCAAATAACTTGACAGATGACTCCGTCAAAAATAACAGCAACATATTACTACCACCCCCCTGTTAAAAAAAAAAATGAAATTTTTGTTTTTAATATGTCCATGAGCAAGATTGTACAAGTATTACTTATGTGCTCATGCAAAAAATGAACCTAATATCAGGTACAATAGACGCATAAACAAAGCGTCTGAAGAGGATACAAATCATCTCCCAACATAGGAGAAAATATCTCCTTTAAGCCAAACAAACTAAGGGGGTACCATTAAAGAAACCTAAGTTGCTGGCAATATCAATCATATATCAATCATTACTAAATACTATAATTATAGCAATATACAAATGTCATGAATTACAATGCTATATTAGCAACATATCACTGATGGATGGACAAAATGAAATTTGTTAAATTATCTAAACATCATCCAAATACATTTGTATTACAACAAATTAGGATATTAAGGACAGAAATAAGTCCGAAAGTGTATCAGGAAAAACTAGGACACAAGATTTAACTGCAATCATGTGGGCATCTGGACAATATGTCCACCATCACATTATCCGAACCACGGATATATAAGCAACTATACAAACCATAATTGACAATGCTTTATTTTATCAGGATGAAAATGGACAAGGACCAAAAATGAAAAGGAAAAACTCCTAAAACATCATATCCGAAGACGGATAGCATTAAAGAAATCGCACCGTAGGAAATCTGAAGAGCAATAGCACAACGATTAAGATCATCGAGCACTTATCAAAGCTCGCACGTGAAATTTGAAGAGCAATAGCACAACGAGTAGATCTCGAGCTCTTCAAATCCTTACTTTGCATAGCCGTAAGAGCTTTTTGGTCGGTTTCCATAAAGAAATGCGCGCCCAGAAGGAACCTTTGTAGCTTAAGAATGGACCAAACCATAGCCAACAATTCACGGTCTAAAACCGAGTAATTCCTTTCTGCCGCATTTAGCTTCCTAGAATATACATTACAGGATGCAGAGTTCCTGAATATTCCTGCATTAGTGCCGCTCCAATCCCAGTGGAAGAGGCATCACTACGAAGAACAAAAGTCTTATCAATCGTTGGTAGTCTTAAGATAGGATGAGATGAGAACAAATTCTTAACCTGATCCAATGAAGATTGGCATTCCTGGGACCAACGCACCATATTAGGAGAACCTTTTTTCAATAACGATGAAAGTGGTGCCATAATGGAGGACAGATTCTCAATGAATCTTCCATAGAATTGTATCAATCCCAAGAGACTACGCACTTGCTTTTTTGTCTTCGGAACCGAGATATTTAATATCTTCGAAATGTTTTGGTCCTCTGTCTTCAACAGACCATGACCAACTCGATGACCTAGGAAGGAAATTTCACTAAACCCAACAAAAGCTTTAGAGGGTTTTGCAGTCAAACTATGCTCACGTAGAGTAGATAGCAATTCCTTTAGACCCAAATAGTGTTCTTCCCAAGTATCGCTGAAAAGACAGATGTCGTCTAAATATGCGATGACATCTGCACGATCTGATAGAATTCGTCGCATCATGCGCACGAAAGTCGCTGGAGCGTTCATAAGCCCGAAAGGCATAAAATTCCATTGAAACAGACCCCTAGGTGTCGAAAAAGCAGTGAGAGGTTTGGCGTGTTCCGTCAGTGGGACTTGCCAATAACCTTTCGACAAGTCTAGTTTAGTAAAGAATTTAGCTTTAGAAAGTCTAATAAGTAGATCATCTAATAATGGCATAGGTTCAGCATCGAACTTCGTAACTTGATTTAATTTGCGATAGTCAACGCAAAGACGTATGTTATTGTCTTTCTTTCGAACAATAACTATCGACGAAGAATAAGCTGAAGTGGATGGTTCAATTATTTGCAGTTGAATCATTTCATCCAATTCTTTCTCGACTTGTGCTTGAAAATGAATAGGTATTGGGTATGGTCTTACTCTGATCGGATTACGATCAGTAAGTATGATGTCATGTTCTATGACATCTGTGTGTCCAGGAATGTCGGTAAGGACATCCTGATATGATTGTAGCGTAGAGGATACTTGACGTTGCTCCTCAAAAGACAAGTTCGACGAGATTGTAACGTCCCTCCACGATTCCGTTGAATTCAGTGGAATCGCAGGAAGAGGTAAGTTATCGTCAGAAAAAATAGTTTCCTCATCCTGTATAACGGACAGGGATGAGATGTGACCATGTTGGACTGGAGAGTCGTCCATCGCCTGGAATTCGTCCGTCGCCTGGAAAATAGGCTGCAAATAGTCTGGACGTTCAATAAACTCTGTTAGCATATTTATATGGAAGGTTTTATGCCTTCCATCCACATCGACAATATAGTCGACATCGGAAATTTTGGAGACTATAGTGTATGGACCTTTCCATGAAATGAGAAGTCTATTTTCTCTTGAGGGAAGTAAGACATATGCTTTGTCTCCAGGACAAAGTTGACGTAGGCGTCTTTTCTTGTTAGCAAATCGCCTAGCTTTTTCTTTCGCAAATTCGGAAGATGAAGTTGCTAACCTGCACGATTCGATAATCTTTTCTCTAAGAGAAATTACATATTCATATGACGATTGTGTATAATCGTCAATATTATCAGAAGTTATCAAATCGTGTAACAAGGACATCGGACCGCGCGGTTGCGCACCAAAGACAAGTTCGAAAGGAGAAAACCCTGTATGCTCATTGGGAACTTCTCTATAGGCAAAGAGGACTGCAGGTAAAACCCTGTCCCAATCTTCAGGATGATCCTCCGTTATCTTGCCAAGTAAGTTCTTTAGTGTCCTGTTAAGCCGTTCTACCAATCCAGTGGACATTGGATGATAAATACTACTGAGAGACCTTTTAATGTCTAGCGTAGCCATTACCTGAGACATAACGTCCGAAATTAACTGAGTGCCGTGGTCCGACAGTATTTCTCCGGGGAATCCCAGACGAGAAAATATGAGCCAAAGAGCATCAGCGATATCGACAGTTGATATGCTCTTCAGAGGAATAGCCTCTGGCCAACGCGTGCACATGTCCACGCAAGTGAGGATAAATTGGTGTCCTCTGGCTGACTTAATTTTGAACGGACCAATGATGTCTATAGCCATTTTCTGAAACGGCCGAATCGGAATATCTGCAGCCTGAATAGGAGCAGCATGTCTCGGACCTCTAGACTTGACCTCTTGACAAATTTTGCAAGATCGGCAATAAATTCGGATGTCTTTATTCACGAATGGCCAAAAGAAGGACGCAAGGACTCTAGTTTTAGTTCTGGAAAACCCCATGTGTCCAGCACACTGAGAATCGTGTGCATGCTGAAGAATTAAGGCTCTCATACACTTAGGCACAAGAATTTGCGAGTGCATAAACTTGTCCGAGTGTTGTACCATCCGTACCAATATACCATTCTTCATAGTAATATACGATTTGTGATTAGTATTTTGATTTGGATCCCCTTTCATTGCAAGAAGGAAGAATTTCTTCAAAGAAGGATCCTCTTCTTGACGTTTAACAAACGAGTCATGGGAAATCACCAAGTGCTCGTCTTGGCTATCAACTTCATTACTATTATCCGATGAAGTTGGGGGATTAAGAGCTTGAGCTCTTGTCACCACTGCATTGACCGTTTGAATGTTTTTTTTCTCCCAACTAGAAATTTGTTGCGGGGTGCATTCCTTAACCCCATGAATACGACCGATTATAAGATCCGCAATAGGATTAGGAAGAAGACATGCATGGACATCTCCTGTGAAGAAGGGAGTGTCAATCCTAATAATAGCAGTAGGATAACTTTCCATAGTACCACCAAATGTAACACATTTGATTGTTTTTCCAGTGGCACAGCAAGGATCTATCAGAGACTCCCTAACCCCGACAGTAGTACATCTCTAATCGAAAAGTACTGAGACTAGCCTATCATTTATTAGACCTTTATGTAAGATGAGAGATCCTCTCCCATCATGCGCAACTGTAGCAGGTAGAGCAGGAAGAGGGTGACCACAACTTAGAGTAGATACAGTCGATGAGTCGAACAATGTTAAGCATTGGGGGAATTCAGTTGCTCTCCCAAAATCGAAAGCACAACCAGTGATAGCCCTAGAGTTACCACTATCATTTACTGTATTACAGGCTCCATCAAACTCTTGTTGTGCAGAGTTTGCCTGTTGGAAAGGTCTTTTTTTGTTAAACCTAGGTCTGCCTCGATTATCATTTCCCCTGTAATTATTTCGACTATCATTTCCCCTGTAATTGTTATCATATTGCCTATTGTAATCATCATTCCGGTTTGAATCCCGGTTTCTAAATTCACCATCGTCATAATCTTGACGTCGAGAATGATTACCTCGAAAGTTCGAATAGTTATTATTTTGATAGCCTTTGCGAAAGTGTCTCAAATTATTACCACTAAAATTACGAGAACTACCACCTTGTCTCCAATTCATAGACGAAGAACCATCATGTGTTGGATTACTCCGCTTCTGAGTGTAATTCTGATTACTTCCCCTATTCCAATTTTGTTGAGCACCCTGAAATTTTTTTTTGAAATTAGGGCCATATGGTGTTGCCGAAGCAGCTGGCAACCCTTCTTTCACTTTAGAATTGCTAACTGTAGCATGGGGATGCGCGGTGGCATACTGACAACAGTATTCCTCCATATCTTTTAAGTTTTTAGGCTTACGCTCATGAAGGAATGCAAGAAAAGAATCATTAACAGATGACAAAACCTTATCTCGCAATAATAAGTCCATTAGACCTTCATATGTGTTTTCTCAGTCTGAGACAACTCAACCCATCGTGTAAATGTACGACGTATTTTTGTAACAAAATCAGAGAAATCTACTCCAATTTCTGGCAACATTGTCCTAAAACGAAGACGATAGTCTTCTTCTTTTAGTTGGTATTTTTTTAGCAATGCTGCTCTGACAACATCATAATTAGTCCTGTCATGTTCGTCTATTGTCATAAGAGTAGTCACTGTGTCACCTGTAAAAAATTCCATCAGTTGTTCAACATATTTTTCCTTTTTTATGTTATGCGTATCGCATAAAAATTGGAATCTATCTAGATAATCTGCTACGTCATCCTTTAAAGGATTGAAATGAGGCAATTTAATCCTATTAACAAACTCCTTTGTCGTACTCGAAGTTGTTTGTTGAGCACCCGTACTCGCCAATTTCAATTTCTCTAACTCCAAAGTTGCGAGTCTTTCATCAAGTTCCATTTTCTGTTTTCTTTCCTCATGTTCCATTTTTCTAATTTCAGCCTCAGCAGCAGCTTGAGCTTTCCTCTCCTCTGCAGCAGCTTGAGCTTGAAGTTTTTTGTCTTCCATTTCCATCTGGAATTTTCTTTCCTCAGCTTGAGCTTTTCTCTCCTCAGCAGCAGCTTGAGCTTTTCTCTCCTCAGCAGCAGCTTGAACTTTTCTCTCCTCAGCAGCAGCTTGAAGATTTCTCTCCTCTGCAGCAGCTTCTCTTTGATACATTTTCTCTTCAAGTTCTAATCTTCTATTCTCAGCATCTAGCTTCTTTAGTTCAGCTTCTGCTCTCCTTTGTTCAGCTTCTGCTTTCAATTTAATTTCCTCTTTTTGTTTCTTTTCATCTGACTTTAATGCCATGGCGAATTGAGCAGATGAATATTCTTCCAATTCTTTACCAGACTTACCAAGGGTCAACCCTTGCTGGATGAAGAAATCCAATGTAGACATTCTGTCTAATGAGATCAGAAACCTGAAAAAATTAAATAAATTACCTTATCCCACTTCAATGGGAGACAAGTCTGAAATGCTAGACTTGTATACTCACTTCACTTTATTTCACTCTCTTAGTCTTAGACAAAGACCTTGTATGGTCCTCTTGTTTATAATGTAACAAAAAATCACTTGAGTACCTGTGGAAAATAATTCCTTTATATCCCACTCACTACGGGCACAAGTCTTTTTTTTTTTTTTTTTTTTTTAAAGAACTTGAATATGTATTTCACTTTGTCTCAATCTTTGAGGATAACAAGTCTTTTATCAAAGAACTTGTATAAATATCTTATATAATAATATTTTATAAACAATCTCTATATGAAGAGTGTACCTTATCAATAATAATAATAATACATGACCAAGTGTATGTATGTAGACTGTGTATGACAATAATGTAGTACAATCATAAATACAAAGACAAAGATACAGAACAATGACCGAAAACGTTCGCGGAAGTCAAATAAACAATACAGCAAAAAAGTAAAGAAAATGTTACACAAATGTGTAATGATGACCGCGAAAAATAAACAAGACAAATGGCAACACTGTTATAAACGAAAAGGTGTAAAGAAATAAATGGAAGGAATGAGAGAAGAACAGATACAAACAAAATTAATCGAAAATCAAAGAACGGAAAAATAACGAAAACAACACTAACTGATGTCGTCACAGCTAAAAAAAAAAAAATATAGCAACAAAAGTCGCTAGCAAATTTCAATTAAGAAAATTGCAATCCCTACAGAACGCTTACAGTAACCCTCGATTAAGTGGCATATTTACTGTAAGACCCACCAACCGAAAACCCGCAAAAGAACACAAGAAAAATACACAAAAATAGTACAATTAACATAAATAGCAATCAATTCAATGTGTTGCAAAACAAGTTCAGTCACAGCTGAAACTAAAGTAAATTTCTTGCTCCTTGCGAACACAGAAACAAAATGTCAAGCGCGCACTGAATGTCAAATCCACTGTAGCATAAAGTGGTATTCACGAACAAAAGTTACTATGACCTTCTCGACTTAGGACTTGCACATTGAATGTTTACAACTTCCACGTACTGTTTACAAACACTTGACCTCGAACAATATAGCTTGCATGCTCGGGCGTAGAAAAGTCTGTTGTTGACTGAAACGTGTAAACGACCAGCGGTACCGTTTACAAAAAGGGACTCGACTTGCAGTTGTGGTCCACGTAGCAAATGTCTAGATGTTAACTTCCGTACTTGCCCTGTTGTGGTTTATGTAGCATTATAACATAAATGCTAGCACTGTTTATCTGGGTCAACAGTTGATGACCTATTTCTGTCCTGTTGTAGCCAAAACTTGCAAGTGTAGAATTAGCGATGTGTGTTACAGCTGTCCAGTGTGTAGCTTAGACCCACAGATCAGAAATGTAATGTGTACTTGTCCTTCTCACGCAAATAGCCCCATGAAATGTAAATTTCTGGACCACATTAATGTCATCAATAATGTTAATTGCTCGCTCTGTCCACCAGAAATGTATCAGAAGAGCCCACGTACGTGGTCCACCAAAAATGTAACTGTACTTTTTTTCTTGTTGAGGTGATCACTGGCCCAAGACAGTATACATGTTGTTAGGTGTGTAGTGCGAGCGGATGATGAACTGAGTGTGGGTGCGAATGAAGGTGCGAATGTGTTTAGGCTCTTATGTATGTAGACCCTGCAACCCATACACTCACATGCAGTAGTCAAGGATGCTTGGACACTGCAGACACGTTTCAAAACATTTATTGACGAGAACACACATGGTATCAACAGGAACAGTCAGTGTAAACAAGGTCATGCTGACCGGAAATCGATAGGTATACATTAGGCATTCATCAAGCTGGTAAACATTTGAATATTCGTGCATGGTCAATACAATGTTCTTCAATAAGGACAGTTCGTGGCGTCGCCCTGGGATTACTGACTAAACGCGTCAGATACCTTAATCACATTGACACATAGGTGCAACTTGGCATTCCCCGCCAATTGCACATTATCAGGCTGTAGTATAATAGCCGAAAACACAGGCCTCGTTCTGACGTCGGCTGTGTACTTCTGATAAGCAGGTTACCATCAACCCTGCAGTAATGCTTATTGTAGACATAAATATGCCGCCAATCTGCGGCTCCCACAATATATCTTCGTCACTGGATTTCTGGATGGTATGAAGACTAATAGTCTTGGATGGCTACCTTGAGCACAACATATAAGTTCTGTAATGGAGGACCGGTGAGCTGCAGTTCACAGACTAGGCAATCTTCTAACATGTTCTGCTACCGAAAGCATAGTAATGGAAAAAGTCTGTAACCGAGTCCACAGAACTTAACAAGGAACTCTGCTGTCATTCCAACGCACAGAGATTCACTAGGGAAAACTGCCAGTGCAGTCACTTCGAAGATTCTTCCCGAAAAACACAATGGACTCTCGTCCCTTCAGAAACTAGGACACTTCCCGGCTTGCCGGAAGTCTAACTCAACTCCCGCTTAAAAAAACCTGCCCATGGGCATACGCCCGAACTGTCTACCTTTGACCCTAAAGGTCAAACACAATGAATGAATAAACAAGGGAAGACAACCCCTAATCAACCTGACATCGCAGGTAAAGACACAATTATTCTTATGATAAAAACATAAGCAAATAACTTGACAGATGACTCCGTCAAAAATGACAGCAACAGGCACTTTGAAGGAGATCTAACTGGGGCTGATGTTGATGGCTCGGAATCTGAAGGGTTAGAGGGAGGGGTGACTGAAGTTGGTTGTGGCGGTTGCGTCTTGAAAAAGGAGAACAAAGACGTTTACCTCATTGATGTCTTCTTCCTTTCCCTAAGAAGTTCTCTGTAACAGGCTATTTGGTGTTCTGGCCCATTATTTACTTTTGAACTTCTGTCGAAATTTATTCTACGTTGAAGATCTGCTGCTTTGTGCAGCCAACTTCTTCTATAATTTTTTCAAGCTTCACTTGAAAAGCTCCTGCAGCTGCGGTATCTGCGCTAGCTGTTTCTCCCTTCACTGCTATATTATGCAAATTTGACCTTTTCTTAAATTTCTCAAACCAGCCCCTGCTAGCTCCAAATGTCTGTTCAGCTGATGTCTCTCCTTGTTCAGCCTTCATTGCATTAAATAAAGTTACTGCTTTAGCCTGGATAAGATCTTGGCTTAGAGAAATGTTGTGGCTGACTTGGTCTTCAATCCACACATTTAACACTTTCTCCATCTCACCAATTAAATTGTGCCTCTTTCTAATAAGTTTGGTATGCACTGGCGTAGCGTTTTTAATTTCCTCTAACACTTTCGCTCTGTTCTTTACAATTGTGCTAACTGTACTGCTTGTTACACCTAGCCTGCGGCCTATTTCAGCATTTAAGATGCCTTGTTCATTAAGCTTGATTAGCTTAAGCTTTTCTTGCAAATTGAGAACCTTATGGGTTCTTTTAACTTTGTTACTACACTTAGGACCCATTATGAATATATTAAAGCACAAAAATAAGTAGTACTGTATAAGGCCTAATCACACAAAAAAGTACAGTATGAAAACTGTACACGTGTCTTATAATCACGATATGAACACTGTCATTAGACTGTTATCACTAAAATAACTATGAACTGTTTACAGTATAATCACAAAAATAAAATAGTATGAATAGTTTTGTTATTTTAATCACAAAAATAAGTAGTATTAATATGTTTAATGACAAATATAAGAGATTCAATGCGGACAACTTTAAAAAAAAAAACAGTGCACACCGAACGATTTCTGTTCAAAGACTGAACGACGAAAGAATCAAGATGACGCGCAGTTGTGACCAAATGCGACGAAAGAGCGACGAAATTTGGAAACGTGGTTAGAATTGAAAACCGACGAAAGAGCGAAGCGACGAAAGTCGAAGCGACGAAAGTCGAGGTATCGGTGTATATAAATAAGTATGGATCAACATATAGTGTTAAAGACGCTTAAAAGTAAAGATTCAATGGTGTTAAAGTTTACGGAGTTCATGAGTAAATAAGGAGTGAGGAGGAAGAGGCTATGGAAGACATAGAATATTAGGTGTTATAGGCAGCGATAGCTGAAACCTTGAGAAACCTAAGTATAATTGGTCTGAACCGATCACACATGCATTAAACTGAGTACACCTAAACGATAGGGCACTGCAGTAATGAGGGAGATGAGTAGCAGAGGAAAAATAAGTAAATATAGGAAATAATGATGAATAAAGTTAGATAAAGGCCATGGAAGAATGGCAAGGATAGTATGGGAGAAGAAGCCATACGAGATGGCGAGATTAAGAGGAGCTGAGAGATCAGACGGGACTGTATGAAGTGCCATAGGAGATGGCGAACACAAGAGAATGGCTCAGTTAATCAGGAGAAAATTGAGAAGTCACTGAGTAGTGACGAACTTATGGGATATAAGATAAGAGAAAAGGGGTAAATTAAGAATTTGTAAAGAAAATTGCTGAATTATTGGAATGTAGAAGAGACCATTGTATATTGGTGAGCAATGGAGGTAAGGAAGGAAGTGGGGAATTAACAATAAAGAACGTGGAAACGTATAGATTTCTTCCAGAGAGGGAACGAGATTAAGAGGTAGAGTGGAGCACAGAGGTGCTGCAGCGATTGCTAAGGTCCTGTGAAGACTTGTGAGGAGATAGGCTTCTCCGAAACCCAGAGGGTAAAGTAAAATTATGCGAAGAGCATAGAGAATGAAAAGAGATAGAAACCGGGAGTAAGAAGGGAAAGAGAAAGAAGAGATTCTCTGAGCGCTGAATACAGCAGCTATAGGTGCAATATGGAGGTAATAGCTAGATCTTGCATTGTGGCATAATAGGGTCCAAAACGGACTTATATGAGAGTTGAGCTAGGGAATAATGTTAATGCACACCTAGCGGAGCGAGGGGTGATAACCCAGACGCAATGGCGGAAGGACAGAAGGTTGACTATAGAACCAAGGGGTAAGACGGGTGTCAGGACCTGTAGGAGTTGTGTTTTTAAGTGGAGATGTAATGGGTACACTGAACACATAATTAGACAAGTGTCAGTTGAGGGCTGAACTTGTTTAGGTGTCATCGAGTGGAGGATGATAGGAAAAGGGGTCATATATTTAGAACTTAGCCGGCCATCGAACTGAGAGGATGAATATCTGTTTTGGGTCGTCTCTGACTTTACCACCCCTGTAAATGTACTACCATCTATCGATCATTGTGAATAAACGGCCTTCAAACAAGAAAGAACTTCTTGTGTTTTGAAAACAACCTGTGACAATAATCTAAAAGGTGTATGTTTTATTTATTGAAGTGAACATTCTGCGTTTGCTCTTTGTGTGACCATCGTGATGTATGACAGAAAGATAATCGTTAACGCTCATGTTTTAGGCACAACTGACTGCATAGTTTTAAGATAATAAATATTGACTTGCAATTTATGTTTCAATAATTCGTGTTTGACGCACGCAGTGTGAACAAAAATTACGTCCATTTGTGACAGCATAGCCTACCCCCTAAACCCTTAAAAGAAATAAGAGTAAGAAACAACAATAAAACATATGGTAGCAATACATAGAATAAGAAACCCGCGAGATATGGCAAGCAACTTCAAGATAGTAGCAAGATTTAAAATTACACCAATATCCAAGGTCATTTTGTAAAGTTAAATGCAATTACGTTCTAAAAATAGAAATACGCAACCAATTAGTAACGAAATAGTCACGTAGACCAATTGTAATAAACAGCACAAATGATCCACAAATATATAAGAGAAACATAAGACTTAGATCATTTCAACACTAAATTAAATAGCGTCTTGACCTAGAAAAAATATGACATTTTTGTAGTGACACTTTCATTTATTCAGATACAGAAATAGAGTTAGGTATCGATACCAGACGATACCGGAAGTTCCACTAATATTGATAATTCAATGAAATTGACCAATTTAGATCTCTATAAAGAACTAAGTAGGTTAATTAACCAATAGAAACCCACCTTACTAAAAGAGCGCCAACATCCCTGTTATAAACGGACAAGTTTTCATACTCAAGTCAGTTTAGAGTTTTATCGAGACAGATAGTCATTGAGAGATCCAGCAAGTTAGTTGAACGACAGAATTATTACCAGTGCATTCAGAACAGCTGAGTTAATAGTAAAGTTGTGAATAGTGCAATTCAAGTGTGTGGTGAGTGTTGCAATATGCTTATTGTCACAATGTTATTTGCGCATAAATGGGCGCTGAACTTAACTGAGAGATATTGTAAGATTTTTAATAAGCACACTTGTGTGCACTATTATTGAACATAGAGGCCAAGGTCTTAATGTATTAACCACTCGGTTTATGACGTTTGCTTTTTGGTGGGTCCTTAGTGATGACGTAGATTGGTAAATAACTTAAAAATGGAGGACCATCGCCTTGTCAATGGTCAGACACATTATTGTACAGTCCGGTTTTATATTATAGCTTCGGAAGGAAGCCTATGCTAGGACTGGTATTAAGGAATGAAGTATAATATTCAACCTTACGTGGACGTGGAAGTAATACACCGTAAAAACCGGAGTCAAAATCTTCCATTGTCACCGCAGTGTTTGAAGTTATTCTGGACCACAGAAATCCAGCATTGAAATAGTAGTTGACTATATATTGCATGTATTATGAACAAATTCGATGACCTGATGACCGGACGTAGAACCACATTTTACCATTTAATCATCATTGGAAAATAAACCTCTGTTTGAGTTTTAAAAAAAAAACACCTCAGCTTTTATGGTCCGTTAAAGTAGAGGTTGGCTGTTGCAGGTTGTTCTTCCCTTTTGAACCAGTGAGAAAAACAGGGACGATTAAGTGTTGCTACACACTCACGTTTTGGCATTCGCGTCTTATCACTGTACTTTCATCAGTGATATAAACAAAATTGGGAAGAACTTTACCGCTATTGGGGGACATTTTAACATGACTCTAACGGTTGTTGAAAGCAGACATCAAAGCGGTACGGGATCTTAACATGGTGGCCATACTTCCCGTTCTAGAAGATTTAGATATTTGAGCTCAATTGATTGCCACGTATTTTGGAACACTGACACCTGTTGCATGCTCAAGAAATCGATCGTTATTTGAAATTCGTAACCTTGACTGGGAAGGTCAACGTGCTTGGGATGTACAGACGCAAGTCAACAGAGAAGTCTCATAGTTGTACTAGGAAATGATTGCAACAGTTGTCAATTTCCATTTTCAAGTCCTGCTGTGTACCTGCGGAGGTTAAAGTGAATGACGTCATTCGGTAACGAGTACTTCCAACCAGAGGAAATTACTGTGGCTGTTTGGATCCAGTTGTATGAAAATCATAACCCATGTTGGATCGAATGCTTTACGAGGAGGATTGGGATCCCCGCAGATAAGTAGACATTGTATTGTGGTATCAGTATACTAATTATATTAGCGAGCACCTTTCTTTTGTCACTTTTACTCGTAATATACTTCTTCATCGTAGGTGTCCTGGGGTGTTTTCCTAGGTTGATTTTGGGTGGATGAATTGCAAAAACTTATAGCAAGTTTCTTTGAGGCTACTGGAATGGTGTAGATTCTTGGGGTCACTCTGTGGTTCTTTACGATATTATCTTTTCTTTAATTGTTTATGTGCGGTGATTGTCATTGCTAATGTGTATATTTCTATGTAATTGATTCTCTTCATTGATCATTCTATGTTTTCAGTAGTAATATTATCTTGTATAATTTCTTAGTTGATTGATTTATAGCTGCATATTTTATTAAATAAAAGATGATTAATCTCCAATAATGAGTATCGATAAGGTTTCGAATATAGCATAATAATTGGAATACTACAGTTTATTTGATGATATAAATATTAGAATTCAGATTCTGAAATGTCGACGGCGGAGTACTTCATCAAACAGGGTAAAATTCTTGGGTTATCAGGAGATAAATTACAAGAGTTTGCTCAAACAGAATATAAAGAGGCGCAGGAAAGAGAGAAACGTCAGTTAGAATTAAAAGATAGAGAATTAGCCAACCAGGAACGTATGAAACGGTTGGAAATGGAAGATAATGAGAAAAGGTGGCAAGACGAAGAGAAAAGGAGGCAAGACGAAGAGAGAATTAAACTCTTGGAGATGGAAGAAAATGAGAAAAGGAGACAATATGAAGAGAGAATGATGCTATTGGAAATTGAAAGACAGAAGTTGCAAAATGGAAATGCTACTAGTCAATCACACACTCAGAATGATGGTCAAAAAGGTGACATTAAAATCCATTTGCCCATGTTTAAACCAGGGGTCGACGATATAACGTTCTTCTTGTCAAGATTTCAATTGGTATGCACAGAATATAAAATTGATAAAAGTATGTGGTGTAGCAAACTGATGAATTTTTTATCAGGAGAGGCGTTAAGTGCAGTCGCTTCGTTAGAAGGCGATAGTCAAAACTATGAGGAAGCTAGAGCTACGCTATTAAAAAAAATCAGCTTACAGCTGAAGGTTATAGAAGGCGTTTTAAAGAGTTGTTGCCGGAAACAGGAAAAGAGTTCTCACAATTCATTTCGGATATTCGTTTAACTTTTAATCGTTGGATCGAACTTGAAAAGGTGCAACGGAAATTTGAAGATCTGGCAGATTTAATATTACGGGATAAGGTATTATCCTCAGTAAGTGATAAGTTTTTGGCGTTTTTACAGGAGCGGAATCCTAAATCGTTATCGGAAGTTGAGACCCTAGGGCGCCAGTTTTCAGTTGCTCATCCGAACTTGAATGTCAGAAACACTAAATTACATGAATCGTTACAGTCAGCGGGTGTTGCTACTGTAAATAACAGACAAGGAAAATTTAGATCGAATAGTGGTGACGGAGATAGGTTTCGTCATAGAAGTGCCAGTTCAGATCGAAATAATAATTATCAAAGAAACTTTTCTCATTTCGAAGGTGGAAATAGAAATGATTCACCAGCTGGCAGAAGATGGAATAACAATCATTTTGGAACTGGTCAACAGGTTGATTTGGGAAACAGAGACAGAATGAATTGGCAACGAAACACTCCTAACTTTTACAGTTACAATAAATCACATTACTCGCAGAATAATAATAAACATTTGTATAACAATAGACAACAAAATGACAGGGCATTTCGGTCAAATAGTTATAATCGATCTGCTTACCATGGTAATTCCGTTCAAATGTCGGAAAACAATGTCGCAGATAACAATAATACTGTTAATCAAGCAAATGCATGTGCGTCATTGGATTTTAATAATGCTGAAACATGTTTGGAATGCAAGAATCTATTTCAGCCTGATGTGGTATCCAGACTGAGATGTGGACACCCATTGCCGGCGTTACCTGCTATGTCAGCTCATGAAGGAACCGGGTCTTTAGAGTTTCACAAGGGCTTACTTAATGGCATGCCAGTAACTTTATTAAAGGATTCAGGTTGCACGACGGTAGGCGTGCGACAATGTTTGGTTGATCCTTCTTCTTGTACAGGCACATGGGTTAAGTGCATTACGTTTGGTGGTAGAATTGAGAAATTTCAAACTGCTGTGGTTCATATCGCAACGCCATTTTTTACGGGACAAATAAAAGTATGTTTGTTGCCGAATCCAGTTTGCGATTTGGTTCTTGGTCACATTCACGGTTTTAAAGAGTGTACTCGTGAGCAAATAAATGATTGGGAACGAGAACACGTACACAGGGCTAATGTTGTGGTTACTCGAGCACAGGAACATGCTCAACAAAATGTTGTACCATTGGGTAATGATGAATTGGGGCATAGCAACATTAGCAAAGAAGCTTTTGCTACATTGCAGAAAAATGATGATTCACTAAAGAAATTTTTTAATTTCGTACAAATTAATACTACAAATGATATTAATTGTCACAAGCAATGGTATGCTATCGTCAATAACATATTAGTGAGACAATTCCGAGATGGGAAGTCCTTTGATACTGTGACTCAAATAATGGTACCTAAAACAATGAGGGCTTATATTTTAAGTCATGCTCATGATTCACGTTGTTCAGGTCATTTGGGTTACTCGAGAACAAGGGCTAGAGTGCTTGCATCATTTTTCTGGCCTGGTATATCAAAAGACATTTCGATGTATTGCCGTTCTTGTTTTATATGTCAGGAGGTTAAGTCTAGAGGGGCACATCATGTAGCTCCCATTCAAGCAGCCGATATTCCGGTGCGTCCGTTTGAGAAGATGGCCGTGGACATTATTGGCCCACTTCCTATAATGTCATCGAGAGGACATAGATATGTTTTAACCTGCATAGATATGTGTACGCGTTGGCCGGAAGCTATACCTCTAAAAAATATTGCTACTCAAGATGTGGCTGAAGCTTTGTTTCAAATATTTTCCAGAATCGGTTTTCCGAGAAAACTGTTGTCAGATAGGGGCTCTCAATTTGTTTCCGGTACTATGACTGAGGTGATGAAAATGTTTCACATAGATAGATCACTTAGCAGTGTCTATCACGCCGCCTCGAATGGTATGGTGGAGCGTCTCAATAGGTCGATAAAACAAATGTTGGGTAAGATTACTATTGATTTTCCTAAAGAGTGGGACCGAGTTTTACCTGCGGTACTTTTCGCATATCGCGAAATACCGAATGAGCATACTGGTTTCAGTCCATTTCAACTTGTGTTTGGGGCTCAACCCAGAGGTCCATTATCTTTGATTAAAGATTTGTTAATCGATTCTGATTTGTCTCAAGAGACAGTATCGTCATACGAGTATGTTGTCAATCTCAGACAAAGAATCATGGATGCATGTCAGTTAGCGACATCTGCATCAGAGAGAGCTAAAGAGAAAGCTCGGGTGTTGCAAAATCATTCAAGACATCTTCGGCATCTTGTACCAGGTGACGAAGCATTCGTTCTCTTACCTAGTAAGCAGAATAGACTACTTATAACTTGGTGTGGTCCTTTCAAAATTCTGTCCAGAATTTCGGATGTAGATTACGTACTTGATGTCAATGGGAAAAGGAAAATATTTCACATTAACATGTTGAAAGAATTCCACGCAAGACCTGAACATCTTCAGGCAGTATTTCATGCTGTCGAGGACATAGTCTCGCGTCCAATTGGGTGGTCTTCATTATCAGTGATTCAGGAAGAATCAGCGTTTCCTGAAGTATCTATGAATTTTCCTAACATACCAGTACATTCTACAGAAACTTGAAAAGATGTGACGATATGTCAAGATTTATCGTTGGATAGCAAAACACAGGTGTCTGACTTATTACATTCCTTTAATGATGTACTTTCAGATATTCCAGGTAAAACAAATGTAATCATACATGATATACATTTAAATGATGAAACGCCCATTAGAGTACGTCCATACCCTATACCTTTACATTTTCAGGACAAAGTGAACAAAGAAATAGATGACATGATTAGGTTAGGGATAATCAGTCCGTCTCAAAGTAATTTTTCTTTTCCTATGGTGGTAATTCGAAAAAAAAGATAATGAGATACGACTCTGCATTGATTTCAGAAAATTAAATAAAGTAACAAAATTTGATGCCGAACCATTACCATTATTGGAGGATTTCTTACCAAAATTGTCAAAGGCAATATACTTTAGTAAATTTGATTTAGCCAAGGGTTATTGGCAAGTTCCGTTGGCGGATAGATGTAAACAGTTCACAGCTTTTTCTACTCCTCGGGGGTTGTTCCATTTCAATGTCATGTGTTTCGGACTAATGAACGCACCTGCGTCCTTCACTAGAATGATGAGAATGCTGTTCTCTCATAGGCAAGATGTTATTACTTATATAGATGATATTTGTCTATTTAGCAATACGTGGGATGAACACTTTGTTGGTCTACATTCACTTTTATCTACTCTTAGATCTGCTGGGTTATCTGCTAGACCATCTAAGGTGTATATTGGATTCTCTGAGATTACGTTTCTAGGTCATAGGATTGGTCATGGGAATCTTCAACCTTTGGAGCAGAGTGTTTCCAAGATTCTAAATCTTTCCATTCCTAGAACAAAAAAAAACAAGTCCGTAGTGTGTTAGGACTAGTGCAATATTATGGTAAATTTATTCCTAATTTATCTTCAATTACATCAGATCTGTCCACTCTACTTAGGAAAGGGGCTCCTAATGTAATTAGGTGGACTCCAGAATGCAATGCTGCTTTTCTTAAAATTAAAGATTTGTTTTCATCCCCACCGATTTTAAAACTACCCAGGCTTAATAATCTTTATACTCTTCGAACAGACGCTTCGTCCAAAGGCGTTGGTGCTGTGTTGCTTCAACAATTTGATGGACATCTGCATCCGATCACGTACATTTCGAGAAAATTAAACAAGGAGGAAATGAATTATTCGGTGTTGGAAAAAGAACTTCTCGCCGTGGTATGGGCAGTAACCAAATTAGAGAAGAATTTGTTGGGTGTATGTTTCGTAATACAGTCAGATCAGAAGGCTTTGGCGTATTTAAAGACAAAAAACCACAAATGCGCCCGAGCAGCCCGTTATTCGATTCTGATGCAGCCGTATAATTATACGATTCAAGCAATTCGGGGGTCTGACAATGTGGTGGCAGACGTACTGTCGAGGTGCCCTCAGGAAGACAGTACACAAGTTTTTAATGACAGTTAATGCATGGTCAACAGTAGTGTTGATGTAATTGGGACATTGAATTTAATTGGTTTTACCCAGAACACACTTTAATGTTTAGGGGGTAACGTGCACATATAGTGTATATAATACTGTACTGCAATGATATTCAAAAGCAAAAAAAAAAAAAAAAATTTTTGCGTGTATATTATCTAGAGGTTCCTAGGGGCATTGAAATAGGTAATTTGAGGACCAATTTATGCTTATACTTGCGATCGTTTGGGTTTATATCATGAATAAACATATATGGGACTGACTCTTCATTGGTGAGGTACATATTATTGTAATCTTTATCCTATGGGTAGATAATCCTATTAGATGTAATTATATTAGGTGAGTTTTGGGTCTAGTATTATTGATTAGTTTAGAGGTAATAGAGGGCGGTGTTGTTTTTTTTTTTCCGTAATTTTTGTTATTATGATTATTTCTTCCTACGTGGATTTTATTCACATGACTTGTTTATCACCGTTTCATCTCATCGACGACTGACTGATAATTTTATGAGACAATTAACTGACTTAGACGTATTGAGACTTAGGATAGTATTATGCTGGTATTTTTATTATTATTACCAATAGATTTTTGAAGAAAAAAAAGAAACTGCGTTTTTTTTTTCTTACAGGTGGTAGAGGGTAAGTGTTGCAATATGCTTATTGTCACAATGTTATTTGCGCATAAATGGGCGCTGAACTTAACTGAGAGATATTGTAAGATTTTTAATAAGCACACTTGTGTGCACTATTATTGAACATAGAGGCCAAGGTCTTAATGTATTAACCACTCGATTTGTAGATTGGTTTATGACGTTTGCTTTTTGGTGGGTCCTTAGTGATGACGTAGATTGGTAAATAACTTAAAAATGGAGGACCATCGCCTTGTCAATGGTCAGACACATTATTGTACAGTCCGGTTTTATATTATAGCTTCGGAAGGAAGCCTATGCTAGGACTGGTATTAAGGAATGAAGTATAATATTCAACCTTACGTGGACGTGAAAGTAATACACCGTAAAAACCGGATTCAAAATCTTCCATTGTCACCGCAGTGTTTGAAGTTATTCTGGACCACAGAAATCCAGCATTGAAATAGTAGTTGACTATATATTGCATGTATTATGAACAAATTCGATGACCTGATGACCGGACGTAGAACCACATTTTACCATTTAATCATCATTGGAAAATAAACCTCTGTTTGAGTTTTTAAAAAAAAAAACACCTCAGCTTTTATGGTCCGTTAAAGTAGAGGTTGGCTGTTGCAGGTTGTTCTTCCCTTTTGAACCAGTGAGAAAAACAGGGACGATTAAGTGTTGCTACACACTCACGTTTTGGCATTCGCGTCTTATCACTGTACTTTCATCAGTGATATAAACAAAATTGGGAAGAACTTTACCGCTATTGGGGGACATTTTAACATGACTCTAACGGTTGTTGAAAGCAGACATCAAAGCGGTACGGGATCTTAACAGTGAGTTGGGATTATATAAATATAGTTATAGGGGACTTAGTGTACTGACTGAGATCAGCTGTGAAGGTCTCTGTATCTAATAAGGTTGGTGTGTTACAGAGAACCTTGCTTGCTACCACATTTCGACCTCAATCAGACTTATTCTTGAATTGTATGATGACTTTGTTTAATGTCTAGGGTTATGATAGTGATGAAGTGTAAGTTCACAACAACCAACAGACAGATAAACACCTAAGTTAAGATCCACAACAATTTACAATACTATGACAATCACAAACACATAACACTCTAAAGATTTGTCCTAAGTAAGTCAAATGTTAGCTTTTATACAATGTATTAGCTTTTTCAATATATAGATACCCTGATCCTACTACAATGTGAATCAGGAATCACAATCAATTGTAAGCACAATGTTTATGTACAAGAATTTATACAAAAGATCTTTGTCCAGACATATAATACTATTGTAATATGAGTGTAGTGTTGTGATGTATTATTATGAGGTAATACTGGCATTTAGTGCCAGGTTGTTGTTTGTCATCACGACTTCATGTGTTTGTTAATGGTGGAAATAATATTGAAGGATTCACAGATTCTGGTTGTTTAAAATTTCTGTCCCTTTTGTTTTTATAATAAAGTTCAGTTCAGGGTTATTTTATTCAAGGTTGAGCTTTTTCGTGCTGACATGCTCTTAACTTAGAATGCAGCTGCAGGAAACCTGTATCCTCTGCTCGCTTGCTTCTCAGTTCCACAATAATGATAGACAATGGCCGCTATCTTGGGCAAGGAGTCTGCTGCCAGCTTTCTGGATCAAGCAGTGCTCAGACCGGACGATGCAATATCACCATCTATACCACGGCCCCTGAAATGAGAAGGTTGTGCCTCCTTCTTCATAACTAATATACAATATCATTCCACACTGAAGTACATGACAGTACAAACAAACATAAAGTTCAGCGCTTTAGGCCAACTGCTAGCTTTTCATGTGACAATATACACCAGTATTCCTCTCCCTAATGGTTACAATGCCTCTGCAATTCCAGCTGTAATCCCTTCCATACAATAGGATAGGTGTTATGTTACTATATGGCAATCCAATATATATATGCAGTTATACTCCTCTTTGACAATCTTTTACATGGTGGAGCAATATCTAGGCTTTGCCTCATGTTTGCTACTGAACCACACACATACAGACATAATTTATCATTTCACATTCAATTTTCATATAAAATACAGATTAAAAATGTCTAGCTTACCACAATTCGTAAGGAAATACACACTAAAGATGACTGGCACAGTGTGATCTGCGGTATGCCCAGGCTGTTATCATATATTTAATTATGGATAACACTGCGTGCTCTCATCTCTCACAATGTGTAACGATATGGCGTCCCCTCTAAGATTTCTTCTGCCAATATCCAGTGTATTGGCAAATCGTTTTGAATATATTCAAAAGAGTACACAGTCATTCAAATATTTTCATTCACTTTTACTCCGTTTCTAGGCATTTATTTGTTATTCATAGGTCACCCAATCAAATTTCTTTTAACTTCAAAGTTCAGCCAATGGCCTCCCTCGTACTATCTTAGACTTTCTGTCACTACTATGTTTCAACAAAATTCAGTGAATTCCATCCCAAGCAGATATGACAAAACCTGACAGTATCTCTGTTCTCTATATGTTTTATTACCAATATATAATTATCTAATGGACTTTTTAGATAATTTATTACATATTCCTAGTCCACTAGCCTTCCTGTACACGAATATATGATTTTCATGGGCTAAGTGGCGTAGTTAAGAATACGATCTTTTTTCGATGTTAAGTGTTTAATTTCAACTACTACCTGTTCAATTCTTTACGACTGTACTATCAGTATAAAGTCAGGAGCCCTACGTAAAATATCAGGTTTCCTAATAAGAATTAAACCTGTTTTCAAAACCTAACATCGTATCGTTAGTTTTTTTCATCACTGTTTATTTGAAAAAAATCAGGCCATGCACACTGCGAGTTGGTTTATTTTTAGACACACTGCGAGTGGCTTGCGTTTCTGTGTACCATGGTCCGTCTACCTCTCTCTGTTTTTTTCTTCTAAGCCCGTCTGTATTTCCAAGGCTAACCTTGTGCGCGATTTTGCACTAATGTTAGTTTTTAAAATCAAGGTCGTCTAGAAGATTTTACTACACATTCTATTTTTAGAACTACGGTTATCGCCGTATCGTTACGCCTAAGCATTTTATTTATGAACGAACGAATTAGGACAAGTAGAAATCATGTGTTAGCCATTACGGCGTTATACAACGAAGGCGTTATCTATACTGGGAAAGCACTGGTCTTTCTCCATTCTTCTTCCTATCATATTATTTCGTTCTGCTTTACATTTATATTCTAATTTATATATGGGTATTAGAATTTTTCACCACACAGTGATAGTTGATTATAATATATTTCATGCATCCAGCCAATGATTCTTTGAAGAGAAGTGTTTATCTATTAAGTTGTGAATTCTATACTGGATTTTAAGAACTATGTAAGTAGAATTTTCAACTTGTAAAGGACTTGCGATAATGATATCTCTGGTGGTTGGCCAGTATTGAAGTAACCTTCAAGCAATCGCAATAACTGAACCAGATAACTTTAAACATATTATACGAGGGGAAGACAGTAAGTAGGTCACAAACTGATATGGGATAGATGAAAATTGTAGTTGGTAGTTTCTAAAGGTGTCATTAGGTGGCAGCAATATCCAGCTTAGTGATTACTTTAGGTAGCAGACGCTGTCGCATGCGCAGCTCAGATAAAATGGCGACCGTGCTCTTCTATGGACCCCAGAAGGACGACGAAAGAGAGGCAGACCAAAGACAACCTGGCGGAGAACAGTGGTGGCTGAGATGCAAAGCATGAACCAGAGTTGGGTCACGGCAGGTGAATATTTTGTAGTAATGTCTGCCGTCGTGCACTGGCTTGTTCCTGTAGATCCATATTATTAGTCAGAACTCAGCGAATAAAGATAGCAGTTTGAGCTCTATCTGTTTTGGTGTCTTCGGTTTTTCTAAAATGTCCGTCTGTTATGATTAAAACTCATAACGTATCGGTCTTTATCATATAGATATCGATTGAAGATACCATGTTGTTGATGTACTGTATCCACGGGTTACCCAAAAGTACGTCATTGACTTTTGGTGCAGTTTTGGCAGAAGTCAAACCGGTCTCAACTTGGCAAAAGTCAAGGAGCCTTCGAGGCCTATTCTGTGTGTTCTTCAATGTGGACGGATGCATGTTTGTCCAGCTCCTAGAATGTGTTAATTCTACAGAGCCCTAAAGTGTTTCAACATTTAGATCGCCCACATGCTTCATTGGGTCGATGCTAAAGATTTATATTGAGAGAAGTGTATGATGTATTCTGATGTACGTGAGTTGGCACTTTTAAAATAAATTCTGCATGAAAATGTTGAGGACATCTTGTCATTAGCAGACTGAATAGCGATGCTCAAGACTGGCTAGGTTATGCCATCGTCTTATATATATATATATATATAAGACGATGGCATAACCTAGCCAGTCTTGAGCATCGCTATTCAGTCTGCTAATGACAAGATGTCCTCAACATTTTCATGCAGAATTTATTTTAAAAGTGCCAACTCACGTACATCAGAATACATCATACACTTCTCTCAATATAAATCTTTAGCATCGACCCAATGAAGCATGTGGGCGATCTAAATGTTGAAACACTTTAGGGCTCTGTAGAATTAACACATTCTAGGAGCTGGACAAACATGCATCCGTCCACATTGAAGAACACACAGAATAGGCCTCGAAGGCTCCTTGACTTTTGCCAAGTTGAGACCGGTTTGACTTCTGCCAAAACTGCACCAAAAGTCAATGACGTACTTTTGGGTAACCCGTGGATACAGTACATCAACAACATGGTATCTTCAATCGATATCTATATGATAAAGACCGATACGTTATGAGTTTTAATCATAACAGACGGACATTTTAGAAAAACCGAAGACACCAAAACAGATAGAGCTCAAACTGCTATCTTTATTCGCTGAGTTCTGACTAATAATATGGATCTACAGGAACAAGCCAGTGCACGACGGCAGACATTACTACAAAATATTCACCTGCCGTGACCCAACTCTGGTTCATGCTTTGCATCTCAGCCTCCACTGTTCTCCGCCAGGTTGTCTTTGGTCTGCCTCTCTTTCGTCGTCCTTCTGGGGTCCATAGAAGAGCACGGTCGCCATTTTATCTGAGCTGCGCATGCGACAGCGTCTGCTACCTAAAGTAATCACTAAGCTGGATATTGCTGCCACCTAATGACACCTTTAGAAACTACCAACTACAATTTTCATCTATCCCATATCAGTTTGTGACCTACTTACTGTCTTCCCCTCGTATAATATGTTTAAAGTTATCTGGTTCAGTTATTGCGATTGCTTGAAGGTTACTTCAATACTGGCCAACCACCAGAGATATCATTATCGCAAGTCCTTTACAAGTTGAAAATTCTACTTACATAGTTCTTAAAATCCAGTATAGAATTCACAACTTAATAGATAAACACTTCTCTTCAAAGAATCATTGGCTGGATGCATGAAATATATTATAATCAACTATCACTGTGTGGTGAAAAATTCTAATACCCATATATAAATTAGAATATAAATGTAAAGCAGAACGAAATAATATGATAGGAAGAAGAATGGAGAAAGACCAGTGCTTTCCCAGTATAGATAACGCCTTCGTTGTATAACGCCGTAATGGCTAACACATGATTTCTACTTGTCCTAATTCGTTCGTTCATAAATAAAATGCTTAGGCGTAACGATACGGCGATAACCGTAGTTCTAAAAATAGAATGTGTAGTAAAATCTTCTAGACGACCTTGATTTTAAAAACTAACATTAGTGCAAAATCGCGCACAAGGTTAGCCTTGGAAATACAGACGGGCTTAGAAGAAAAAAACAGAGAGAGGTAGACGGACCATGGTACACAGAAACGCAAGCCACTCGCAGTGTGTCTAAAAATAAACCAACTCGCAGTGTGCATGGCCTGATTTTTTTCAAATAAACAGTGATGAAAAAAACTAACGATACGATGTTAGGTTTTGAAAACAGGTTTAATTCTTATTAGGAAACCTGATATTTTACGTAGGGCTCCTGACTTTATACTGATAGTACAGTCGTAAAGAATTGAACAGGTAGTAGTTGAAATTAAACACTTAACATCGAAAAAAGATCGTATTCTTAACTACGCCACTTAGCCCCTTGAAAATCATATATTCGTGTACAGGAAGGCTAGTGGACTAGGAATATGTAATAAATTATCTAAAAAGTCCATTAGATAATTATATATTGGTAATAAAACATATAGAGAACAGAGATACTGTCAGGTTTTGTCATATCTGATATGGGATAGATGAAAATTGTAGTTGGTAGTTTCTAAAGGTGTCATTAGGTGGCAGCAATATCCAGCTTAGTGATTACTTTAGGTAGCAGACGCTGTCGCATGCGCAGCTCAGATAAAATGGCGACCGTGCTCTTCTATGGACCCCAGAAGGACGACGAAAGAGAGGCAGACCAAAGACAACCTGGCGGAGAACAGTGGAGGCTGAGATGCAAAGCATGAACCAGAGTTGGGTCACGGCAGGTGAATATTTTGTAGTAATGTCTGCCGTCGTGCACTGGCTTGTTCCTGTAGATCCATATTATTAGTCAGAACTCAGCGAATAAAGATAGCAGTTTGAGCTCTATCTGTTTTGGTGTCTTCGGTTTTTCTAAAATGTCCGTCTGTTATGATTAAAACTCATAACGTATCGGTCTTTATCATATAGATATCGATTGAAGATACCATGTTGTTGATGTACTGTATCCACGGGTTACCCAAAAGTACGTCATTGACTTTTGGTGCAGTTTTGGCAGAAGTCAAACCGGTCTCAACTTGGCAAAAGTCAAGGAGCCTTCGAGGCCTATTCTGTGTGTTCTTCAATGTGGACGGATGCATGTTTGTCCAGCTCCTAGAATGTGTTAATTCTACAGAGCCCTAAAGTGTTTCAACATTTAGATCGCCCACATGCTTCATTGGGTCGATGCTAAAGATTTATATTGAGAGAAGTGTATGATGTATTCTGATGTACGTGAGTTGGCACTTTTAAAATAAATTCTGCATGAAAATGTTGAGGACATCTTGTCATTAGCAGACTGAATAGCGATGCTCAAGACTGGCTAGGTTATGCCATCGTCTTATATATATATATATATATATATATATATATATATATATATATATATATATATATATATATATATATATATATATATATATATATATATATATATATATATATATATATATATATATACTGGATGCATTTACTGAAGCTTGTACCATGATTAAACTTATGTCGTCTTAACGTCCAACCTGGCCTTCGCAGGTTCTTTATTGTTGAAGATCAGGTTTGTACAAGAAGGCTGAATGTAAAACTGAATGTTACCGGCTGTTAAGTCATGTTTTCGCGTGGGAGTTAAGTGTTTGGGATTTTCTCGAGCGGGTCTGATTTTTTATAGACACGCTTGGAAGCACATCTAAAGTTATGAGATGGTTAATTATTTGGGTGCCTTTGTGCACTATATTTTTGAACATAGCTCAACTAGGTATGTGTTATTTTTTAAAAGAAAGAGTTCAAAGGTACTGAGTTGAAGTTGGGGAGACAAACAGGTGAGTTGATCTCACATGTGTATCTTTTAGTTCGCGCTTGAGTGAAAATGTACTGGGTTGAGAGGGAGAAACTTTAATCTCGGGAATTGAGTAGCTGGCAGGGCTTCAGCAAGGTTATAGTGCCGCTAGTGTGTCCAGAGTTTTTTTGATAGAAGAGATTTGATATATTATTCAAATTCCTATGGATTATATCTGCTATTATAACTTATAATGAGTTGCTGTTTATGCAATCAAATTCCTATGGATTATATCTGCTATGACTTATGATGATGTCATAATATTTGGTCAGTATAAACGGCTCGTATCCTGCCTCAGATTCTTGAGTTCCTACGGCAATATGGCAGAGCTTCAGCTGGACCAGATATGTCCTTCCGTTTGTGTGTCCCTCTGATGCCAGGAGCAGATTATTGAAATTAATACGTTTACTTAGAGATAAACATGGTCCCGAATTATAACAGCAAGGTTTAAATCAGCCAAAAAGAAAGTAAATATAAACATCATCCAGTGTTATGCACCAACAAATGATAAAGAAGCATCTGTGAAAGAAGACTTTTACACCAGACTACAAAATGTCTTGGACAATAAGGAAAGAAAGGACATCACAATTTTAATGGGGGACCTAAATGCGAAAATAGGAACAGACAACACTGGCTTTGAAGAAATCATGGGAAAGCAGGGAGTAGGTATGATGAACGAGAATGGGGAACTATTAGCAAACTTCTGTGCTTCAAATCAACTAGCTATAGGAGGAAGCATATTTCCACATAAAAGAATACATAAAGCAACATGGATATCACCAGACCACAGAAATGAGAATCAGACTGATCACATATGCATAAGTAAGAAGTTTAGGTCATCATTGCTTGATGTGAAAGTATATAGAGGAGCAGATGTTGTATCAGACCACCATCTTCTGTTGGCTAAAACAAAATTAAAACTCAAGAAATTTTCAACAGCATATAGCTATAGGCAACAGTATAAAGTGGGATATCTAAGAAATCAGGAAATAAGAGAACAATTTTCAATCACAGTATCCAACAAATACCTGGTACTCCAACAGCTGGAAGATGAAACAGATACGGAAGACCACTGGCAACAAGTAAAAAAATATATGGAATGAGACATGTGAAGAAGTACTGAGAAAAAGAGAACATCAGCACAAAGAGACAAGATGAAATACAGTACATTGATGACTTGGCAAGGGAAACAGAGGAAGCTGCAGCCAAAGGAAATATGAGGGACCTGTACAACAACACAAAGAAGCTAACAGGGAAATATAAGCAAGCAAATGGCCTCATAAAAGATAGGAATGGAAAATTGCTTAGTAATATACAAGAACAAATGAAGAGATGGACAGAACATTTTGAGGAACTTCTCATTAGACCATCTCCAACTAATCCCCCAAACATCCAGCCAGCAGAAGAGGAGCTACAAATCAGCTGTGAACGACCAAGTAGAGAAGAAATAAAGAAAGCCATAAAGCTTCTGAAAGATGGAAAAACAGCTGGTCCAGATTGCATTCCAGCAGAGGCCAACAAAACAAATATTGATACCTCTAAAGAGATATTGTACAAACTACTTGGCAAAGTCTGGGAGAGAGAGTAAATACCAGCAGAATGGAAGGAAGACTATCTAGTCAAGTTGCCTATGAAGGGAAATTTACAAGAGTGCACAAATTATAGAGGAATAATGTTACTTTCAGTGCCAGGAAAAGTATTAAACAGAATCATCCTTGAGAGATTAAAAGAGTCCTTAAACAAGCAACTGAGAGATGAACAAGCTGGTTTTTGACAAAATAGATCCTGTACAGACCAGATAGCCACATTGAGAATGGTAGTTGAACAAAGTCTGGAATGGAATTTACCGCTATACGTCGGATTCGTGGACTATGAAAAGGCATTTGACAGTGAAGACAGAGAATCGCTTTGGAAATTGATGAGGCATTATGGAGTTCCCATGAAGATCATTAACTTAATAAAGAAGACCTATGAAGACATGACATGCAGAGTTCTTCATAAAGGACAACTTACAGAACCATTTAGGATTAGAACTGGAGTGAAACAGGGATGCCTTTTGTCTCCATTTCTTTTCTTACTAGCAATAGATTGGGTCATAAAAACATCGACATCACACAACAGAACTGGAATCCAGTGGAATCTGACTACACAGCTTGATGATCTGGATTTTGCAGATGACTTGGCTCTTCTGTCCCATAACCATAATCAGATGCAAGAGAAAATGAAAATTCTCGATGAGAGGTCACAAGTGGGCCTGAAAATACACAGGAAAAGACAAAGATTATGAGAATAAATGCAAGAAATTATAACAAGGTTGAACTTGAAGAAACACCACTAAAAGATGTAGAATCGTACACATATCTTGGAAGTAATATAGACAAAGTTGGAGGGACAGACAGTGATATCAAAATAAGAATACAAAAAGCAAGAGGAGTTTTCATTGCATTGGGAAACATATTGAGAACAAGAGAAATCAAGTCCAACACGAAAATAAGAATCTTCAACTCAAATGTGAAGTCAGTCCTATTGTATGGCTCTGAGACATGGAGAACAACAACCAAAAAGATACAGACTTTTATAAACGGGTGCTTGCGTAGAATAGAAGGACTGAAATGGTATGACAAAGCCACAAATGTGGAATTGATGACAAGAACCAGACAAGTGCCAGTGGAACAAGAGTTGAGAAGAAGACACTGGCGATGGATAGGACACACATTGAGGAAACCTGTTGATAGCATTACAAGGCAGTCCTTGTTCTGGAATCCACAGGGAAAGAGAGGCAGAGGTAGACCAAAAAACACATGGAGAAGAGAACTGGAAACAGAGGTGAAAATGATGAGGAAAACATGGAAAGAACTTGAGCAGATGGCACAGGACAGGAAAACTTGGCATGTGTTTGTTGAAGGTTCCCCAAGGAGCATAGGCGACAAACACATGCCAAGTCCTTCTGTCAAGTTCATGTGAACAAATTTTCTCACACATGAAAGCTGTTTTAAGTCCACAGAGAAGTTGCCTAACACCTGTGCATTCAGAAGCCTGTGTGACGCTGAAATTGACAAAATACACACCTGATATTGAACAATTAACCAAGGAGAAGCAAGGACACGGGTCCCATTAATTGATTAATGACTCAGATCAATAATAACACAGCCCTACCAAAAAAAAAAATTTTTTTTTGGGTGCCAAACATTTTACTCTTGATTGTACATAAATGAGGCCTGCTCAATCCAAATATCACATTTACTTGTCTGTAGCAGCTCTAGTTTTTGAGATACAGACATTTTTGTATATCATTAATACAGGGTGACCCAAAAAAAAACGGGCCCGCACAAGTGCTGTTTTTTTGGGTCAACCTGTATTATTACAATATTTTCTATATAAGGCTATGTACAAAAAACTATTGCTGTCTTGTCCTTTACAAAAGAAAACTGCTTGTTTACTCTCAGTTTCAGTTTTCCATGAATCTTCCCAGAATTGCCTTTTTTAGATTTTAAGCCACTGCATGCATGTTAGTATGCTACTTATTTTATTACACTTCTAACAGAGAATGGCATCATCTTCAAGAAGAGCATGTTTTCTTTCACCGCATTTATTTTGTTATATTTGTGGAGAGTACACTTTCAAAGAAGAACATAGAAAGCATATTACTGTTTTTGTGAAAAAGGCATACTTTGCTTACTTTAAAGTAAAACTAGGTGACCAGGACAAGTCTTGGGCTCCTCATATTGTTTGCAAAACATGTGTTGAACACCTGCGACAGTGGGCTTGTGGGAAAAGAAAATGTTTAAAATTTGGAATTCCAATGGTTTGGAGAGAGCCCAAGAACCACTATGATGACTGTTATTTCTGTGTTGTGAATATTAAGGGAATTAATGGAAAAAAAATCGCAAAAAGTGGAAATATCCAGATTTAGAATCTGCTAGGCAGAGATGACATACCAATTCCAACTTTCAATCAGATTTCGGATTCCCTGCTAGAAGATGAGACAGCAGTGGCATGTGGAACGACAAGTGACAGTGATAGTGATTTTGAAGATGATTTTTCAGATACTCAACGCTTCGACCAGCTTGAACTAAATGATCTAATCCGAGATCTATATCTCTCCAAGGAATCTTCAGAACTTTTGGCTTCAAGATTGAAAGAAAAAAAAATTACTGACTGCTGAAACAAAGGTTACATTTTATCGCAGCAGAGAGCAAGGTTTTATTCCATTCTTTTGTAAAGAAAACAACCTTGTGTTTTGTACTAATGTAGGAGGTCTTGTTAACAAAATGGGTGTAAGTTATACACCAGATGAGTGGCGACTTTTCATTGACAGCTCTAAAAGAAGTTTGAAGGGTGTTCTCTTACACAATGGTAACAAATATGGCTCAATTCCAATTGCTCATTCTACTACAATGAAGGAGGAGTATGCTACAATAAGCACAGTTCTGGAAAAATTGAAGTATTTAGAACATAACTGGATGGTTTGTGTAGATCTTAAAATGACGAGCTTCTTGCTTGGCCAGCAAATGGGATTCACCAAATATCCATGCTTTATATGTTTGTGGGATAGCAGGGCAAAAGATATGCACTGGACAAAGAAACAGTGGCCGTTGAGGGATGAATTTAAAGTTGGAGAAAAAAATATTGTCAATAAGCCTCTCATTGATCGAAAAAGAGTTCTACTGCCACCATCACATATAAAGCTTGGCTTGATGAAGCAATTTGTTAAGGCACTGAACAAAGATGGTACCTGTTTTAATTACTTATGCAGAATGTTTCCAGAATTGAGCATAGACAAACTTAAAGCTGGAATTTTTGATGGACCTCAAATTAGAAAGTTAATAAACGATCCAAATTTTATTGATTCCATGAACAAAACAGAGTCCACAGCCTGGTCATCATTTGTTTTAGTTGTGCAAAACTTTCTGGGTAACTTTAAAGCATACAATTATTCTGAATTAGTTGGAAACATGCTGTCGAGTTTTTGTGAACTTGGATGCAACATGAGCATAAAATTGCACTACCTCCATAACCATTTACATTTATTTCCGGAGAATCTTGGCGACTTTAGTGAGGAGCAAGGTGAAAGATTTCACCAAGATATAAAAACAATGGAAGACTTTGGGATGCCCACATGATGGCAGATTACTGTTGGACCCTTAAGCGTGACTGTCCGGGCATATCACATACCAGGAAATCCTCGAAAAGATCCTTTTTGCGTGTTGACTAAACAAGTGCTAGTGATAAAGTTTTATTACATTTTTGATAATATATGCACAGTAATTACATATAATATGAATGCAGACTAAAGTCAAAATGCCACTGATAGCACCTAACTCTAGGATTGTACATAATTGCCCTACTAATATGGTCATTCTTAGTTATCTCAAAAACTAGAGCTGATAGAAAAAATCTGATTACATTTTTGGAATCAGCAACCCAAAATTACCCAAGAACAGCTATAAAATTTAAGGCACCAAAATGTGTGTATACCAGTGTCATGAATGGCTCAAGTTTACAGCTGTAATGATTGCGATGGGACTGGATCGAAGACCAAAAATCAAGGACTACTGGCGCACCGCAGGAAATTTTTATACACCTTGGTACCACGAGATGTTTTCGAGAAACCATTTTCAAACTATTTATCACAGTATGCTGCATGTTTGTGGACCAGAAGATCAGGACACAGCTAAAATTGAGCCATTTGTCGAGATGCTATTGACCAAATTTCAGAATGCTTTCTATCCATTTGAAGATGTTTGTATTGATGAGATGGTTATAGGATGGAAAGGTAGGTTTAGGCACAAACAGTTCAATGCAACCAAACCTCACAAATACCATATCAAAACATTTGGACTGTCCCTACAGGCTATGTTTTCAATTTGAAAATTTATTTTGGGAAAAATACAGCCTATGATCCTAGTCTAGATCCCAGCTCTGCTCATGTCGTGAAAGTGTTCGGCACTCTTTTGAAGCCACTGAGATCAGAACATCATATTTTTGCTGATAGATTTTATTCATCCAAAGCTCTGATTGAATATCTGCTTGCACACAGTTATAATTATACAGGAACACTGAATGTCAACCGGGTCGGTTTCCCTCCTGAAATAAAAAATCTCAAGTTTGGCCATCAAGAGATGAAATGGTTTTTGGACTCGGAAAATACAACATTGTGTTGCCTGGAAAGATAAAAAAGCAAAAAAACCCTGCATACTTGTGTCAAATAAATCAGCCGTCGCAACGGTTGAGAAGAGCAAGGGTCTAAACAAAGTTACGAAGCCAAAGGTAGTTGATGACTACAATATGTGTATGAATGGCTGCGACCGGATGGATCAAATGGTTGGTTACTACAGTATGCACAACCGTAAAACCAGAAAGTGGTGGAAGAAGATTTACCACTAAATTATTGAAGTGACAGGTAAATGCCCACATCCTATACAATTTGTGTCAGGAAGGTGCGACAACAAAAAGGAAGCTCACACTTCAAGATTTTAAACAGAGTTTGATTGAGGATCTGTCCAAAGAAGCTGCTCAGCTGACACCAGGCAGAGTAATAGATTGTCCACCCAAAAATTCTAAACGCTCTATGAAAGGAAATGAAGTGGAACGGATGATTGGAGCCAGACATCTATTGGAATATGATGGAAAGGGCAGAACCTGTGTTCATTGTAGCGCCAATGGAATTCGTCGCCGATCAAGCTATGTGTGTATAGGATGCACAGGCAGACCCCACCTTTGTACAAAAAATTGCTTTGTAGCTTATCATAAGCAAACAAACATATAGGGTATGCCTAGATATGAATGAGCTTTGTAAATAAAATTTTCTTTTCCCTTTTTTGATGTTTGAAAGGGCCTACAATTTGAAATTTTCATATTTTTTTTTTTAATGCTAGGGACTTTTTTTACTTAGGATTTAATTATAAAATAGTGTTTATACATAGGCCCCTAGTGTTAATGTATTTAGAAAAAGTGATCTTTTGTGATTTCCTATAGATTTTGTGATTTCCTATGGATTATGATTATGTGTTTTCCTATGGATAATATCTTCAGAAGAGGAGCAACTCGGCAAGGTAAGAATATATCTATTTCTTTCAAATTTACCAGCTTCTTATTCAGCGTCCATTTTACTTTACATTTTACTAACTAATAATTTTTATTGATAAATTTAAATTGTTCACAAGATGCAGTTACTAACAATCATTCATGTGTAAATAATTGTTGCTGTCATTTTTGACGGAGTCATCTGTCAAGTTATTTGCTTATGTTTTTATCATAAGAATAATTGTGTCTTTACCTGCGATGTCAGGTTGATTAGGGGTTGTCTTCCCTTGTTGATTCATTCATTGTGTTTGACCTTTAGGGTCAAAGGTAGACAGTTCGGGCGTATGCCCATGGGCAGGTTTTTTTAAGCGGGAGTTGAGTTAGACTTCCGGCAAGCCGGGAAGTGTCCTGGTTTCTGAAGGGACGAGAGTCCATTGTGTTTTTCGGGGAGAATCTTCGAAGTGACTGCACTGGCAGTTTTCCCCAGTGAATCTCTGTGCGTTGGAATGACAGCAGAGTTCCTTGTTAAGTTCTGTGGATTCGGTTACAGGTAATACCGACTTTTTCCATTACTATGCTTTCGGTAGCAGAACATGTTAGAAGATTGCCTAGTCTGTGAACTGCAGCTCACCGGTCCTCCATTACAGAACATATATGTTGTGCTCAAGGTAGCCATCCAAGACTATTAGTCTTCATACCATCCAGAAATCCAGTGACGAAGATATATTGTGGGAACCGCAGATTGGCGGAATTTATGTCTACAATAAGCATTACTGCAGGGTTGATGGTAACCTGCTTATCAGAAGTACACAGCCGACGTCAGAACGAGGCCTGTGTTTTCGGCTATTATACTACAGCCTGATAATGTGCAATTGGCGGGGAATGCCAAGTTGCACCTATGTGTCAAAGTGATTAAGGTATCTGACGCGTTTAGTCAGTAACCCCAGGGCGACGCCACGAACTGTCCTTATTGAAGAACATTGTATTGACCATGCACGAATATTCAAATGTTTACCAGCTTGCTGAATGCCTAATGTATACCTATCGATTTCCGGTCAGCATGACCTTGTTTACACTGACTGTTCCTGTTGATACCATGTGTGTTCTCGTCAATAAATGTTTTGAAACGTGCCTGCAGTGTCCAAGCATCCTTGACTACTGCATGTGAGTGTATGGGTTGCAGGGTCTACATATATACGAGCCTAAACACATTCGCGCCTTCATTCGCACCCACACTCAGTTCATCATCCGCTCGCACTACACACCTAACAACATGTATACTGTCTTGGGCCAGTGATCACCTCAACAAGAGAAAAAGTACAGTTACATTTTTGGTGGCCAGTATGGGGACTCTTCTGATACATTTCTGGTGGACAGAGCGAGCAATTAACATTATTGATGACAGTAATGGATCCAGAAATTTACATTTCTCCAGCCTTAAACAGACATCCCACCAGGCTATTTACAGTTGCTGTTACATGTATGATGTCTCCAGTGTTGTCCAGAAATTGACAAGAAGGACAAGTAAACATTACATTTCTGATCTGTGGGTCTAAGCTATACACTGGACAGCTGTAACACACATCGCTAATTCTACACTTGCAAGTTTTGGCTACAACAGGACAGAAATAGGTCATCAACTGTTGACCCAGATAAACAGTGCTAGCATTTATGTTATAATGCTACATAAACCACAACAGAACAGGTACTGAAGTTAACATCTAGGCATTTGCTACGTGGACCACAACTGCAAGTCGAGTCCCTTTTTGTAAACGGTACCGCTGGTCGTTTACACGTTTCAGTCAACAACAGACTTTTCTACGCCCGAGCATTCAAGCTATATTGTTCGAGGTCAAGTGTTTGTAAACAGTACGTGGAAATTGTAAACATTCAATGTGCAAGTCCTAAGTCGAGAAGGTCATAGTAACTTTTGTTCGTGAATACCACTTTATGCTACAGTGGATTTGACATTCAGTGCGCGCTTGACATTTTGTTTCTGTGTTCGCAAGGAGCAAGTTAGTTACTGTAATATCATGTGTGACTAAGCTTTATTTTGCAACACATTGAATTGATTGCTATTTATGTTAATTGTACTATTGTTGTGTATTTTTCTTGTGTTCTTCTGCGGGTTTTCGGTTGGTGGGTCTTACAGTAAATATGCCACTTAATCGAGGGTTACTGTAAGCGTTCTGTAGGGATTGCAATTTTCTTAATTGAAATTTGCTAGCGACTTTTGTTGCTATTTTTTTTTTTTAGCTGTGACGACATCAGTTAGTGTTGTTTTCGTTATTTTTCCGTTCTTTGATTTTCGATTAGTTTTGTTTGTATCTGTTCTTCTCTCATTCCTTCCGTTTATTTCTTTACACCTTTTCGTTTATAACAGTGTTGCCATTTGTCTTGTTTATTTTTCGCGGTTATCATTACACATTTGTGTAACATTTTTTTTTACTTTTTGCTGTATTGTTTATTTGACTTCCGCGAACGTTTTCGGTCATTGTTCTGTATCTTTGTCTTTGTATTTATGATTGTACTACATTATTGTCATACACAGTCTACATACATACACTTGGTCATGTATTATTATTATTATTGATAAGGTACACTCTTCATATAGAGATTGTTAATAAAATATTATTATATAAGATATTTATACAAGTTCTTTGATAAAAGACTTGTTATCCTCAAAGATTGAGACAAGGTGAAATACATATTCAAGTTCTTAAAAAAAAAAAAAAGACTTGTGCCCATAGTGAGTGGGATATAAAGGAATTATTTTCCACAGGTACTCAAGTGATTTTTTTGTTACATTATAAACAAGAGGACCATACAAGGTCTTTGTCTAAGACTAAGAGAGTGAAATAAAGTGAAGTGAGTATACAAGTCTAGCATTTCAGACTTGTCTCCCATTGAAGTGGGATAAGGTAATTGTTGAATTTTTCAGGTTACTGATCTCATTAGACAGAATGTCTACATTGGATTTCTTCATCCAGCAAGGGTTGACCTTTGGTAAGTCTGGTAAAGAATTGGAAGAATATTCATCTGCTCAATTCGCCATTGCATTAAAGTCAGATGAAAAGAAACAAAAAGAGGAAATTAAATTGAAAGCAGAAGCTGAACAAAGGAGAGCAGAAGCTGAACTTAAGAAGCTAGATGCTGAGAATAGAAGATTAGAACTTGAAGAGAAAAGGTATCAAAGAGAAGCTGCTGCAGAGGAGAGAAAACTTCAAGCTCAAGCTGCTGCTGATGAGAGGAAAGCTCAAGCTGCTGCTGATGAAAGAAAATTCCAGATGGAAATGGAAGACAAAAAACTTCAAGCTCAAGCTGCTGCAGAGGAGAGGAAAGCTCAAGCTGCTGCGGAGGAGAAAAAACTTCAAGCTGCTGCTGAGGCTGAAATTAGAAAAATGGAACATGAGGAAAGAAAACAGAAAATGGAACTTGATGAAAGACTCGCAACTTTGGAGTTAGAGAAATTGAAATTGACGAGTCCAGGTGCTCATCAAACAACTTCGAGTACGACAAAGGAGTTTGTAAGTAGGATCAAACTACCTCATTTCAATCCTTTAAAGGATGACGTAGCAGATTATCTAGATAGATTCCAATTTTTATGCGATACGCATAACATAAAAAAGGAAAAATATGTTGAACAACTGATGGAATTTTTTACAGGTGACACAGTGACTACTCTTATGACAATAGACTAACATGACAGGACTAATTATGATGTTGTCAGAGCAGCATCGCTAAAAAAATACCAACTAAAAGAAGAAGACTATCGTCTTCGTTTTAGGACAATGTTGCCAGAAATTGGAGTAGATTTCTCTGATTTTGTTACAAAAATACGTCGTACATTTACACGATGGGTTGAGTTGTCTCAGACTGAGAAAACATATGAAGGTCTAATGGACTTATTATTGCGAGATAAGGTTTTGTCATCTGTTAATGATTTTTTTCTTGCATTCCTTCATGAGCGTAAGCCTAAAAACTTAAAAGATATGGAGGAATACTGTTGTCAGTATGCCACCGCGCATCCCCATGCTACAGTTAGCAATTCTAAAGTGAAAGAAGGGTTGCCAGCTGCTTCGGCAACACCATATGGCCCTAATTTCAAAAAAAAATTTCAGGGTGCTCAACAAAACTGGAATAGGGGAAGTAATCAGAATTACACTCAGAAGCGGAGTAATCCAACACATGATGGTTCTTCGTCTATGAATTGGAGACAAGATGGTAGTTCTCGTAATTTTAGTGGTAATAATTTGAGACACTTTCGCAAAGGCTATCAAAATAATAACTATTCGAACTTTCGAGGTAATCATTCTCGACGTCAAGATTATGACGATGGTGAATTTAGAAACCGGGATTCAAACCGGAATGATGATTACAATAGGCAATATGATAACAATTACAGGGGAAATGATAGTCGAAATAATTACAGGGGAAATGATAATCGAGGCAGACCTAGGTTTAACAAAAAAGACCTTTCCAACAGGCAAACTCTGCACAACAAGAGTTTGATGGAGCCTGTAATACAGTAAATGATAGTGGTAACTCTAGGGCTATCACTGGTTGTGCTTTCGATTTTGGGAGAGCAACTGAATGCCCCCAATGCTTAACATCGTTCGACTCATCGACTGTATCTACTCTAAGTTGTGGTCACCCTCTTCCTGCTCTACCTGCTACAGTTGCGCATGATGGGAGAGGATCTCTCATCTTACATAAAGGTCTAATAAATGATAGGCTAGTCTCAGTACTTTTCGATTCGGGATGTACTACCGTCGGGGTTAGGGAGTCTCTGATAGATCCTTGCTGTGCCACTGGAAAAACAATCAAATGTGTTACATTTGGTGGTACTATGGAAAGTTATCCTACTGCTATTATTAGGATTGACACTCCCTTCTTCACAGGAGATGTCCATGCATGTCTTCTTCCTAATCCTATTGCGGATCTTATAATCGGTCGTATTCATGGGGTTAAGGAATGCACCCCGCAACAAATTTCTAGTTGGGAGAAAAAAAAACATTCAAACGGTCAATGCAGTGGTGACAAGAGCTCAAGCTCTTAATCCCCCAACTTCATCGGATAATAGTAATGAAGTTGATAGCCAAGACGAGCACTTGGTGATTTCCCATGACTCGTTTGTTAAACGTCAAGAAGAGGATCCTTCTTTGAGGAAATTCTTCCTTCTTGCAAAGAAAGGGGATCCCAATCAAAATACTAATCACAAATCGTATATTACTATGAAGAATGGTATATTGGTACGGATGGTACAACACTCGGACAAGTCTATGCACTCGCAAATTCTTGTGCCTAAGTGTATGAGAGCCTTAATTCTTCAGCATGCACACGATTCTCAGTGTGCTGGACACATGGGGTTTTCCAGAACTAAAACTAGAGTCCTTGCGTCCTTCTTTTGGCCATTCGTGAATAAAGACATCCGAATTTATTGCCGATCTTGCAAAATTTGTCAAGAGGTCAAGTCTAGAGGTCCGAGACATGCTGCTCCTATTCAGGCTGCAGATATTCCGATTCGGCCGTTTCAGAAAATGGCTATAGACATCATTGGTCCGTTCAAAATTAAGTCAGCCAGAGGACACCAATTTATCCTCACTTGCGTGGACATGTGCACGCGGTGGCCAGAGGCTATTCCTCTGAAGAGCATATCAACTGTCGATATCGCTGATGCTCTTTGGCTCATATTTTCTCGTCTGGGATTCCCCGGAGAAATACTGTCGGACCACGGCACTCAGTTAATTTCGGACGTTATGTCTCAGGTAATGGCTATGCTAGACATTAAAAGGTCTCTCAGTAGTATTTATCATCCAATGTCCAATGGATTGGTAGAACGTCTTAACAGGACACTAAAGAACTTACTTGGCAAGATAACGGAGGATCATCCGGAGGATTGGGACAGGGTTTTACCTGCAGTCCTCTTTGCCTATAGAGAAGTTCCCAACGAGCATACAGGGTTTTCTCCTTTCGAACTTGTCTTTGGTGCGCAACCGCGCGGTCCGATGTCCTTGTTACACGATTTGATAACTTCTGATAATATTGACGATGATACACAATCGTCATATGAATATGTCATTGCTCTTAGAGAAAAGATTATCGAATCGTGCAGGTTAGCAACTTCATCTTCCGAATTTGCGAAAGAAAAAGCTAGGCGATTTGCTAACAAGAAAAGACGCCTACGTCAACTTTGTCCTGGAGACAAAGCATATGTCTTACTTCCCTCAAGAGAGAATAGACTTCTCATTTCATGGAAAGGTCCATACACTATAGTCTCCAAAATTTCCGATGTCGACTATATCGTCGATGTGGATGGAAAGCATAAAACCTTCCATATAAATATGCTAACAGAGTTTATTGAACGTCCAGACTATTTGCAGCCTATTTTCCAGGCGACGGACGACTCTACAGTCCAACATGGTCACATCTCATCCCTGTCCGTTATACAGGATGAGGAAACTATTTTTTCGGACGTTAACTTACCTCTTCCTGCGATTCCACTGAATTCAACGGAATCGTGGAGGGACGTTACAATCTCTTCGAACTTGTCTTTTGAGGAGCAACGTCAAGTATCTTCTACGCTACAATCATATCAGGATGTCCTTACCGACATTCCTGGACACACAGATGTCATAGAACATGACATCATACTTACTGATCGTAATCCGATCAGAGTAAGACCATACCCAATACCTATTCATTTTCAAGCACAAGTCGAGAAAGAATTAGATGAAATGATTCAACTGCAAATAATTGAACCATCCACTTCAGCTTATTCTTCGTCGATAGTTATTGTTCGAAAGAAAGACAATAACATACGTCTTTGCGTTGACTATCGCAAATTAAATCAAGTTACGAAGTTCAATGCTGAACCTATGCCATTATTAGATGATCTACTTATTAGACTTTCTAAAGCTAAATTCTTTACTAAACTAGACTTGTCGAAAGGTTATTGGCAAGTCCCACTGACGGAACACGCCAAACCTCTCACTGCTTTTTCGACACCTAGGGGTCTGTTTCAATGGATTTTTATGCCTTTCGGGCTTATGAACGCCCCAGCGACTTTCGTGCGCATGATGCGACGAATTCTATCAGATCGTGCAGATGTCATCGCATATTTAGACGACATCTGTCTTTTCAGCGATACTTGGGAAGAACACTATTTGGGTCTAAAGGAATTGCTATCTACTCTACGTGAGCATAGTTTGACTGCAAAACCCTCTAAAGCTTTTGTTGGGTTTAGTGAAATTTCCTTCCTAGGTCATCGAGTTGGTCATGGTCTGTTGAAGACAGAGGACCAAAACATTTCGAAGATATTAAATATCTCGGTTCCGAAGACAAAAAAGCAAGTGCGTAGTCTCTTGAGATTGATACAATTCTATGGAAGATTCATTGAGAATCTGTCCTCCATCGTCCACTTTCATCGTTATTGAAAAAAGGTTCTCCTAATATGGTGCGTTGGTCCCAGGAATGCCAATCTTCATTGGATCAGGTTAAGAATTTGTTCTCATCTCATCCTATCTTAAGACTACCAACGATTGATAAGACTTTTGTTCTTCGTAGTGATGATTCTTCCACTGGGATTGGAGCGGCACTAATGCAGGAATATTCAGGAACTCTGCATCCTGTAATGTATATTTTTAGGAAGCTAAATGCGGCAGAAAGGAATTACTCGGTTTTAGACCGTGAATTGTTGGCTATGGTTTGGGCCATTCTTAAGCTACAAAGATTCCTTCTGGGCGCGCATTTCTTTATGGAAACCGACCAAAAAGCTCTTACGGCTATGCAAAGTAAGGATTTGAAGAGCTCGAGATCTACTCGTTATGCTATTGCTCTTCAGCCTTTCCATTTCACGGTGCGAGCTATCCGTGGTTCGGATAATGTGATGGCGGACATATTGTCCAGATGCCCACATGATTCCAGTTAAATCTTGTGTCCTAGTTTTTCCTGATACACTTTCGGACTTAGGTCTGTCCTTAATATCCTAATATGTTGTAACACAAATGTATTTGGATGGTGTTTAGATAATTTAACAAATTTCATTTTGTCCATCCATCAGTGATATGTTGCTAATATAGCATTGTAATTCATGACATTTGTATATTGCTATAATTATAGTATTTAGTAATGATTGATATATGATTGGTATTGCCAGCAACTTAGGTTTCTTTAATGGTACCCCCTTAGTTTGTTTCGCTTAAAGGAGATATTTTCTCCTATGTTGGGAGATGATTTGTATCCTCTTCAGACGCTTTGTTTATGCGTCTATTGTACCTGATATTAGGTTCATTTTTTCATGAGCACATCATTGATACTTGTGCAATTTTGCTCACGGACATATTAAAAAAAAATTTCATTTTTTTTTTACAGGGGGGTGGTAGTAATATGTTGCTGTCATTTTCGACGGAGTCATCTGTCAAGTTATTTGCTTATGTTTTTATCATAAGAATAATTGTGTCTTTACCTGCGATGTCAGGTTGATTAGGGGTTGTCTTCCCTTGTTGATTCATTCATTGTGTTTGACCTTTAGGGTCAAAGGTAGACAGTTCGGGCGTATGCCCATGGGCAGGTTTTTTTAAGCGGGAGTTGAGTTAGACTTCCGGCAAGCCGGGAAGTGTCCTGGTTTCTGAAGGGACGAGAGTCCATTGTGTTTTTCGGGGAGAATCTTCGAAGTGACTGCACTGGCAGTTTTCCCCAGTGAATCTCTGTGCGTTGGAATGACAGCAGAGTTCCTTATTAAGTTCTGTGGATTCGGTTACAGGTAATACCGACTTTTTCCATTACTATGCTTTCGGTAGCAGAACATGTTAGAAGATTGCCTAGTCTGTGAACTGCAGCTCACCGGTCCTCCATTACAGAACATATATGTTGTGCTCAAGGTAGCCATCCAAGACTATTAGTCTTCATACCATCCAGAAATCCAGTGACGAAGATATATTGTGGGAACCGCAGATTGGCGGAATTTATGTCTACAATAAGCATTACTGCAGGGTTGATGGTAACCTGCTTATCAGAAGTACACAGCCGACGTCAGAACGAGGCCTGTGTTTTCGGCTATTATACTACAGCCTGATAATGTGCAATTGGCGGGGAATGCCAAGTTGCACCTATGTGTCAAAGTGATTAAGGTATCTGACGCGTTTAGTCAGTAACCCCAGGGCGACGCCACGAACTGTCCTTATTGAAGAACATTGTATTGACCATGCACGAATATTCAAATGTTTACCAGCTTGCTGAATGCCTAATGTATACCTATCGATTTCCGGTCAGCATGACCTTGTTTACACTGACTGTTCCTGTTGATACCATGTGTGTTCTCGTCAATAAATGTTTTGAAACGTGCCTGCAGTGTCCAAGCATCCTTGACTACTGCATGTGAGTGTATGGGTTGCAGGGTCTACATATATACGAGCCTAAACACATTCGCGCCTTCATTCGCACCCACACTCAGTTCATTATCCGCTCGCACTACACACCTAACAACATGTATACTGTCTTGGGCCAGTGATCACCTCAACAAGAGAAAAAGTACAGTTACAATAATATTATAATTCCCATCTTTCTGATGTATAAACTGAAATTTCCTCTTTTTTTACAACCATGTGACCTGTTGTTGTAATTTGTAAAATTAACAATCTTCTGAGTGTTTACTGATTAAAAACTGATTGTACTTTGTTAGAATACTTCTGTTTGTGACATTCTGAAACTTTACCCTTGGATATTCTCATGAGGAACAATTATAGAAGAATTTTAATGAATACTTTTCTCTAATTTTTCACCGGCTTCTTCTTTTGACCTCCATTTTACCTTGAATAACTAATCATTTTTCAATGAAAGCTTTTATACTTGTAACACAAGAGTAAAGTACACCCATTTGTCTTCAGTTTCATATACAACAACAAAGTTATTTATGAATATGAACATTTTAAAAAATTATTTCCAAACAACAATAAAAACGCACTGGGGTGGGCATTTTTGTTTGAGCCAAACCCACTTTGTTGCTTGGGACTGAAAGAGTTCATGACTACAACATTAACTGGCCATTGGTAAGTGCACATTTTGCTTTCAATATTTTGATGTTTTTCAAATAACATTCATCATGTTTTAATGTCTACTAACTGCATGTTTGCTAATACTACAAAACAAATTAATAATTACAATTCTCCTTCCATTCCCCTTCATGCTGATATATAATATGTGCTTGTTCAAAGGAAAATTCACAAACAAATTTAGACTGAAAGATGAACACTTCACTCTATAAAATTCTGCCCAAAAAAAAGTCTGGCACAGGGTGCAAAATAACACGGAAAGAGTTAAGAATACATGTTAACAATTATATCTGTGCTAAAAAATATAAAGCTTTTACTTATTTTGACTTTGAAATTACATGCTGACAAACATATATAACATGACCATATTTGTTAAACACTTTGAAAGAACGGACGCTTACATGGTAACACTATATGAAAAACCTGTAACACTATATGAAAAACCTGAGTCGCAAAAAATTCTTGAGTAAAACATGGGAAAACGCCTATATCCTCAAAGAGTTAAGTCTTAAAGAGAAGCATGACTACTGTTATGAAGTACATCCACATTAAAACCTGATGCATGCATGACAGCCCAAAATTACCGTCTGTGCAACATCCAAGGACGTGTGCAATTCTTTTTTCCGCCTAAGACAGTGACAGATATTTCCTACCTCAACATGCTGACCAAGTGAGTGATCCTGTAAGCTGATACCTGACAGAAACTATTTTGCAGCATGATGGGGCTCCACATCTTCATAGGGAGGTGAGTTTCTGAATAAAAAACCTTCCTTGTCCCAGGATTGACCATGCTTCCTGCAAGGATAAATAATCACAGCATTAGCCAATAAGACCCTTGACCTCGTTTTGCAAAAGATAGTGTCAGTCGCTTTGATCCTCGTGTAATGATGCAACAATTTTGCCACCGAGTTAAAACACATTGTTTTTGGCATATCTTGCAAGGGATGAAATTGAAAACCGAGGGACGTGTCTTCCATTTTGCCCATCGATCCTCTGTCCAATTAAGTTGGCTGTGCAGTTACAGTCAGCATTAGAGTTTTTGCCCAGTTTAGCATTTCTAAATCAAAACCCAACTCTAACCCCTAATGACATGGCTAACTTAATTAGCCACCGAAATTGATAACTATCTGAGCTAGGTTTTTCTGGTGTAATGTATTTTCATCTGCAATCATCACTCACTATACAGGGTTACAGTAAGCAGATGATCACAAGCTCCAACGTTTTGTGCATACGCAAATGTGCAAAGTATGCACTCTCATCTACTTCTGCAGTAATGATTCCTGCTATTACTATTTAACCATAAATATCAACGATTACCCGCATTCCTGTGAAACGAACACATAGTCAATATTCCAGTACAAAATACGTGTGACACACTAATTTAACCAAAGTCATGTGGCTCTCTTTCACGATTTCATCTGTTGAAGCCTATCCCTATGATGCAGATCAAATAAACATATAACGCTAACCTTAACCCTAAACCTGCCCGTTTCCAGCCTATTCACCATATTACACAAAAAACATTTTAAAAATTACCAATAACAGAAGATTGTTGCCACCACATACGGAATCGGTTTTGCCGCAACTACCTAAGACCTATTGCACTGTGTCGCATGTTTTGCGGTTTCATCGTCACCGGTTAGAACGTACATAAACAAAGTTACTAGCTGACATTAACCCTAACCCTACTGAGACTTCACGATGCTGTCTACTACATGTAATTCTCACTGATACTAGTATAAGCTGATGCTATAATTGTAATAAACCATGGTTAAAAATCATCAGACGTTACACCATTCCATGACTCGGTGTGTACGCTACTGTGAGTGACCGTCCCAAAACACACTCACCTTCTTCACCATAAATACATCCACCTGGATTATTATACTATCAGTGGCCTTATAGCATCATGGAGTATCAGTGGTGGCCAGTATGGGGATCGAACCCACGACATTCGCGTTATCAGCACGAAGCTCTCTTGTCTTCAGATCTCTGCCACTGTACAGTATGTGCTCAACAATGCATAAGACGACAGGAACTGAACACAGCAACTCCGCAACTCATCACTTGAGGTATACGTGCAGACGAACTCTCAAAACACTGCACATATAGTTGAACTTGTATATGGACCGGAACAGGCACTGTAACCCTTATGGCATGAATGACGCTGGTATCGCTCAAATGTTTAATATCATGGACTCCTATAGTCCTTCTTTCATATGCCAAAACAAATACTGTCAAAGTCTACTTGCAACTTTTGATACAAAAAAATTAGGCTGGAAACGCTGTACATCTGTAATTCCTCGCCGCTAGTAATGTTGTAGGCCCTATAACGAGTATGTAGCAGGTATATGCATGTGAAACATGGACTGTATACAGGCGCCACGTAAAGAAGCTAAACCACTTCCATACAGTCTGTCTCAGGAAAATAATGAACATCAAATGGCAAGACAAGATCCCGGATACCGCCGTTCTTGACAGAGCTGGTATCCCTAGTATTGATACTATTCTGATGCAGTCACAAATTCGCTGGGCAGGTCATGTAGTCCGCATGCCAGACCATCGACTGCCAAAGATACTCTTTTATGGTGAGATGCAGAAGGGTAAACGCTCCCATGGTGGCCAAAAGAAGCGCTTCAAAGACACGTTAAAGACGTCATTGAAAACCTTTGACATAAACCCAGACACATGGGAAGCTGCTGCGCAAGACCGAACTGCTTGGCGCACATCTCTTCGTAAAGGTGCAGCAGCATGCGAATCATCCAGAAGAGCAGCAGCGGAACAGCGGAGACAAGCTAGAAAGGACCGTGAAATAAAACCTTCACATGAAGCAAACATTCCCTGCCCACACTGTCCAAGATCTTTCCAGGCCCGCATCGGGCTCTTCAGTCACCTTCGTACCCATAGACTAAGCTAACATATTCTTAAATAATTGGATGAACAGAGTGGTCTTCATCACCCGTGATGGACGAACAACCAACCAACCATGTAGCAGGTATTCGATCCAAATGTTGACCTTTTGCCCTACTGTCAATGTTCATCACGAGAATGCCTTGACATGCTACCGTAATGTTTTCTCGACGTCACTTTCAGGTTCAAATATGTTAGTGGTATATTTCCTCAATTGCGCCACACAGGCTATGCATAAACTTGAGAAGCAAACACTGTGGTCCTTAGGATATGCTGTTATTAATACCACACAGTTCATTAACGCGAATAGGTGTCGCAGGTATTAAATCCCGCTAAATCTGTAAACCACCACTGATAAAACTTTGCAGCTTTCCTCTGCTAGCAAATTTTCAATCTTAATCAATTTGTCTTTCTCCACCATTAACTCTTCCACTCTCTCTTTATCAATCCTCTCAATCTCAATATCATGACTATTCGTAAGCCTATCAACCTTCTCTAGGGATATGGTATCCTTTTCTTTAATTTGGCGACCAAAAATCGCATCGTCACTTAACAGATCAGTAAGTGTTTCATTACACAACTTCTCATATTACTTAGAAATAAAAATACTATTTTTATTTAACCTAACGATAAGAAACATTTTTTGTATTGTAATTTTTTGAAAAATGTGTTTTGGACATTGTGATATTTATTTTTTTCTGCGCCAGCGCTAGATTGTATGTTAAGGTTACTATTATGTAGTGACATTAGTTCTTTGAAAATGTTTGGATGTTTTGATGTATTTTTTGGTATTTAGCGCTTGACTATGCGTCAATGCGAAACGTGTGTTAGCGTTAATAATTTTTTGTTTGGGTGATATTTGATGTAATTTATGTTTAGTTATGTATAAGTTTATAATTTAGTTAAATTACTTATTATGCTGTGCTTGTCATAAGCTTTCTTTTTTGTGTTAGTATATAAATATACTTTAGCATTTTTGTATTTTACAATACGTTGTTACATTTGGATAGTTATTGTAAGGTATTGTTACCAACTTTCTTTACAATTGTATCTTTACTTTCATCTCTCTTTGTTGACTATTCGTCATTTCTTTACATCTTTTCTGTTGTCTTTTCAGTATTGTCTAATATTTTGTTTATGCTTCCGTGTTTCATCTTTGATGTAATTCATACTTCTTGTATACTTTTTCGTTTTACGCTATTTATACTTTCATTCTTTGTATTGTTAAGTAATTACGTGGTTTTAGATAATGTGATTGGTTTTTATAGTTCTATTTGTTTTACATGTATGGAATTGTTGTCTTCATTGTCATCTTATGATTCTATTTGATTCTTATCATATTCCCATTTCATATTTTGTCTTTTCTCTTACGATAGTTTATTTTCTGTTTAGTTTGTACTATGTATACTTAATTTGGGTTTGTATTAGATTATTTTTTGGTATGCTTGAATGAGTATGTTGGATGATTTAGTCGTTATCTTACATTTATTGATGATATTTTTGTAGATGTGCTATGTTCTCTTGTCATAGGTATATTTTTGTAGGTATTTGATAGAATTTCATTAACTTTAAATTTTTTGGGAGTTAATTTATGAGATATTTGACATAACTTCATTAACTTTAAATTTTTGGGAATTAATTTAAGAGATATTTGATATAACTTCATTGACCGTTAAATTTTTGGGAGTTAATTTTTGTACGTATTTGATATAACTTCATTGACCGTTAAATTTTTGGGAGTTAATTTTCAAAAAAAAATGATGAATCATTTTTTTTCCCTGGAAAGGTGGCAAACTGATGAGTGCAGATGTGATGAAAGGGAAATGATCTTGGAAAATACTTGTTGAGTAGAGTTAATTTTGGGTTAGAGTACTTGCTTACAGATTGGTAATGGATTTGTTTAAAGATATCTCCTCTTAGTTTCGTGGAAACAGTATGTCAGATAGCGGGTGAACTCTGGTCATAATGTACTGTTTCTGTACTGTTTTTGAGTGATGTGTGAATAGCTCTCGCGGCTAGTGTCCGCAGGGATTTTTGAGAGCAGTGTTAAGAGAACAGGAGATTCTCGTGACTGTGTGAACGGGGTGTGTTCCCGTGGGATCAGGCTGTGCAGGGTTTTTGACTGAGGTGGTCAGCCCTGATGTGTTTTTGGATAATGTATGCCTGCGCAGGGCTGTAGAGATTTTGTAGGCCTTGATTATTATATAACTGCCGTAGATGCAGTCTTTGTGCACTGATGTGAGGTATAGAGATTTTGTAGGCCATGATTATTATATAACTGCCGTAGATGCAGTCTTTGTGCACTGATGTGAAGTATAGAGATTTATTAGGCCTTGATTATTACATAACTGCCGTAGATGCAGTCTTTGTGCACTGATGTGAGGAGTAGAGATTTTGTAGGCCAGGATGTGTATGGGCCGTATGGTGTGTTAACTGCATTATGAAGATTCATGTTTCGATGTAACTGTATTCGTCTAGATCTACGTGATGTTATAATTGTAATAAACCATGGTTAAAAATCATCAGACGTTACACCATTCCATGACTCGGTGTGTACGCTACTGTGAGTGACTGTCCCAAAACACACTCACCTTCTTCACCATAAATACATCCACCTGGATTATTATACTATCAGTGGCCTTATAGCATCATGGAGTATCACGTACCGCTTTCCCAAACTTTTTGATACATAATAAATCCAGTTTTATTTTTAAAACCACAAGATAACATCGTATGATAAAAATAACGAACAATAAACTTCCAAACATTATAAATCCATAATGCCCTCAATGTTCTTCATTTCAACCAATTTTTCATGTATATTTTGTTAAAAATATTTAATGATGCAGCAAGTATATATCTGAAGGATACCAGTATGCGGTAGGAAGGACGGGGGGGGGGGGGGGGGGCGCGCAACACTGACCGGTTTCATGAATCTTTTTTTTTTTACGACTATAAGTCGAGGTGCCGATTTTTAAGGCATATAAATGGGAGTAAATTTCTCGACTTATACACGGTATATACACATATAAACTGCTAAAAACTATATAGCTGTAACAGACTGTCAAAAGTGTCAAAATTTCAACTAGCACTTTATAGTTCAGTGATGGTGTGCACATCATATTGTTTACTGTATCCCTTATGCGTTCTGCTGAACTATACATGACAAGGAGTCAAGCATTCAGGAACAGGGAGGCTGAAATTTATACAGCCAGTAAATCACATCTACGTATAGTTCCCCCGGGGGTTTCTGGTGAGACAAATAAAGATTATGCCAACTGCTCCCTCAGGCATGTCATACAAGGAGACTAATGAGGTTGGTACACGAGGCACGCAAGGTAAGAAAGCTAGGCTTACAACACTAGATGACTGGTCACAGGTTGCTGATGATGCTAGAAGTACGGTTAAAACTTCGAACAACTTTAGATTTATCCCCAAGCCACAAGGTACAAAAACAGCTCCAGGTGTAAACCCAGAATATGTTGATGAAACATCAACACCACTGGATTGCTTTTTGGCACTTGTCAGAAATTATGTGATGGAATATATAATCACAAGCATCAATGAATATGCCACAAGACGTGTACAGATGAACACCCCAGCTCAAAAACAATCAGTGTTTAGCAACTGGAAACCTGTAAATAGGCATGAATTTTTAAAATTCATTGCAGTCACTAATGTAAGACAAACTGTTACAAAAACCACAGCTGCAGCAGCATGTGAATGCTTAATGCAGGCTTCCTGCCAATGGACCAGCTGCAGTGGTGGCTCCATGCTTCACAAGGAGCGAAAAGGAAGATGAAATAACATTAAGAAGTTACAAACTGAAGTCCTGTTCTTCGATGTCATCCAAATAATTCACCAACATAGTTATGGTTAAGGGTTTACGATTCCTAAACATAACCCATTTTTATTGCGTCTATGAATTCTTTTTTCAAGGCCCTATCGAATAGATGGCCCACTGTTCTTCATTTCAACCTAAACTTTAATAAATGGATGTCTGCTCCAAACAAATGGGACTCAAATGTTAATTATAATGTAAAAGGTTACATCACATTCACCATAACTGCCATGCTATGGACCCTAGAAAGAAAGAATACAACTTGCTGGAGAATTGCTGAAGCTGAAATGAAAAGCATGAACCAGAATTGGGGCCCCACACAGAGGATGGCTACTAACGGAGCTAATTGGAGTTTGTTTGTACCTGACAGCTTTGCCAGTCAGCGGCTAAGGATTCAAAGAATAAGAAGTTTTGTGACAAAACACAGACAGAATCTCATGCCCACAAACATTCATAAAAGAAAATTAAAAGTGAAAGCACATAGCACAGTGTAAGCTATAGCACAATACTGTACCATGTTTGAGAGACAAACATGTATGGCATGAAACACATCCTCTATATAACTTTTTATGAGTGTGCACTCTGATTTTTATCACATTTATCATCGATTTTAAAATTTGTTAGTTACACAAACTGAACAGCTTAACTCGAAAAAATTCACCTTTGCTTTATGGTTCTTCCTTGGTGCAAACTCTTCAGGGGCCATGACGATTAGCAGGCAAAGGCGGCATAGCTGGCAAAAGTAAAGAGTGGAGGAATAAAATAAACAAAAAGAAAGGTTGAAATGAACAAAAGTGTGATGTCTACTTTGAGGCCATCCAAATAAGTCACCCGTGTCATTTTAGGGTTAGGGTTAAGATTCTTAAACCTAACCCTCTTTTACAGTACTTACTTACTTACTTAGTCGTTCCCCTTCTACCGTGAGGTGTAGAGGTTTGGAAGAGAGAGCGCCAGACCATTCTATCAGCTGTCTTCTTCCTGGCCTGGTTCCATTCTAGTCCTCGGTCCTTCAAAGATTGTCTAATGTTGTCCTCCCAGCGGACTCTGGGTCGTCCTGGAGGTCTGGATCCCTGGCTCTTTGTTTCCCATGCTTGTCGTGGTAGCCGATCTTCTCCCATTCTGCAGACATGGCCAAACCATCTTAGTTGCGACTGTTCTATTTGGGTCTGCAGCGGATGGGATTTTAGGCCTTGACGGATCGTCTGGTTGCGGACCATGTCTCTTCTTGTTACTTCAACCACTTTCCTCAGATACCTCATTTCTGAGGTTTGGATCTGGCTTTTGTGGGTTGTAGTCATTGCCCACGACTCGCATCCATATGTCAAGACTGGGACATAGGTGGAGCGGTATACAGCCATCTTCGTTTTCTTACCAACCTCTTTCTTGCTGAGGAATCCACGATTTGTGGCCTGAAAAAGTCTCCCAGCCGCTGCTTTTCGAGTGGCCAACTCTTCTTTGATGCCTCCCTTTCGGTCTATAATAGCTCCGAGATATTTAAAGTGGTCGACCTGCTCCAGGACCTGTTCTCCCAACTTAATCTGATGTTTTCTTTCTTCTCGTGATATCACCATGGATTTTGTTTTAGAGCTGCTTATGACCATCCCTCTCTTTTCCAGCTCTTCCTTCCAGACTTGCAGGTTGGATTGGAGATGTGCCTCTGATTTAGCAATCAGGGCAACATCATCAGCAAATGCCAGCTCCGAAATATAGACCTGTCTCATCTTCCAGTACCCCACTGAATACTTTCTTGTTCTCTCCTTACATGCCTTGATGACATCGTCCATAAGGAGTATGAAGAGGTAAGGTGATAGGATATCACCTTGTCTTACACCAGTGGTGGTCCTGAACTCTTCTGACTTATGGTTTGCTGTCCTCACATAATTTCTGCAAGACTTGTAGAAGCTCTGTATAGCATGAATCAGAGGTGCTGGAATATTCTTCATTGCCAAACAGTCCCAAAGTTTGCTCCAGGGGACCCTGTCAAACGCCTTTTCCAGATCTATGAAACAAAGATGGATCTCACTCTTATACTCAAGGGCCTTTTCACTCAGCTGTCTGAGTGTGAAGATTAGGTCTTGAGTACTTCGGTTTGCTCGGAATCCGCACTGGACCTCATCCAATTGTGGCTCAGCTAGGCGTCGGAGTCTCTGCTCTAGGATTCTAGAGTAGATTTTACCAGGGACACTGAGAATGGATATGCCTCTATGGTTTCCACATTGTCGATTGTCACCCTTTTTGAAAATTGGTGTTATGATGGCAATCTCCCAATCCTTTGGTATGGTCTTGTTGCACCATGCTGCCTGTAGGACCTTTAAGAGTAATAGGTCGCCTGATGCTCCCATGTACTTAACCATTTCTGGTGTTATACCATCATGCCCTGCTGCTTTGCCCATCTTGATTTTCTCTAGTGCTGCCCTCAGTTCTTCCATCTTTATGTCATCTTCACCATCATTGGTTTCCTCTTCTGTGTCAGTGGTTATCATTTCTGATGCTTCATCATGCTCACCATCCAGGAGTTCTGAGAAATATTCTTTCCATCTTTCCATTACTTCCTTCGGGGCAGTAAGCAATTTGCCTTGCTTGTCCTTTATAAATTTGAGAGGGCATTGTTTTTCTTTCCTCATGTTCTTTAGGGTCTTATAGAACAATTTCTGGTTTTCTTGTGCATCTTTTTCTAGCTTTTCTCCAAATTCTTCCCAGGACTTCTGTTTTGCTGCTAGCACTTTGTTCTTTGCTTCTGTTCTGAGTGTCACATATTCTCTATATTTTTCCATTTGTCCTGTTGTGTTTTTAGCTCCTAAGTATTGTTTCCATGCCATTTTCTTCTCTCTTATTTTCTCTTTGACTTCCTCTGTCCACCAAGATGTCCTCTTTCTCTGGTTCCCAAGTCGGACTTCACCGCATGCTTCTGCAGCAGCTGTCTTTATGATATCCTTGAATTTATTCCAGAGGGTTTCCAAGTCATCAGGTCGTTCTTCTGTGTTGCTCACTGCTGTAGCAATAAGCCCCTGATATCTGGTCTTAATTTCTGGCTCTCTCAGCTTGTAGGTCCTAATGCTCATTTCTCCTGCTCGTTTACTTGGTTTCTTGCGTGATGTTGGGCAGTTCCTAGGCTGAGCAACTCTTTCAGTTGTTCGTTTGATTGTTAGCAGGTAGTGATCACTTCCAATCTCTGGCCCCCTCCAGACTCTTGCATCTCGGACATATCTGAATGAGCTTCTCCGAACAATGGCATAGTCGATCACTGACTTCTCATTCTTGGTTGGTTCACATCTAGTGTATGCATGTATGCGCTTATGGGGGAACTTTGTGTTTGTAATGATCAGATTCTGCTCACTGCAGAATCTAAGGAGTCGCTTTCCATTGTCATTGAGAGTATCTTCTCCATATCTTCCGATAACTCCACCCCATCTAGCATGGTCATTTCCAACTCTGGCATTAAAATCTCCGAGCATAATAACTTCATCTAGGCAGTCAACCACTGTCCTTTGAAGCAGCTCGAAGAATTCCTCCTTGACCTCTGCTCTCTCATCCTCATTTGGCCCATACACTATGACCAGGTTGACTATGGTTTCTCCTTCTTTTAGTTTTACAACCATAATGCGCTCCGAGACAAAGTTCCATCCCTTGATACCATCTTTTTGATTTTGGGCCACAATGCAACCCACGCCCCCTTTAGCTCTTTCAGATATGGGTACACCACTGTAGAGCAACGTGTTGCCATCGAGATCCATGACTCCTTGTCCTTTTTTCTTCGTTTCCGTTATAGCCAGGATTTCTAGTTTTGCTTTCCTCATCTCTTCCACCAGCTCCTCTTCCTTCCCATTTATACTTCTTGTGTTCCAAGTTCCATAAGTCGTAGTCCGTAGTCCGTTCCAGTTCGTCGCCTTTAGAATCAGTCCGGTTTTCTCTCTTGTAGTTCGCGTAATCATGATTTAAAGCAAACAGGTGATTGGCCTGTTGTGCCTTTGCATGGTGGAGGGGCTGCCTCCTTACGGCCTTCTTTTACAGTAGCTCTGAATTATTTTTTTAAAGACCGTTTCAAAATAAGAACACACATTTTCCATCACTTGGCTACGAATGTTCGTTAAAAATTAAAATTTAATTCACTATCAGTTCCTATTAACCAATGCTATGTAATGTCACTTATGGTACAGTGTACCACTTCTTTGATGAAATCGAAATGCAGTAACTGTACACCACAGCCTACCCAAAAAGTAGGCCCTACTGAGAGCTTATGTGAAGCATACAAAAGTGAACTTTTAGTATACCGTGTAAGCCTACTTTGGTTACCTTTATTGCAACTGCACGGAGTTGATAATTTGGTTGAACTGAAGAACAGTGGACCATCTATTCGATAGGGCCTTATAAAGGAATGCAGAAACGCTGTAATAAAGATGCAAGGGCTATGAATCCTAAACCTAACCCTATACGCCAACAATAATCCTCACCCTAACAACGTCTGGGACTCTGTATGACATCAAAGAACATGGTCCACTTTTATTCATTTCAACTTAATTTTATAGAAAAATGCCTTAAGCATAATAATAACAACAATGCGTGTGAGTATGATCATGTGTCCCTGGAACTTTCTTTAGTAATGATAGTTCTGGATTTAAGTCGGCTTAACTGTAGAATAGTGGACAGGCTTGGAAATGTTTGGTGAGGTCTCCTAGAAGGCCATCGAAAACGTCGACAGTATCAGTGATTAAAAATTACATCGTGAAGGTTTCATTACGGACAGTTATAAATGTCCGTAGTGCAACAGAGGCATCGAGTCTGGTTGAATTTTAGCACGAGATTGATGGATCTGTATGGATTTGCAGAGTTCGTGGGTGATAAGATGACATTTTGTTTTTAAATTTAACATACCGTCTGCGGCCTCAGTATTTGTCAGAAAGGTCGAAACAGGGTTAGAGTTATTATGGACTAATGTCGCCTTAGTAGGTGTGGTAAAGTGGGATGTTATAAATATTTATAGGGGACTTAGTGTACTGACTGAGATCAGCTGTGAAGGTATATATATCTAATAAGAGTAGTGTATTATATATAACCTTACTTGCTGCCACATATGTATACCTCAGTCAGAATTATTCTGGGATAGTGTGATGACTACGTTATGTGTCTAGGGTATGTGTATTATGCAGTGTAAGTCATAACAACAACAGACAGATAAACAATTTAATTTATTCCACTACACTTGACAACACTGTGACACTCACATACATAAAACACTCTACAAGGATATCTTAAAGGAGTCACTGATAACTTTTCAAATAACAATATGTATTCATTGCTGTCATGAATGTATATGTGTCCTGATTCAAATACAAAGGGAACCAGGAATCACAATCAATTTTAATTACAAGTTATATGTACAGAATTTATCAATATGAATATTGTAGTGACATATATTATTAAAAGTATCCTATGTGTGTCAGTTGTGTAGTAGTAATATGAAGTAATACTGGTTTTGTTTTGTTCAAGCTCTGTTGGTATTTGTCATCATGACTTCAATAGTTTGTCTTTATTGGAACTAGTATTGGAGATGTTCTCAGTTCCTGATATTAAAACAATTTACTTCCCCTCTTAAGTTTATGTTACAATGTTATTTTAAGATGGGGGTACATAATGTTGAGCTCAGCTGGCCACATCAGCTTATCTTGCGTGATGGCGGCAGGAAAAGACTCCTCTGCTCGATTTCTCCCCTGGGCTCTGGAGACACCTCACTGATAGCTAAATGGACCAAGGAGTATGCTGTCCGACTCTGGATTCAGCAAAGCTCTGACCAGGTGCTGCTCAATAACGTCAAGACCACGGTCCCTGAAAACAAGAAGGATGTACCTTCTACTTCATAACTAATTGATACTCTAGTTCTACACTGAGCACAATACATCACAAACATTGAGTTCAGAGCGTTAGGCCAACTGTCAGCTTCATCTGAAATACTTTATACCAGTATTAACCTCCTTAATGGTTACTACGCCTCTGCACTTCCAGCATTATTTCTTTCTAATCAATAATCTAGGTGTCAGTGTACTGTTTGGCCATTCCATGCCGTTTTACTTTCCTCCGACACCTTCTGTTCAGGCTGGAGCATTATAGGCTTTACATCATGTTTGCTACTGAACTACACATATATACAGGCATACATTAACAATTCACATTCAATTTTCATTAAAAGATACTGAATGTTTCAAGCTTACCACAATTCATGGAAATACACAGATACGTTGACTAGCAATGAATTCTGGCACAAATACTGGCACAAATTCCCATCTGCTTATGTTCCAGGCTTTTATTTAGCAAAAATATGAGCTGGCTTCAACGCACTGTTGCTTTATCAAGCTTATTTGAACTAGTGGTCTCGAACTAACGCTCCCAAGTGAGTATATCAGCGAGTCTGGCCAATGGAGCCACGTTTCGACAAGTGTTTGAAAAAATTTTAACTTCCTACGTCTCCCCTAACAACCAAGGATAGCATTTATAGTCCGACTAATCGTGTTTAGCCTTACATATCATTCCAGCCAATCAGTTCAAATGTAACTTGTGGCCCATTTCCCGTACAATGGTGGTTTAAAAAATCTACCACTGAGCGATTCTGATTTTGGGTGTTGTCTGACAGCACCATCATTTTATTTTGGCTATAACTTGTTAATTCCTAGACTATTTGCATAACGTTGTACATATTCTTTGTCAGCAAACCCTAAGGAACCCAAATATATATATTTAATAGAGCTAATATGCTGCGTTCAAAATATGCAATTCCTTCTACCTCCTGTTTCGAAGATGTGCTGTCTGGGTACTGTAATGTTTTCAAACGTAAACCCATCTAATGTTATCTTTTCTAATAAGAGTTTTTCAGGATTTAAAAACCTAACTCTGGGAAGGGTAGTGAATTTATCACTGTCCGTCCGAAAAAGTTAGTGCATGTGGCCTTACACGCGTGATAGTAGTAATTGTGTATCGCGCGACGCGTGTTTAGTGTTGCGCGTGTTCGGCTTTATGCCTCTCCCTTCTCTCTATCCTTTAGTCCATCTGTCTTTAGTTACGCCGTGTATAAAATGGAATGAATGAAATATTAAAATTAGGTCATTGTTCAGCTTGCGTATCTCACTGTTTTTCCAAGAAATACAGCACACGTTTCATTGAAGAAAGCGGGTAATAATACAGTAGGCTTTTACTATCAACGTGAAGGCGTTACAATTTGCCGACGAAGTAGAAAACAAGGGGGATTTCGAGTACAGTCATTGTGACAGCACTGTTCTTTACCATTCTTCTTCCTTTTATTAAATTTATTTGTTAGGCTTTGCATTTACCTTTTAATTTATATATGTGGATTAGAATATTTCACGACACCTCCCCTCTTAAAACAGACATCCCATGTCAGTCCTTTATTCTATATACACATAGATAAATGTAAGTCAACTTGACTTTACTCTGCTGTGGTGCTATCATGGTTTTATGTAGTTGGGTCCATTCAGAGTAGGCACTACTCATGAAATCTGCCTCAGACTTCTACAACCAATAATATATTTCGGTTATGTTACTGAACAGCCGCAAGTGTGAGTGCTTGTCTTAATGCTGCTTCGCAACCCGTATTCACCATTTCTCTTCTCTGAGTCTGCGCAATGACATGTCCAGAGAACATTATATTTCCCTCAAAATGTACGTTATGAGGAGATAACATATACCTGGTGATAGCAGAGTTTTCGTAGTGGATCCCATAATCTTCTTATTATCCTGTATGAAACATTCGGAATATCCTCAATCAAAGAGGCAACTCAGGGATTCATTACGTTCCTCCGAAATGTTGACATCCAACAATTTTCTCATCATTCTAGAGAAGACACTAGGCGCATTCTTCAATCCAAATGGCAATCTATTCAACTCATAGTGTCCTTCTGAGGTACTAAAAGCTAGGTATGGTCTAACCTCGGGCTTTACTGGAATCTGATAGTATCCTTTACTCAGATCCACTTTTGAGAAATATTTAGCTTTATTTAGTCTGGCAAACAGCTGATTTGTATCCGGCAATGGATCCACCTGTCCTTCTGTAATAGCATTCAGTCTCCTGTAATCTATACAGAGTCTATGTTCTCCAGAGGGCTTCCTTAAGAGTACAACACCGGAACTATACGAAGATTCACTGTGTGAAATAATTCCTTCCTTCAATAGATAGTCTATCTCTTCCTTCAAAGCTTTCTCCTTAGCAAACGGAATCGAATATGGTTTCATACAGACAGGTGTGGGGTCTATCAGTTGCATATCATATTCCAATAGGTTTGTATACCCTGGTCGGTCTGTTAACACCTCTGCATGATTATTTAGAACCTGTTGCACTCTCTCTTTCTGAGTTTTCGTTATATGTGTACTGAGTTTCACCTGTGCTGCTGTCTCACAGGGGTGTAATGGATATTCAAATGATGAAAGTGGTTCCTTTTTCATCTCCATGGCGATGGACAAGGTCAACAAGTGTGTCTCTTCCTGATGTTCTCTTTCCAAATATTTCTTCAGGAGATTCACATGATAGATTTTTTCTTTCCCCTTCTTATCTATCTTATAATTTGTTCTAGATACCTTCTCTAAAACTGTATATGGACCCTGCCATCCAATTTGTAACTTATTCTGACTCCCGGGGAGAAGAAGCAGTACCTTCTCTCCCACAGCCAAATCTCTGTCTTTCGCCTTCCTGTTATAATAGGCAGCATGTTTCTTCCTGGCTTGTTTCAAATTTTTATTGGCAAGTTTCCAGCCAGTTTTTAAACGAGTGGTCAGCTCATTCACATATTGGTATGAAGATGTAATGTTTTCCTCTGCCTTTTCATCAGTCCACGTTCTTAACAAAGCTACATACGGACCTTTAATTTTGTGGACCTATTTGTCCATGCACCGGTATGGTCTCTTCCACTCGAAGCTTTATAGTGATGATTTTTCCTCCCAGAATTATCATTCACAAAACGACCGCTACCAATTTTTCTTTTGGGGCTTTCTCCCCACTTAAAATTCTTGATGAGAGATTTCCTCTCTACATCCTCTTCCTCCAGTTTGTTTAAGTCCGATTGAGGGATTGTCGGATTATCCTGGGGTAAGACATCCTTTTGCACTCTCCGCATAGTGGCCATTGTAAAACAGTTAAGTGAAGCTTGTCCGTGAAAAGGGGCTTCCCATTCCATTTGGTCCACTTTATCAAATCTATTTTTCTTTTTATTATCAGGCCTAATTTTGCCCCGTGGCGTGTCCAGGTCCTGATCCATGTTCCCACTTGTGGGTGTTCCCTCATGTGCTATGCTACACCTTTCTACAAAATTCTCAATGTCCCATCTTGCTTTGGGCCAATAATAATTGTGAGCCACCTTTTGAATGATGGTACCTATCTTCTCATGGTCCCCATCTGGTTTCACATGTAGGCTCCTTATTAAGTCTGCCCTATATCTTTTAGGAAGTACCAGTTGTCCCTGACCTTTGGATCTAGCTCCAGTCTTCCTATACATCAACTTGTTTTTCATGTAAAAATCTCCCTTGCCTGGAGTTGTATGACAAGTTGACAATTTTCTGAAACAAGGCTTGAGTGTTTTATCCCCAGCCTGTGCCTTCCTCATCTCTTCTGGAGTGGTATCTAACATAATATCCTCCTCCTGTCTTGAGGTCGACCTGACCTGAAGGGTGGCCATATACACAGGTTTCCTTCTGCAACGGTCAGTGTCATGATTGTCCATCTGACAATTTTTACACCACCTTTTTCCTTGGTTGAAAGATTTTCTTTCATCATATTTCCTTTCATCGAATTGTGGGAATTTATTTTTATTTTCATACCGTGGCCTATCAAACTGGTGCTTACTTTTGTTTTGATCTCTAGGATCAAATTGATTAAAGTTCTGTGGTGCCCTAAAGTTATCCACCTGTTTCTTTTTATTACCTGTTACCTCTGCTTGAGCTGCTTGATACCTTTCAGCAACATTTAGCAACTCACCCAGCCTCTCTGCACCTTGTTCCATGAGAAACTTTCTCAGGTCTGGAGCCATGGACTCTCTTAGTTGCTCTATAAGGACCATTTCCTTAAGATCTTGGGTTTTCCCCAGAGAAGTCCATTTCTCCAAGTATGTCTCTATTCGTGCAGAGAACTGGTGATAGGTTTCACCTGACAGTAGTTTAGCATTCCTAAATTTTTTCCTATAGAATTCTGCATTCTTTTCATATCTTAACAAAAGAGCCTGCTTTAGCATGTCATAATTTTCCTGATCACCTCTGCTCATTTTTGCAAAAACTTCATAAGCTGCCCCACGAAGTCCTTGAGATAACTTTAAGCTCCACCTTTCTCTCTCTAACCCATACGTGGTAGCTAATAGTTCGTACCTATTTAGGTAGCTCTCTATATCATCGTCTTTCTCAACAAAATGATCTAAATGAAAATTCATAGCTGAGGTTGAGGCTCCTTGGCTAGCAGTGGCATCAGAGGCAAAGGGACTGGCACCATTTTCAGGAGCATGGCCCTGAAACTCAAACTCCCTAAGTCGTAACTCATGTTCCCTTTGTAATCTTTTATCTTCTGCTTCCCTTTCTGCAGCTAATTTCTTCTCTTCCCTTTCTGCAGTCAATCTTCTTTCTTCTGCTTCCCTTTCTGCAGCTAATTTCTTCTCTTCCCTTTCTGCAGCTAATTTCTTCTCTTCTCTTTCTGCAGTCAATCTTCTTTCTTCTGCTTCCAATTTCTTAGCCTCAGCCTCAATCTGCAACCTCTTAGTCTCAGCCTCCGCCTCAAATTGTAACTTCTTAATTTCCCTTTCAGCCTCTAACTTTCTTTCGGCTTCAAACCTTCTTTCTTCGCGTTCAATAAATTTGTCACATTCCGTAGTGACATAGGCAACCATAACTTGCCCATCTAATCCTAACTCTTTTGCAGTCTGAACAGCAGCAGATCGAAATTTGGCCAGGTCCGCCATTGTCTATCAGGTAAATTTATACAATGTCTAACCAACAATTCAATCTCTAAATATATATCTAATGGACAACACAGGCACCGTGAGCTCAACCTTATTTAATTCCACCCAAGGATACCTTTTAATTCTTATATTCCCTGAAGTGAATTACCCCCAATATTTTTAATAGGTAAAGATTCAAAATCCCAAGAGCGAGACCCCAATATATGTGGTAAAGTGGGATGTTATAAATATTTATAGGGGACTTAGTGTACTGACTGAGATCAGCTGTGAAGGTATATATATCTAATAAGAGTAGTGTATTATATATAACCTTACTTGCTGCCACATATGTATACCTCAGTCAGAATTATTCTGGGATAGTGTGATGACTACGTTATGTGTCTAGGGTATGTGTATTATGCAGTGTAAGTCATAACAACAACAGACAGATAAACAATTTAATTTATTCCACTACACTTGACAACACTGTGACACTCACATACATAAAACACTCTACAAGGATATCTTAAAGGAGTCACTGATAACTTTTCAAATAACAATATGTATTCATTGCTGTCATGAATGTATATGTGTCCTGATTCAAATACAAAGGGAACCAGGAATCACAATCAATTTTAATTACAAATTATATGTACAGAATTTATCAATATGAATATTGTAGTGACATATATTATTAAAAGTATCCTATGTGTGTCAGTTGTGTAGTAGTAATATGAAGTAATACTGGTTTTGTTTTGTTCAAGCTCTGTTGGTATTTGTCATCATGACTTCAATAGTTTGTCTTTATTGGAACTAGTATTGGAGATGTTCTCAGTTCCTGATATTAAAACAATTTACTTCCCCTCTTAAGTTTATGTTACAATGTTATTTTAAGATGGGGGTACATAATGTTGAGCTCAGCTGGCCACATCAGCTTATCTTGCGTGATGGCGGCAGGAAAAGACTCCTCTGCTCGATTTCTCCCCTGGGCTCTGGAGACACCTCACTGATAGCTAAATGGACCAAGGAGTATGCTGTCCGACTCTGGATTCAGCAAAGCTCTGACCAGGTGCTGCTCAATAACGTCAAGACCACGGTCCCTGAAAACAAGAAGGATGTACCTTCTACTTCATAACTAATTGATACTCTAGTTCTACACTGAGCACAATACATCACAAACATTGAGTTCAGAGCGTTAGGCCAACTGTCAGCTTCATCTGAAATACTTTATACCAGTATTAACCTCCTTAATGGTTACTACGCCTCTGCACTTCCAGCATTATTTCTTTCTAATCAATAATCTAGGTGTCAGTGTACTGTTTGGCCATTCCATGCCGTTTTACTTTCCTCCGACACCTTCTGTTCAGGCTGGAGCATTATAGGCTTTACATCATGTTTGCTACTGAACTACACATATATACAGGCATACATTAACAATTCACATTCAATTTTCATTAAAAGATACTGAATGTTTCAAGCTTACCACAATTCATGGAAATACACAGATACGTTGACTAGCAATGAATTCTGGCACAAATACTGGCACAAATTCCCATCTGCTTATGTTCCAGGCTTTTATTTAGCAAAAATATGAGCTGGCTTCAACGCACTGTTGCTTTATCAAGCTTATTTGAACTAGTGGTCTCGAACTAACGCTCCTAAGTGAGTATATCAGCGAGTCTGGCCAATGGAGCCACGTTTCGACAAGTGTTTGAAAAAATTTTACCTTCCTACGTCTCCCCTAACAACCAAGGATAGCATTTATAGTCCGACTAATCGTGTTTAGCCTTACATATCATTCCAGCCAATCAGTTCAAATGTAACTTGTGGCCCATTTCCCGTACAATGGTGGTTTAAAAAAATCTACCACTGAGCGATTCTGATTTTGGGTGTTGTCTGACAGCACCATCATTTTATTTTGGCTATAACTTGTTAATTCCTAGACTATTTGCATAACGTTGTACATATTCTTTGTCAGCAAACCCTAAGGAACCCAAATATATATATTTAATAGAGCTAATATGCTGCGTTCAAAATATGCAATTCCTTCTACCTCCTGTTTCGAAGATGTGCTGTCTGGGTACTGTAATGTTTTCAAACGTAAACCCATCTAATGTTATCTTTTCTAATAAGAGTTTTTCAGGATTTAAAAACCTAACTCTGGGAAGGGTAGTGAATTTTATCACTGTCCGTCCGAAAAAGTTAGTGCATGTGGCCTTACACGCGTGATAGTAGTAATTGTGTATCGCGCGACGCGTGTTTAGTGTTGCACGTGTTCGGCTTTATGCCTCTCCCTTCTCTCTATCCTTTAGTCCATCTGTCTTTAGTTACGCCGTGTATAAAATGGAATGAATGAAATATTAAAATTAGGTCATTGTTCAGCTTGCGTATCTCACTGTTTTTCCAAGAAATACAGCACACGTTTCATTGAAGAAAGCGGGTAATAATACAGTAGGCTTTTACTATCAACGTGAAGGCGTTACAATTTGCCGACGAAGTAGAAAACAAGGGGGATTTCGAGTACAGTCATTGTGACAGCACTGTTCTTTACCATTCTTCTTCCTTTTATTAAATTTATTTGTTAGGCTTTGCATTTACCTTTTAATTTATATATGTGGATTAGAATATTTCACGACACCTCCCCTCTTAAAACAGACATCCCATGTCAGTCCTTTATTCTATATACACATAGATAAATGTAAGTCAACTTGACTTTACTCTGCTGTGGTGCTATCATGGTTTTATGTAGTTGGGTCCATTCAGAGTAGGCACTACTCATGAAATCTGCCTCAGACTTCTACAACCAATAATATATTTCGGTTATGTTACTGAACAGCCGCAAGTGTGAGTGCTTGTCTTAATGCTGCTTCGCAACCCGTATTCACCATTTCTCTTCTCTGAGTCTGCGCAATGACATGTCCAGAGAACATTATATTTCCCTCAAAATGTACGTTATGAGGAGATAACATATACCTGGTGATAGCAGAGTTTTCGTAGTGGATCCCATAATCTTCTTATTATCCTGTATGAAACATTCGGAATATCCTCAATCAAAGAGGCAACTCAGGGATTCATTACGTTCCTCCGAAATGTTTACATCCAACAATTTTCTCATCATTCTAGAGAAGACACTAGGCGCATTCTTCAATCCAAATGGCAATCTATTAAACTCATAGTGTCCTTCTGAGGTACTAAAAGCTAGGTATGGTCTAACCTCAGGCTTTACTGGAATCTGATAGTATCCTTTACTCAGATCCACTTTTGAGAAATATTTAGCTTTATTTAGTCTGGTAAACAGCTGATTTGTATCCGGCAATGGATCCACCTGTCCTTCTGTAATAGCATTCAGTCTCCTGTAATCTATACAGAGTCTATGTTCTCCAGAGGGCTTCCTTAAGAGTACAACACCGGAACTATACGAAGATTCACTGTGTGAAATAATTCCTTCCTTCAATAGATAGTCTATCTCTTCCTTCAAAGCTTTCTCCTTAGCAAACGGAATCGAATATGGTTTCATACAGACAGGTGTGGGGTCTATCAGTTTCATATCATATTCCAATAGGTTTGTATGCCCTGGTCGGTCTGTTAACACCTCTGCATGATTATTTAGAACCTGTTGCACTCTCTCTTTCTGAGTTTTCGTTATATGTGTACTGAGTTTCACCTGTGCTGCTGTCTCACAGGGGTGTAATGGATATTCAAATGATGAAAGTGGTTCCTTTTTCATCTCCATGGCGATGGACAAGGTCAACAAGTGTGTCTCTTCCTGATGTTCTCTTTCCAAATATTTCTTCAGGAGATTCACATGATAGATTTTTTCTTTCCCCTTCTTATCTATCTTATAATTTGTTCTAGATACCTTCTCTAAAACTGTATATGGACCCTGCCATCCAATTTGTAACTTATTCTGACTCCCGGGGAGAAGAAGCAGTACCTTCTCTCCCACAGCCAAATCTCTGTCTTTCGCCTTCCTGTTATAATAGGCAGCATGTTTCTTCCTGGCTTGTTTCAAATTTTCATTGGCAAGTTTCCAGCCAGTTTTTTAAACGAGTGGTCAGCTCATTCACATATTGGTATGAAGATGTAATGTTTTCCTCTGCCTTTTCATCAGTCCACGTTCTTAACAAAGCTACATATGGACCTTTAATTTTGTGGACCTATTTGTCCATGCACCGGTATGGTCTCTTCCACTCGAAGCTTTATAGTGATGATTTTTCCTCCCAGAATTATCATTCACAAAACGACCGCTACCAATTTTTCTTTAGGGGCTTTCTCCCCACTTAAAATTCTTGATGAGAGATTTCCTCTCTACATCCTCTTCCTCCAGTTTGTTTAAGTCCGATTGAGGGATTGTCGGCTTATCCTGGGGTAAGACATCTTTTTGCACTCTCCGCATAGTGGCCATTGTAAAACAGTTAAGTGAAGCTTGTCCGTGAAAAGGGGCTTCCCATTCCATTTGGTCCACTTTATCAAATCTATTTTTCTTTTTATTATCAGGCCTAATTTTGCCCCGTGGCGTGTCCAGGTCCTGATCCATGTTCCCACTTGTGGGTGTTCCCTCATGTGCTATGCTACACCTTTCTACAAAATTCTCAATGTCCCATCTTGCTTTGGGCCAATAATAATTGTGAGCCACCTTTTGAATGATGGTACCTATCTTCTCATGGTCCCCATCTGGTTTCACATGTAGGCTCCTTATTAAGTCTGCCCTATATCTTTTAGGAAGTACCAGTTGTCCCTGACCTTTGGATCTAGCTCCAGTCTTCCTATACATCAACTTGTTTTTCATGTAAAAATCTCCCTTGCCTGGAGTTGTATGACAAGTTGACAATTTTCTGAAACAAGGCTTGAGTGTTTTATCCCCAGCCTGTGCCTTCCTCATCTCTTCTGGAGTGGTATCTAACATAATATCCTCCTCCTGTCTTGAGGTCGACCTGACCTGAAGGGTGGCCATATACACAGGTTTCCTTCTGCAACGGTCAGTGTCATGATTGTCCATCTGACAATTTTTACACCACCTTTTTCCTTGGTTGAAAGATTTTCTTTCATCATATTTCCTTTCATCGAATTGTGGGAATTTATTTTTATTTTCATACCGTGGCCTATCAAACTGGTGCTTACTTTTGTTTTGATCTCTAGGATCAAATTAATTAAAGTTCTGTGGTGCCCTAAAGTTATCCACCTGTTTCTTTTTATTACCTGTTACCTCTGCTTGAGCTGCTTGATACCTTTCAGCAACATTTAGCAACTCACCCAGCCTCTCTGCACCTTGTTCCATGAGAAACTTTCTCAGGTCTGGAGCCATGGACTCTCTTAGTTGCTCTATAAGGACCATTTCCTTAAGATCTTGGGTTTTCCCAGAGAAGTCCATTTCTCCAAGTATGTCTCTATTCGTGCAGAGAACTGGTGATAGGTTTCACCTGACAGTAGTTTAGCATTCCTAAATTTTTTCCTATAGAATTCTGCATTCTTTTCATATCTTAACAAAAGAGCCTGCTTTAGCATGTCATAATTTTCCTGATCACCTCTGCTCATTTTTGCAAAAAAACTTCATAAGCTGCCCCACGAAGTCCTTGAGATAACTTTAAGCTCCACCTTTCTCTCTCTAACCCATACGTGGTAGCTAATAGTTCATACCTATTTAGGTAGCTCTCTATATCATCGTCTTTCTCAACAAAATGATCTAAATGAAAATTCATAGCTGAGGTTGAGGCTCCTTGGCTAGCAGTGGCATCAGAGGCAAAGGGACTGGCACCATTTTCAGGAGCATGGCCCTGAAACTCAAACTCCCTAAGTCGTAACTCATGTTCCCTTTGTAATCTTTTATCTTCTGCTTCCCTTTCTGCAGCTAATTTCTTCTCTTCCCTTTCTGCAGTCAATCTTCTTTCTTCTGCTTCCCTTTCTGCAGCTAATTTCTTCTCTTCCCTTTCTGCAGCTAATTTCTTCTCTTCTCTTTCTGCAGTCAATCTTCTTTCTTCTGCTTCCAATTTCTTAGCCTCAGCCTCAATCTGCAACCTCTTAGTCTCAGCCTCCGCCTCAAATTGTAACTTCTTAATTTCCCTTTCAGCCTCTAACTTTCTTTCGGCTTCAAACCTTCTTTCTTCGCGTTCAATAAATTTGTCACATTCCGTAGTGACATAGGCAACCATAACTTGCCCATCTAATCCTAACTCTTTTGCAGTCTGAACAGCAGCAGATCGAAATTTGGCCAGGTCCGCCATTGTCTATCAGGTAAATTTATACAATGTCTAACCAACAATTCAATCTCTAAATATATATCTAATGGACAACACAGGCACCGTGAGCTCAACCTTATTTAATTCCACCCAAGGATACCTTTTAATTCTTATATTCCCTGAAGTGAATTACCCCCCATATTTTTAATAGGTAAAGATTCAAAATCCCAAGAGCGAGACCCCAATATATGTGGTAAAGTGGGATGTTATAAATATTTATAGGGGACTTAGTGTACTGACTGAGATCAGCTGTGAAGGTATATATATCTAATAAGAGTAGTGTATTATATATAACCTTACTTGCTGCCACATATGTATACCTCAGTCAGAATTATTCTGGGATAGTGTGATGACTACGTTATGTGTCTAGGGTATGTGTATTATGCAGTGTAAGTCATAACAACAACAGACAGATAAACAATTTAATTTATTCCACTACACTTGACAACACTGTGACACTCACATACATAAAACACTCTACAAGGATATCTTAAAGGAGTCACTGATAACTTTTCAAATAACAATATGTATTCATTGCTGTCATGAATGTATATGTGTCCTGATTCAAATACAAAGGGAACCAGGAATCACAATCAATTTTAATTACAAGTTATATGTACAGAATTTATCAATATGAATATTGTAGTGACATATATTATTAAAAGTATCCTATGTGTGTCAGATGTGTAGTAGTAATATGAAGTAATACTGGTTTTGTTTTGTTCAAGCTCTGTTGGTATTTGTCATCATGACTTCAATAGTTTGTCTTTATTGGAACTAGTATTGGAGATGTTCTCAGTTCCTGATATTAAAACAATTTACTTCCCCTCTTAAGTTTATGTTACAATGTTATTTTAAGATGGGGGTACATAATGTTGAGCTCAGCTGGCCACATCAGCTTATCTTGCGTGATGGCGGCAGGAAAAGACTCCTCTGCTCGATTTCTCCCCTGGGCTCTGGAGACACCTCACTGATAGCTAAATGGACCAAGGAGTATGCTGTCCGACTCTGGATTCAGCAAAGCTCTGACCAGGTGCTGCTCAATAACGTCAAGACCACGGTCCCTGAAAACAAGAAGGATGTACCTTCTACTTCATAACTAATTGATACTCTAGTTCTACACTGAGCACAATACATCACAAACATTGAGTTCAGAGCGTTAGGCCAACTGTCAGCTTCATCTGAAATACTTTATACCAGTATTAACCTCCTTAATGGTTACTACGCCTCTGCAATTCCAGCATTATTTCTTTCTATCAATAATCTAGGTGTCAGTGTACTGTTTGGCCATTCCATGCCGTTTTACTTTCCTCCGACACCTTCTGTTCAGGCTGGAGCATTATAGGCTTTACATCATGTTTGCTACTGAACTACACATATATACAGGCATAAATTAACAATTCACATTCAATTTTCATTAAAAGATACTGAATGTTTCAAGCTTACCACAATTCATGGAAATACACAGATACGTTGACTAGCAATGAATTCTGGCACAAATACTGGCACAAATTCCCATCTGCTTATGTTCCAGGCTTTTATTTAGCAAAAATATGAGCTGGCTTCAACGCACTGTTGCTTTATCAAGCTTATTTGAACTAGTGGTCTCGAACTAACGCTCCTAAGTGAGTATATCAGCGAGTCTGGCCAATGGAGCCACGTTTCGACAAGTGTTTGAAAAAATTTTAACTTCCTACGTCTCCCCTAACAACCAAGGATAGCATTTATAGTCCGACTAATCGTGTTTAGCCTTACATATCATTCCAGCCAATCAGTTCAAATGTAACTTGTGGCCCATTTCCCGTACAATGGTGGTTTAAAAAATCTACCACTGAGCGATTCTGATTTTGGGTGTTGTCTGACAGCACCATCATTTTATTTTGGCTATAACTTGTTAATTCCTAGACTATTTGCATAACGTTGTACATATTCTTTGTCAGCAAACCCTAAGGAACCCAAATATATATATTTAATAGAGCTAATATGCTGCGTTCAAAATATGCAATTCCTTCTACCTCCTGTTTCGAAGATGTGCTGTCTGGGTACTGTAATGTTTTCAAACGTAAACCCATCTAATGTTATCTTTTCTAATAAGAGTTTTTCAGGATTTAAAAACCTAACTCTGGGAAGGGTAGTGAATTTATCACTGTCCGTCCGAAAAAGTTAGTGCATGTGGCCTTACACGCGTGATAGTAGTAATTGTGTATCGCGCGACGCGTGTTTAGTGTTGCACGTGTTCGGCTTTATGCCTCTCCCTTCTCTCTATCCTTTAGTCCATCTGTCTTTAGTTACGCCGTGTATAAAATGGAATGAATGAAATATTAAAATTAGGTCATTGTTCAGCTTGCGTATCTCACTGTTTTTCCAAGAAATACAGCACACGTTTCATTGAAGAAAGCGGGTAATAATACAGTAGGCTTTTACTATCAACGTGAAGGCGTTACAATTTGCCGACGAAGTAGAAAACAAGGGGGATTTCGAGTACAGTCATTGTGACAGCACTGTTCTTTACCATTCTTCTTCCTTTTATTAAATTTATTTGTTAGGCTTTGCATTTACCTTTTAATTTATATATGTGGATTAGAATATTTCACGACAGTAGGCCTACTGTTTATTACATCTCCACTTCAGCTTGTTTTGATAAAGAAAAAAAATGTGTAGGGCCTACACAATTTTTGGGTTAGTAGGCCTAATTGAAAAGAAGGATATATCACATTAAAGTGAAATTTTTGCATGGTCCAAACTTCACTGTAAGATATTGTGTAGAATGATAGATTAAACTATTTTATCTCAATTTATGGCTTGTCAACTTTGGCCAAAAGTGGGGATGGAATAAAGCAGCACTAAGCCGACGTATGGTTATTGGGTAAGTTTTTGTAAACGCAAGTTTTTTTTTAAAGACAAAATATCCCATTCATCCCTTGATTGGTTATAATTAGGATATATAATGTTGTAAATTTAAGATAATAAAAGCTGATTTCCAATATCTGAATATAGTCTCTTCTTCCCCCTCCACTCAGTCCAAATACAGCAAATCAAAACTGAAAATTGTGCGAATGCATATGTGTGCCCTCCCCTTTAAAAAAAAAAGTCTCAACTGCCCTGTTAACAAGGTGAAAAGGGGTGAGAAAGCCCGGGGGCGTCCAGGATGATATTGAATCCACCAATTATCTACCATCATCCATATGATGCACCTCAGTAGACTACCCCTTATCCTCACACCATCATTGATCCTTAGCCAATATATTAATTTTAGTTCTTGTTATATAGGCCTACCGTTTCACTAAATTGTGCAATTCTCTACGTCTATCTATTCTCAACACCTGTTCCACAGTTATAGATGAATTGCATGCCTTAAATAATCGAATATTGGTATTCTCTTGTTCATACGTCCTAAATTTCAGTAGAATGTTCTATAAGCCTATTGTTTCTGGACACTGCACAGTAAAATTCTTCCATTCTGAAATTGCCACGCCCTAGTTGCAGCTGGGTGTCCGATTGACAAGTGTGGTTAAAGCTCTGGTCACTCGCGGCAAAAGTACCGGGTTCGAATCACGGTACCGACACGCTCGTCTACCCAGCTGTAAACGGGACCTTACTGAGTTAGGGAAGGAAAAGACAGCGAGGAAGAGAACTGGTCACCCCACCTCTCGATGCTGAACCTAGTAAAGTGAAGTCTAACACTTCACTCCCCCTACGGCAGTAGCCTATCTGCTTTGGGACTATCTTTACCTTTTTTAGTTGCAGCTGGATTTCGACATCACCTGTGTTACCATTCTGAGTTTTGAAAAAAAAAAAAAAAAAAAAACCTAGTTATCGGCGACTTGGACTATTTTGGGCGAAATCTAGGTGGCGTTCATCAACTAGCCTAATGAAGGAAAATGTCACCTAGACGGGACAAAGTGTGCATTACACTCACACATACATGCTCAGCTCAGACAGCTTAACTGTGTAGCTTTAAACTTGCCTATTGATGACCACGTTGAGCAATAGAATTCAGCCTGTTCTGCCCTCCGAGGATAAAATGGAACAACTCAGCCATCAAAATTCTCGCACGACCCAGATGGAATGTCCGAAACTTTTCAGCTGCAATCCGTGCTGCCAGATTTGTTGCAAATTTCCCGCTCAAAGAAGTCAAACGCCCTAACCAGGTAGCCAGAATTAAACAAGCTCACACCGCACATGAGTTTCGATGAACGAGAAGGGTCAAAAGATATTTATTCGCCTTTGTGGTTTTTATTTAACACAGAAACACGTAATTCACCTTGTTTTATAAAAGAGTTAGTACAATCCATGCAGGGTTGGATTAACCATTAAGCAAAATAAGCACGTGCTTAGGGCACCAAGGGAAGGGGGACACCACAGAATTTTCCCTCTAGCTATCATGCCCTTAACTCTCATCTCTTTCACTGCCACATTCGTCTTTAGTCGGTTTTTTTTTTTTTTGTAATTTTCAATATCTGCCGTGTTCGACCTTAATCCGAATTGTTTAAAACAAAAAAAAAAGTTTTCTTTGGTATGGTGAGTGACTGAAAGTGTCAGACATAGACCTAGAGTTCAGTATGTTTGCCTGTCTTACCAACGTTTTTCTGCATGAATTTCAGTAGAGTCTAGCTAGGAAGAAAATTGAATTTTCAGTCTCTTCAGCATTTACTGTCTTAATGTCGTGTCAGTTAAGCAATGGAAGCGCCGGGGTGGGGGGGGGGGGAGAACTATACTGGGCTGTGCTTATGGCATAAGTTGGCCTTAATCCGGCCCTGAATCCATGTATACAATATAGAGACTGTTCATTTTTTTAAAATTATGCTTTAGTTAATACTTGCATATTTTGCATTTTACAACCATGCCCATCTCCCGGCCTTCATATATTCCGCAGTTTGAGACCAGCGGAACTGTTTCCACTGACGGGAGAAGGCGCGAAGGCAGATTAAAACCAGCAGCTTCGGGCAGATAGTGCTTGTGATCCCTGGTTAGTTATAATAATTGCTCCTTAAGTCATAACTGACTATGGGAATGCGCCCCTGAGGTGACAGCCCTCGGCTACTTATTTTCCTGGTGTCCCTTTCGGCGCTTTCTTCTATCTTCTGCTTGTTGTGTTAACTTTTTTTCGCCCAAACTTAATGGCGTAGACATCATAGATGGAAGGCATTGAGCCTTCTTTCTTGCTTAACATAGGTTGTCCATGTTTGGTTAGTTATTTTTATTTTTCATTTGCAGTCAACATTTTATTCGGCGTATTGATCTGTATTCCAGTTTAAATTTGACGCACGCCAAACTGGCATACGTTCAAAATCCGCTTTGGTTTGGTTTTTAAGGACTATCTTCACTGAACACGGACAACGCCAATACGCCATCACTGTGCCGATTTCCTCCCTTAGCGAAGACGTGGCAAAAAAAGATGAATGCAATCAACGACCCATAGCTTGACTGCTTGCGTCAGGGTCAGCAAACCAGAGCTGACCAAGACCCTACTCCACCTACAAGTGGTGGCCCTGGAAACAGGCTGCATCACTGCAGTCTGGCGGAGAGAGTTGGGATCGAAGAGGGAAGGCAAACCCGGTACCCAAAAATGCCGTGCGGAAATCGGATGTGTCGGGCCGAAAGGCGCAAATATCGCTGTAAACGGCGACACAAGGCAACCAACGTCCTTTTCAGGACGAACGAAGAAGAAGAAGATCACCCAAGGAGGATCTCAGCGCAGTGCACGAGCTTCGTAGCACCGACGAGAGTCCCAATGTGTGTATATAATGTATAGGAATCACACATTCTATAAATATTTTTGTGGTGGGTAGGTGTCTGTTATGGTCTGGTGGACAAAATTTGATTCAATAGCCACCAGATATGTTACTGCAATTTTTTTCTCTTGGCAGTAACTTCTTTCAGTAATAGGCATTAGATCCCACTTGACAGTAAACCACCACTTGATAAGAATAAGGTTATATTTCAAAGGTATGTATGTTCAAGTCTACATCATCGCCACATAGGCTAGTAATAAATATGTGTGCTACTGTTCTCCTGTCACTGTGTAGAGTGTTGCACGTGGGTGTGTGATGGGGTAGACACTCACACCACAAGGCGCGTACGTAATAGTCATAGAATGGTGTAAACGCCTGGTGACACTTAATGACGATTTATTAAGTCACAGCACAATCACGTTTACACTAATGTACAGTTTGCATTACAACACGAACACGTTGGCATAAATATAAAGTCCACAGTGAAAAGTACGAACTATCCCCAGCGCTCAACAGACTGCACACTCGGCAGTTAACAATAATGTCAGCGCTATAAATAACAGCTTCTTAACAGATTCATAAATCTCCACACTGCAGTTAATACATATGGCCTGTCCTAATCCTGGACTTATAATAGCTTCATAACAGCTTCACAAATCTCCACACTGCAGTTAATCAAATATGGCCTGTCCTAATCCTGGACTTATATTAGCTTCATAACAGCTTCACAAATCTCCACACTGCAGTTAATCAAATATGGCCTGTCCTAATCCTGGACTTATAATAGCTTCATAACAGCTTCACAAATCTCCACACTGCAGTTAATCAAATATGGCCTGTCCTAATCCTGGACTTATAATAGCTTCATAACAGCTTCACAAATCTCCACACTGCAGTTAATCAAATATGGCCAGTCCTAATCCTGGACTTATAATAGCTTCATAACAGCTTCACAAATCTCCACAATGCAGTTAATCAAATATGGCCTGTCCTAATCCTGGACTTATAATAGCTTCATAGCAGCTTCACAAATCTCCACATTGCAGTTAATCCAAATATGCCTTAGTACTCAAAATACTTCAATATCCATAAACTCTACCTCCGCGGGAAATAATGGCCTCTTAAATCCTATCTTCACAAAAATATCCTCTACTAGGGAATACTGGCCTGTACATATCAAATATCCACCTATCCCCTAAACACAGCGAAAACCATCGCTAGACATATTCATCGCTCTCCGTAGGCATACACCTCGAAAACACAGCAGGGCTTGATCCGCTCGGACAACGCCCAAACACGGACTGTCCATATATGCAGCATCGCCGCGAGCTAAAAACAGCTCACTACAACTCACGGATAAATTCCTCACAGGCGTGGCTCAACGCTGTGAGTAACGGTCATCCGCTCTGTTCTTGATATAAATATTCTATCCAGCATCATAGTTAAACAAGCGCAACTCAAAATCTAACTTGTCTAAAAAGCATATTCAGGATTACTGCCCTTTTTTGACTTAACAGTGTCCTAATTTTTAAATTTTGCCAAGGCAGAGGCCTGATAAGCCTACTCTTTACGATTTCCAACTGCCGTGGGATTTTTAACGTGCGCAACTTGCACACGGAACCTCCTATTTTTCGCCCTTATTTGAGAAGGCTAAGCATCCGATCTCACTACCTATGAGACCGGGGGGGGGGGGGAAGAGTATGACGTAATTAGGACCACTGGTTCTAAAGAAAAAAATATTTCAATAAATTATAATGCCTCAACATTATATCAAAGGAATCAGGGTTTCAGCTCAAATTTTTTTCTACCAAGGTCTCTGTTCGTTGTTCGGTACCATTTATGTTATCCCCCCGAAATATACGTTTTTTTTCCTAACAAAATTATATCTTCTTCTTTTATTGTTGAATACCACACTAAGAATGATTCGTTCATTTACGCAAACCACCTTCGTGAATGAACAACACTTCGAGACGACTGATTTTGAATTGAAGCGACTGGATGGGAAGAAGAAACTTAGACCATTTATGTCCAACCCCCCGAAATATACGTTTTTTTTTCCTAGCAAAATTATATCTTCTTCTTTCATTGTTGAATACCACACTAAGAATGATTCGTTCATTTACGCAAACCACCTTCGTGAATGATAGGCGGGTGTTTCCAGATAAGCAGTTTTCCTTCATGCAAGTCAGCAAAGCGAACCAAAACACCAAACATTGTTCTGGACGACCTAGCTTTGCAATATACGTTGCAGGCGATCTTTGTCCTCTAGAGACTGTGCGTGGACCCACTTGCCGGGTCTTCCCAGATTAAAAGAGGCAGTGCTATGTGTCTGTGTCTGTCTAAGATGACGTCCTTCGACAGTTGTGGAAACTCAGTCTCTGCTGCGCCATATAAACTTGCCGTGTCCCATCGAGACTGTGTGTGGTCCCGGTTGGCGGGTCTTCCCAGTTCAGGTGGGGCCGAGCTCTGTGACCGCTTGGTGACTCAGTTCGGCAGTTGTGAAGGCTCGGCGATGGCTGCGCCTACGTCCCCATACGTCCACTTCTGAGGCTGGCTGCTCTGCCAGATCTCGCATACTTGTCTCGGAGCTATACCCCCTTTGCAGGGTAGAGAGTTATCAATCCTCGGGACAGTACACACACGCCAAAGTGGGCCTGGTGTAGCCTGGTCTGAGTCTAGGATGCTCCCTGGGGTGAAAAAAAGCCCAAAACACTCCCCATATAGTGTGGATGCACAGCGGGTTGCTGATTCATCGTCTGCGGGCACGGTGGGTGGCTTCCCAGCCGTGTGGCAACACGGGCCTTATGTAGAGGCGTGGCGGTGGCTGCGCCACCGCCATACCAAGCTGCCCGTGTGCCAAGGGTAAAAGAGTCTAGTTACTCGCACCCTAAGGGGATCAAAGCAAGCAAGCTTTGCAATATCGAGTTGCCATATGTACAGTTTGCCGCAAAAAGTTTTTTTTTAAAAATGTTATTATTGCTAAAGGTACAGGTACATTAGTGTTGGCTATTGTAGTAAGATACGAGGGGCGTTCAGAAAGTAATGCACCACATCGTTTTTCTCAGGAGCTGTTTATTAAAAAAGCATGAAATTTATAAACAATATACATGGATATGTCATGTAAACATCGGTATTATTCAACATAATCTCCATCAACTTGTACGGCTTTATGCCAGCGCGAAACAAGTGCATCTATTCCTAGCCCGTACCAGATTTTGTCTTGATCATGTAACCATTTCTTCGCTGCATGAATCACTCCTTCATCATCTTTAAACCTTGTCCCACGGAGTGCATCTTTAAGTGGACCAAAAAAATAAAAATCAGAGGGTGCCAAATCGGGACTATAGAGTGGATGGGTAGTACAGTCCAACCCAATTTGGTGATTGCTTCCCGTGTTTCCAGACTTGTGTGAGGTCGCGCATTGTCGTGAAGGAGAAGCAGGTCTGCTGGATTCTTGTGTGGCCGAACTCTGCAAAAACGTTGATTGAGTTTTTTCAATGTCTTAATGTAAGCTTGCGAATTGATTGTCTCTCCTCTTGGCATAACGTCCACAAGAATCACACCTTCAATGTCCCAAAAGACAGTGATCATGACCTTTCCAGCTGAAGGAATTGTCTTGAATTTCTTTCTTCGTGGTGATTGCGGATGATGCCACTCCATTGACTGTTTTTTTGTCTCAGGTTCAAAATTATGTTCCCAGGTTTCGTCACCTGTAGCGATCTTAGCCAAAAAGTTCTCTCCATCAGCATTGAAACACTCCAACAATTCAGAAGAAATTGCTTTCCTTTGCAATCGGTGGACATTTGTGAGACTTCGAGGAACCCATCTTGTGCAAACCTTAGAAAATCCGAGAGTTTTTATAACTGCATTTGCACTACCAATGCTGACTGACAGCTGTAAGGCCAATTGTTGAGTAGTGATTCGCCTATCAGTAAGAATAATGCCCTCAGCGCATTTCAACATTTCTGCGTTGGTGGCTGTGGCAGGACGTCAACAGCGCGGCCGATCAAGGAGCTCCGTATCTCCACTTCCTGATTCTTTAATTCTCTGAACCCAGCGTCTGACTGTACTCCTGTCGACTGCAACACTTCCATATACATCACATAGACGCTTGTGAATGTTCACAACAGTTTCTTTCTCTGCAACGAGAAATTCTATCACAATTCGCTGCTTATAACGCAAGTTGCTAACACGCTCCATTTCAACGGTTTAGGGCAGCCGTATTATTTGGCCGGTGCAATTTCGTGTACACAATTGGCACATGCCATATTTGAAGTGTGCAAAATTTCATGCTTCTATCTTCATTATTAGCTGAGAAAAACGATGTGGTGCATTACTTTCTGAACGCCCCTCGTATTTTAATGAAGAATAATGCAAAGTGGTTGACTCTTTGCTGGATTTAATGCAAGTGGATAATACAACAGGATCTGGATTATATACGACAATCAAAGTTTTACTGGAGAAGTATACTCCTTGGAACAATTTGATGCGATTTACAAGTGAAAACTGTATAACAATGGTTGATATTAACGGCTTACTTCAAAGTTGCACAAGAAAGAACGATTCAGACGTGTATGCTTTGCTGCATGTATTTTTTTTTTTTTTTTTTTTTTTTTTCCTCATTGTGCTAACAATGACAATAATTTTTTTTCATTATTATTAAAAACCAAAAACATGTCTTACACAGTTTAATTCTACTTTTCGAGGAATTGTTAAAAGTCTGAGACACACACTTTTACAGCTGTGCAGAACAGTATGGTTTTTTCTCATAAAGCAGTAGTAAGCATAACGCGTGAGCTACTGGATTTTGTTGTTGCAGTCTAACTAGGGCTGCTGAGCTTCTTGCACTTTAGCAGCCAATACCAAGCTGAAGACTCCTTGGTATTATCTACGTTGTAGATATAGGCGTTTTCTGTGGCTTTTCTGCCATTCCGAAACGTATTGAGTTGAAGTCATGAGCTCCAGTTTCTCCAGCTTGGCTTGCATTTAAAAGATCGTCATATCTGGTCCCAAGCTAGGAATAAGATGTGTGTGGCTTACTGTGCATTCCCCGCCATCCAAGAGGACTCTCCAACTATGCAGAGCTAAAATACTGTACTCTGGTTCTGGGCTCTCCCAAGGAATTGTCACGTCCTGCAAAGAGCCTCTTCTCAGATTCCCCTGCCTATCACTGGTTCCAAAGTGAGATCCTTCTTCATGCAGTGAACCACATCAAAGCCAAAGAATTACGTATGGGGCTCAAGTGACTTCTCCAAGCTTAGTGTGCAATGCTGGGTTCTCAACAAGTTTCACCACAGTGTGTGGATGATTTCAAGAGTCAATGAGGGTGTAATTAGCCTCAGAGACATAGGTTCTCTTCCACGTACATATACTGTAGCACTGTGCATAGCTTGTGGTCATATAAGGATGACTCCAGATATGCCCCCATGCATTGAGCTACTGTATGCTTTACTTCTTTATTTCAATTTTCTGACAATGTTTATGGAATTGTGGTAAATGACTAAAAAAATAACATGGTTCGTATCAAATATACTGCACAGGCCACTACTCTTTCTGAGGTACGTCTTTAATAAGGTTATTATGACGAATATAGCATTTCAGTCTCAGTATTTAGTTTCAAAGCTCATGTAAAGTAGTGTTGCTGGAGAGTACACATCAATATGCGACTCTGAAGATGTCATTAGTGAAGTTTTATTAATTACTTGACACTAGTTGTCTGAAACTGGTCCTCTTGACTTAAAGATATAGAAGTGGTTTTGAATGCTTGCACACGTTGATGGAAAATGTACAACACATTTACCAAGGCAGCTGTGCGCATATTAGAAAACCTTTTTTTCAAAGTAACGTGACAAATATTATTGCGAAAGAAAGCTTATTTTAAGAATGCAAACAATTTACATTGTCATGAAAAAAAAAAAAAACAATATGGCAAAACTTTAACTTCTGGTTCCAAATTGTACTACTATTAATGTCACTTGCTTTAAACTTAAATGTGATACCACGTAAGTCATAAAATTGATATCAGTGTTTTTCTGGACAAATCTTATTCAACATCTGTTTTCTTTCTTTCTTTCCTAAAAGCACTTTTTTCCCCTCCAAAATTGGAGTGGCAACACTGAAGATTATATATTATTTTCATGTTATTTTTTCCCAACAATACTGTCAGTTTGTGTGTGCTAAGGTGACCATATTTTCAAAACCCTAATCCGGGACAAAATAGTAGATTTGACCTATTTCACTGCAAAAAATCGGGACAAAAGGGTAAAGAAAAGGTGAAAAGTCGGGACATGTCCCGGAAAAATCAAGTTGATGTCAATTTAAAATAATATACATTTTATATATACATTTAAATAACATACATTTTACTGTATAAGTTTAACTACTTAAACTAATAAGAGAGAAAAACATCAATAATCCTTTACTTAAGGTGAAGCTGAGTTACTGTACATTACCCAGACCTAAGGGTCTTTTATATTTGGACATGCGCCCTAATATAACCGACTGGGTTGAACGGGACGCGCCTCGCCAAAACGAGGCAAAAGTTTTACATAAAAAAAAGTTACTGTACTTTTCAGATGAGTGTATTTTTATCAATAGGTCCTTCTTTGCAAGCAGCATCTTAAAAAACTCCACCCATGTTTCCTCACTTCACTTTGGTTGTCAACATAGCTTTCAAAGTTTCAACACCTAGCTGTGTTTTATCACTTGCCCATAAGTTGTTCATCAAAGAAAACACTCTTTCTGTGGCAGCATTTGTTCTAGTTAGACAGACAAAAAAAACTCTGCCAACTTCAAAATATTTGAAAATGTCACATTATTGTTTTTGAAGTGGGAAACCATTTCAATCCAACGTTGTGTTGGCAATGTTTTTTAGCACTCCATTCACTAATTTTCCAAGAAGTAACAAACTGCTTCATAAAGACATATTCGTCATAAATTTCAGTTTCTGTAAAGTGGGCTGAAGGTAATGTTTGAATCACTAGTGATGATGATATCTCAATATCTGCCCAAATTGGTATTCTGTTCAGCGTTACCCAGCTGTAGGATTCTAGGTCTTGAAAATTTTTTGCAGCCCATTTATTCAAATAATTGAAAGCTGTTTCATAGAACGAAGAAACGCTAGCATGAAACTTCTTCACATCCTCCTTTGGATGTCCTTCCATTTCCAGCTTTTCAAGGATTAGCTTAACTCTTGATGGCAAGAAATAGTCTTCCAGTTTGGACTTCAAAATAGTTTTCAACCTGTTGATGCTGTCAATGACTTCAAACACAGTGACCGTCTGTCCCTCTATTTTTTGCACTGCTTCGTAGAATGGAGAGGCCTGACTGTGAACAAAAACAAGCCATGCCTCAGTTAGAGGATTTTCAAAGAATGTCTGTATAAAAACTGGGCATCTGTCTTGAGATTGAAAATATGATTTTAGAGGCAGGAACATCTGAAGAACCCTTTCAACAGCAGGCAGCAGAGCAAGCCACCTAGTCTGAGCATAACCTAAGATCATCTGGAAGTCTGTTTCCACAAACTGGCAAAACTCATTGAGTCTTTCAACTCGTACTGTGTATGATTTGAAGAGTAGATACATTTTAGCAATAATCAGCTCGACATCAACAGGCAGTACATCTGCAGCTGTTCGAACAGTGTTGTGGAAAATATGACCTGCACACCCAACTCCTATAAGACCATGTCCAAGGTTTTCTTGCAGTTTTTTGAAAACATTGTTCTGTCCTTTCCTGTCAGCACCTCCAAAATTGGAATTTGTGTTGTCTGCGCATAATCCAACTACTTTCCTGTCTAAACCATTTTCAGTTATGCAGTCATTAAGAAAGCTACTTACAATATCAGATGTTTCACCTGGCAATGACTTTAACTCTAATATTTTAATTTTCACTCCATTAATGTGATCAAAGTATCTGACAAGCAAAGGAAAAATCTTGAATTCTTTGTGGTTGGATGCGTCTGTCAGTACATAAATAAATGTAGACTTTTCTAGGTCACACCTTAACTCATTTAGAATATGGGGTGCCAAGACATTTCGAATAATGGCTTCTGTTTTCGTACGTGCAAATGCAAATTTTGGCTCTGAAGTAATTTTGATGTGCAATCCATAGACCTGAAAGTATGATTGTGTAGCACTGTATGGTATGCAAAGGCGCCTTCTATAGCAGCTAATTGCTCTTCTTGGTCACCAATTTTATCAGCTCTGAAGAAAGTGGTTAACGACGAGGTTGATGCAGCTGTAACGACGGCTCTCTTATGTTTCTCACTGCTTATGTGGTTCTTAATATCACCACGTCCACTATGGCTTATCGAAAACCCGGAGGCACATACATTGCATCGTACATTGAAGTTTGATGTACTCTTTTTAATAAACGGATATTCCTTTTGTAAATCTTCATTGAAACTGCATTTACGCTTTGGTACCATTTTCTTACAACAATAACAAAATATGCACAAATAGTTCACCGTTTAAATTAAATAAACGTATACCGTACGCAAAATCTTGGTACTTTACCACTACCTAAAATTTCAAATAACTGCGAATTTCACATTGGATCTACAAAACTAATTCGCGGTCCTGACAACCTCTTGTGCTGTTTCGGCACCAGTTCACTAATAATTAAAAATTCCCTCAAGTCAGCCACGGAATTGTGATAGGGTGGGCGAGATGATGATGATGATGTTGTGATATTTGATCACTCTCTTGCACACTCGCAACCGACCTGATTCAACAATAAAACTCTGATTCTTAAGGCAGGGGCTGTATTTATTTCTACAACCCAGTCAGTGATAAAGAGCTCATGAAACAAACATTAAACAAATAAAACAAAGCGAACAAAACCAAACCAACACACAGCCTGTGCTCGATTGCTAATGTGTCATGTCTTTGTTCTACCCACACAGGGCGCCTCGTATCTTCGTTCTCTCTTATCTGGACTAAATCTTCAAATAGGCCTGTTTGCCGCTCGCTATCTCTTTATATAAGCCCTCGAGATAATCACTCAACTTACTGCGCGCTGCGCGTATTAATCGCGCCACGCAAATAACACTCACCTTTATTGCTCTATTAGGCATGAAAACACAAATATGGCCCACAACTATCAAATATAACACACGACTATCAAATATAACACACAATTATACACCACAACTATAGTTTAGGCTTTATTGTGGCCAAAACTAATATATCTTCTATCTCGTCAGACTTTCCACATCCCAGCGTGCTGCGCGCACATAGAAAATATATGGGCAATAAATATGCCTTGAACATGAAGGGGGCGTCTTTACGGCCCCATCACATATCTCCTTCCTGATTTTGTTGTCGTCCCGACAACATCACTACCTCTGGCGCTTCAGTTGTAATCTCTCATATCGTTGATGCTGCGCCTGATTATTTCTCAGCGGCGATGTTTTGGGCTCAGATTCTGTATTCGGTACAACCTGGCTAGGGACCCTCTTGGTCGTCATGTCCCTAGTTGTACGTTGTCGGGCTGGCAGTTGCTGTGGTCTAGAAGATTCGCCTACTTGTGCCGCGTCGCTGCTGGCTTGTGACATCTGCTTGCCAGTGCATGCAGCGATCGACTTTGAAGGGGGATTGCTCCTGACGTGCTTTACAGTCGTTTTGTGTGGACGGTGGCCCACATTCCCCACAATCTGCCTTAGATGAGTTTCCTCTTCTGAACCTTGATGTGCACTCCCTCCTATCTGCTTAGGACGGGTTTCCTCCCCTAGACGACGACCAATTTTATCGGTTCCCTTAGGGTGACAGTTGTCACGGCCATTTCTTGGTTTACATACTGTAGGCAACCTGGTTGTGGCAGTACGTCTAGGGAAAGAGCTCCTTGAGGGACAGGCGGCTATCAAATGTTCAGTTGACTTGCATTGAAAACATCTCTTCGGAAGAGGGCCTTGAGGGCATTTGGCTGCCATGTGGCCAGAGAACTCTCCACAATTGTAGCACCTCAACTTTGTAGGCTTACTCTGTGCCATAGGACGCCTCCTATTACCCTTACACTCTTGGCCGCCAATGCCGCATACATAGATTGCTTCCATGCCCTGGACAGATGGTTTGCTGTCAAATGCGACTCGTTCATTCCTCGCTAGACTCCGGAATCACTTTCTGAAGATCTTGGTCTGATGTACGAATACGTCAATACCTCCATCATCTGGCGTGATGAACCCCCATCCCCTGTGGACACTATACCACTTGCAAATCCCTTGTCGCCTTGTCGGTGCAACTGCGTTTGTTGGTACTGTCAGCTCACAACTTTCCTTGACAACAGCCTGACTCTGACATACAAGAAGGTCTAGTTGAGGTTTCTGCGGACACACCTCCTCGTCTTGCGTTGGCTGTTCCCGCGGTTGGCCTGGTGCTTTCTTTCTCTGCACCTCCTCTTGTACTGGCGAACTGATCTGCGACATCTGTGCTAGCTGGGACTTTAGGAGCAATATTTCTGCTTTGAGTGCCTCCTCTTCATTGTGAGCTTCTGCACTTGCTATCTGCACCAGTGTATCAGGCTTTTTACCATCACATAAAACAGCATATTCCCAAGGCCCCTGACTCACGGCCTGAAAATTCCTGGTCATCTCACTGACTGGTGGTTGCTCGCAGTAGGCTTCTTCTACTATCTTGAGTAACTCGGTGTCACTGTCTGCCTATCCTGCCGACGACGCCAATTGTGATAGGGTGGGCGAGATGGTGATGATGATGTTGTGATCTTTGATCACTCTCTTGCACACTCGCAACCGACCCGATTCAACAATAAAACTCTGATTCTTAAGGCAGGGGCTGTATTTATTTCTTCAACCCAGTCAGTGATAAAGAGCTCACAAAGCAAACAAAACCAAACAAACACCCAGCCTGTGCTCGATTGCTAATGTGTCATGTCTTTGTTCTACCCACACAGGGCGCCTCGTATCTTCGTTCTCTCTTTTCTGGACTGAATCTTCAAATAGGCCTGTTTGCCGCTCGCTATCTCTTTATATAAGCCCTCGAGCGAATCACTCAACATACTGCGCGCTGCGCGTATTAATCGCGCCACGCAAATAACACTCGCCTTTATTGCTCTATTAGGCATGAAAACACAAATATGGCCCACAACTATCAAATATAACACACGACTATCAAATATAACACACAATTATACACCACAACTATAGTTTAGGCTTTATTGTGGCCTAAACTAATATATCTTCTATCTCGTCAGACTTTCCACATCCCAGCGTGTTGCGCGCACATCGAAAATATATGGGCGATAAATATGCCTTGAACATGAAAGGGGGGGGGGGGGGCGTCTTTACGGCCCCATCACAGAATAATTTTTTTTTTTAATCTATGAGATTTATGCCAAATTGGCAAATTCGTCCAAAACCGGGACAAATTGGCGTCCCGGATTGCATCGAAAAAAGTCGGGACAAATTATCAAAAATGGTCGAAAACCGGGACGTCTGGTCACCTTAGTGTGTGCGCGTGTGGTTTGCGTGTAGATCATCTTTAACAGCGTCATGTGGCCTGTTTCTAACGTTTTTGTTGATGTTTAACTAGTGTGCGTTGGTTTAACTGTCTGGTTGTGTTAGTAGAATCGAAGATTTGTCCATCATGTGTATCCGTCAGTGTGTCAGGTATTAGTCTCTCTTGTTATGTGTTTTTCTTGCAGATCGTATAGTGATGTTGGTAGTACAGATGGTGTCAGGTTATATGTGTTTTTTGAGGCAGTGAGAAACCTCCTTTGTCAGATTCTTTATCTGAGCAACCTTATGATGGCTATATTTGTTCAATATAGGAGATCTTCTCAACAAGAATGTTCATCGACACTGTCTACAACGATGAAACTTGACGACTTGTATTTCTTTGACATCACGACAGAGTTACATTTAGGGTATTCACCAAGTCCAAGAAGCGTTATATGTTTATTTAGATTAAATGGTTCTTCAAATCTTTCTCTTTTCTTTACAATGATGGAAATTTTACATCAGCGAAATAAATAGTTCAATTCATTCTCCCAACTGTTAGTCCGTCCTGTCTTTCTTCCCTATTCGATGCTACACCAAGTTATTTGTGAGGATTTGCCTTATTGATGTATCAACTTGTGACGATTAGCCTTATTGATGTATCAACTTCAGAAACATGCAACTACAGTGGTTCTCTTCTATTCGATATCTCTGGCCTCAGAAAAATTTTGAAGTCCCTAGGTTCGATAAGCTGTCAAAAATTTCTCTTTCAGGCAGAGCTGTAAGGTTATCTTTCTTCTGATGTGAAAGTCTACGTTATCATCGAAACTGTGACTACACGAATATAAGTCTCTCACGAGAGTTTAAAATATTCTTCAGCATTATGTTGAGCAGGCACAACTAATAATGTACATATACTTGTTACCTCTCCTTTGTTATGAAAAACGTGCACCTAGAGCCTCTTTGTAGAGAGAGTTACGCGAACTATGTCAGAATCGAAAACGAGGCTGAACGACGTAGACGCCATTTTCGGCTGGACAATACCACGGCTAGTAGCGAGGGCCTAAACCATGATCACACTTACAACAAGAAGAAAAATTCAGCAACTGACAGTTCTATTGAAGACAATGAAGGAACAGATAGTGTTAATGACAACCACACGGACTCTTCAGCATCAGAAAATAGCATGCAAACAGAAGTCATTAAAGATAACTGTGCGGGCTGTGTTGCTAAGGAAACATTGATTAAGACACTTAGAAAAAAAATCAGTAAACTTGCAACAAGTTTAGCTACAGAGAAGAGGCAGAACAATAGAATCAAGAAAAAGTTGTCATGCCAGACAGATAAAATATTAAACATGCTGTCTGAGGATCAGATTCGGGTCCTTAATTGTAGGTCTTCAAGAGGAGTAAAATGGGACAGGAAGACTGTAAAGAAAGCATTGTAAATTCGATTTGCTTGTGGAGCAACAGACTTTAATATGTTATTGAAACAGCATTACCTACTGCCTGCTATACGTACTCTGCAGCAACGAATACAGCACATACAGATTTCTGGGGGAATACTCAATCAGATGTTTGATTACATGAAATTAAATGTTAGGAGTAGAACAGCTGTGCTGCTTGACATTAGATGAAATGTCAATTAAATCTGCTATTGAATATGATGCAAAAACAGGAGAAATTCTTGGTCATGTCAATGTACCTGAACATAAGGGCATTGCGACAAATGCACTAGTACTCATGCTGAGTGGACCATCCAGCAGATGGAAGCAAATTATTGCTTTTTATTATAAAGGGCCTCTACGTGCACCGAAGACGTAGTGCTTGATGTTGAAGAGTGACTGAAATTGTATTAAAATACAAGTCATCGCCATCATTATTATTCTTTTGTGCTCCTTATGGAACATAGAGCAAGAACTGCAGGAAGCCTGCACAGAACAGTCATATGCTGTTGCAGCGATGGTTCGTGTGGCAATTAGTTTTACATGCTGACATTGCCAACACCATGCACGACTTCGTATGAGTCGCCTTGTACGATTTTTTTTTTTAACGTACGCCCGCTATTACTCGAGGCGAGCATCTCCGGTTAGTATAACTAACCTGAGACTGATTTTTACGTGAGTATCCCTCATTTCCCTTTACACTGACAGGTGTCCACTCGCCATTCAGGCAGATACTCACCGTCTTCGGAGGGTACCCATTAGAGCTGGGTCGGCTCAGGAGCCGCCAGTCCCCGGTCGACGACACTCTTTCAAATGTCTTCGCCAGGGCTCGAATTAATCCAGTCCAAGTCCCGGTCGACGACACTCATTCAAATGTTCTCGTCCGGGCTTGAACCTGGATCACCCAATCGCCAGCGCAGTGTGGTAACCATTACACCAGCGCGGCTCCCACTACGATATGACAGAGGGTGCAGTAGTTATATTCTCTCTTTGTCTCTTCAGAGACTTCCCAAGAACTAGGCAGAACAATCAATCAATCAATCAATCAAAACACTTTAGCTCCCCAATGAGCATAGGCCTTCAACAAACACATGCCAAGTCCTCGTCCCGCGCCATCCGCTCAAGTTCTTTCCATGTTTTCCTCATCATTTTCACCTCTGTATCCAGCTCTCTTCTCCGTGTGTTTTTTGATCTACCTCTGCCTCTCTTTTCCTGTGGATTCCAGAACAAGGACTGCCTTGTAATGCTATCATCAGGTTTCCTCAATGTGTGCCCTATCCATCGCCAGCGTCTTCTTCTCATCTCTTGTTTCACTGGCACTTGTCTGGTTCTTGTCATCAATTCCACATTTGTGACTTTGTTGTACAATTTCAGTCCTTCTATTCTACGCAAGCTCCCGTTTATAAAAGTCTGTAGCTTTTTGGTTGTTGTTTTTGTTGCTCTCCATGTCTCAAAGCCATACAATAGGACTCACTTGACATTTGAGTTGAAGATTCTTATTTTCGTGTTGGACTTTGTCACGAAATGTTTGCGATGTTATAGAATGTAAGATATCCTGGACAAAAGATGTATCAGATGATACCAGGATAGTGCCAGATCAGAGACCGGTCTTACCAGAAATATCCCCTTTTCTGAAAAGAATAAGGGTGTATCGACAATCAAAGGTTAGAATCCAGCTGTATAAACCTCCAGGTGTTGAAAGGTATGTCCTGAAAATCTATTTGCTCCTTTCGAAGATTCTCCTTTGGTATTATGTGTTATTATTTATGTTTATGTTGACAAGTTGATCTAGGGGTATTTAATATAGTTTATCTATCAATCTAAAATAAATATCAAACAAGCTTGAAACTTTAATTCAAGTAATTCTTGATCTAGGGGTATTTAATATAATTTATCTATCAATCTAAAATAAATATCAAACAAACTTGAAACTTTAATTCAAGTAATTCAGCAAGTCTGTTGATATGTATGTATTTACAATTTATTTACCTAACCCTGTTCTCTTTTGGTTAGGTAACTTAGTAAAACTCAAAGGTATTTACAGCTTGAAATAAATAAGCATAGAAACTTGAAATTTATAAAAACATAATCTTGTATTGAAGTTTCTATTGTCTTCCACACTGATGAATAATTTTAAATTTAATACAATGTCAAAGTGCTTGACTGGGAAGGTAGGGTGGATTCATAATGTCCTTAAATTCATCCTCCACTGAAATGTTAGTAATATATTTATGTTTTTTTTTTGTGGTGATATCTTTTATTGAACACGCTGATCAGTGGCTATACAAGGCCACTTATCTGAAAATCCAGAAAATCCCACACTCTTCTGCCGTGGTCGAACAACTCTGTGATTTGCCAGGCAGTGGAACAATGGTGACTAGCTACAATGATATCATGAGCATCTGCACATCAGAGTCCAAAACGAGTTATAGGAATCAGATACTTTTGGTCCTTTGCAGGATACAACGGTTGCAGGACAAAACCTGAAATTCAAATAATCAGAGCCTCTGTATGCTCCAGCACTACTCTGCCATTACACACACAAAGAACATAACATACAGTGTCAGACAGGACAATTTACCTTCACCACCCATCACAGTCAGTTCACTGTGACTAAAATTTCCTTAAAATTCCTAAGTTGATTCATTAGTCCATGATTGGCTTCCATACAATGATTTGGAATAGTATAAATTTACAAGTAATATCTTAATCGATTCAATACAACAAGTCCTGTCAATCCTTCCTTAGTTTCCATGATACATGTCATTCCTTTAACATATACTCTTTCAAATGTATTATTAAATTTACAGTCGTATTGTTGACATCATTTTCAATAAACCTGCAACTTTTACAACGCTGGCTTTCGCCTCTAAAATCAACACACGCTTTGCGTTCCAGCAAGCAAGACATTCGTCCTGGAATATTTTTTTAACACAGGCCTTTTTCACTTTCTAACAAAAGTGGATTAAATCACAGGAATAATACATAAATATGTACTTATACATACATATATATATATACATATATATATATATATACATATATATATATATATATATATATATATATATATATATATATATATATATATGTATATATACATATATAAAAAGTCATTCTTACCCTCAGGCAAAACACACAAGGCTGTAAATGGCTTCTAAAATCTGCGAAACAGATGCGATTGGCAAAGGTAAAATATGATTACTGTTTACCGCTTCTTTCAAGACAGATTGTAGTTTTTAAATTTTGGATAGTGGCGTCACATTGCCAAAGGCAAGGCCTTTTATAGTCACGCATCCGCCGTCTGGGGTGACAGGGTAAGGAAAGGAGTAAAAATTCCCAAAATGAAACAACATTTCTGCTCTTTGTTCAATGTTTAAAATCTAGTTTTTCAATTATCTTCCTTATTTATGGGACGATTTTGGTCATTTATAGATGGAATTATACTGTGAATTATTTTGTATCGATCTATCTATAAATAAGTTAGTTTGCACAATGCATTTAAATGTATGCATGCTTTAACTAGCTAAGTTTGACTCATCCGGATGTAACACAGCTCGTTTATTCGATATTTCTATCTTACTAGAATATTATTCGATAAAGTGTTTACACCTACCTCTAAAGTAACATTCCCGTTGATGAATTACATAATTCTTTCCGGTGATACTTCTTTAGTTCTTATGAAATTAAATATTATTGTCCCATCGGTTACACAAAATAGCCTCTAGGTTTTAAGCATAGTACGTTTCCTACAACAATGATAATAAAGGTACGTTTTGATTGGTTATAGTATTAGAGGGCTCCCTACCTAATGGCGTGCTGTATGGTCAGATTTAGAAAACCGTGTTGTGAGACAGACTAATATCACGACAGACTTGATTTCTCTTGTTCTCCATATGTTTTCTAATGCAACGAAAGCTCCTCTTGATTTTTGTACTCTTATTTTGATATCACTGTCTTCTGTCCGACAACCATAATCAGGTGCAAGACAAAATGAAAACTCTCGATGAGACGTCACAACAAGTGGGCCTGAAAATTAGCAGGGAAAAGACAAAGCTTATGAGAATAAATACAAGAAATGATAACAAGGTTGAACTTGAGATGTAAAACCATACACTTTTCCTGGCAGTTAATATAGACAAAGTTGGAGGGACAGACAAGGATATAAAAATAGACAGCACAATAGACTCCTATTACTTTTTAATCCGTGATGTTTTCTTTGTAAGACCTATGTTTGTTTTTTTTTTTTTTTTTTTGCTGATATTAAACTTTGACCATCGTTAACTTTATTTAAACTTTGACCATCGTTAATTTTATTTAAACTTTGACCATCGTTAACTTTATCTAAACTTTGACCATCGTTAACTTTATTCATATCCCTTCAGCTTCCCAAAGAGCATGAAAAAAAACCCCTTCAGTCATAACTGACTATGGGAACGTGATATAGAAGTGATAACCTTCAGTTGCTATTTTTGTTGTTGTTGCATGGTGTTCCTTTTGGCGTGTACTTTTCTCTTCTGCTTGTTGAAAGAGCTTCTTTTTTGCCCAAACTGAGGTGGTGCCACTTGGTGCGATCGACAGATTCATCCTCCCAAGGAGCATAGGATATCATCAAACTCATGCTAAGTCCTGCCCCCGTGCCATCAGTTAAATATCTTCCCATGTCTTCCCCCTCCTTTCACTTGTGTCTCAAGTTCTCGTCATGAACATGAAACATGAGTGAAAGGAAGGGGGAAGACATGTGTGTATTTCAGTCTTCCTCGACTTCTCCTACCTGGGCATTCCAGAACAAGAGGACAGCCTTGTAATGCTATCAACAGGTTTCCTCAATATGTGACCAACTACCGTTGAACTTGGCGGATTAATAATTCGTCGGGAATTCAACCAGTGTTGCCACCCTGAATTTTGGAAAAAAACAAAACAAACAAAGATGGTGTCACAGAACGTCTGAACATGCTCTTTTGTGTGATCTCTCATACCTTCAGCCCTCAGGCAGTATCATTTCTTCTTCTTCATTTTTCTCTCCGATCGCTTATTATATGACAATTTTTTGCCCTTTCATTCATTATTTTGCTCTATGCTGAATCTAATAGGGTGAAGTCTCTAACACTCCACTCCCCTACGGAAGTATCTGCTATGGGACTATCTTTATCTCTTACGTTTTTACTTTACCACTCCTCAGACTTATTTACGTTCCGCCAGGTGAACTGTGGTATTATCGTAACAATACCCGGTCATTATCACCGGTCATCGGTAATACGTTTGTCGCTTTGAGTCGCCTAGCCAATCTTTGATAATAGACGATCCTCGTTGGACAACCATATTCTTTGTCTTCTTTTGTTTGAGCGAAAGTCATTGCAAATGAGTTCAGTTGTGCGTTATCAGCGAAATGTGGATTTGTTTGACTGTCTGAACTGTCCTGAAGAAGGCACGAACACACAGGCAGACGGGCCTGTCGGAAATCGCCAAAACGATAAACCCAATAACAAAATGGCGGCGTATCAGCGAAATGTGGATCAGTCAGAGGAAATCGCCAACGATAAATAACAACAGAAGGGAATCCGTATGAAAAGGATTTTACATTTCAGTACAGGGAAGGATGGTGTATAACTGCATATAAGATGGAACGGTAGGAAGTTCTCATTTACGGAGATATATGCGTATTTCGGCTGCCCACAGTTACGCTAAAAGCAGGTAAACCCACTTCTGTGCTAAATATTAAAATCAACAAATAACAGTTTGGGAATTTACATGGATAGGAAGATAGAGTTTTATCCGCTGTATAAAACTAGATAAGATGGAACAATATGGATATTATATATGCCGAGAATGATAAAGGCAAAATTTCAGTCGACGCACAGATCTGCCGAAATCACTGTTCGGGAAGGATTTTTCAGGTTAGGTTTAAGCTGTGACGTCGGTACTCTCCGATACGTCCGCGCTATACGTATTTAAAGCGGATCGGTAAACTGAGAGAGATACACAACGCAAGAGGTTGAGGCAAGACTGAGGGCAGATAACGCCACGACTCTAAATCCATCTGAAGTGTGAGCGGATCGCCAGAAAATTTCAGTCTAAGTGTCTGGAGTCTGAGGGTAAGCGAATTTACGATAGCTATCCTGTATAATAATTTCTTTTATTTTGTATTACAGGTTCATTTAGAATTCACAAAATATGCCTGTATAATATTCATTGATATAACGTATTATTATTTTAATATGATTTATTCATGTGTTTAGTGGAAGATGGTTGCTTGTACAAAAACGTATCAAAACTAGCCCCACAGCCAAATAGAAAATATTTATTATATTTAATGCTGTATCTCGTCGATATTAAATGCATTATCGCTTACGAAGATAAAGGCAGTCCCATGACCAGAGATTGTCTTAGGGAAATAAATTGTTAGAAGCTTCAGCATGGAAGATACCGCTTTTACGAGGTTAGGTGACTAGTCCCCTTCCTCGCTGCCTTTGCCTTCCCTAGTTCGAGCGCACAACTTTGTACCCATTTACAGCTGGTAAAATGGAGTGTTCCACAGCCAGGTTTCAATTCCAAAACTATGTAATGGTACTACCAAAGAAAGCAACTTGATCGCTTGGTCACTCTCTTTATTTATGTATTAATTTTGTGTAGATGCTAAGAATAGCATCAGTATTTGAATTTGTACTGGATATGATTTGGAAGGATCAAGTTATGGCATATGAAGGGATGTATAGGAGCGGAATAAACCAGATGATGTTTATTACTGATATGTTAATATTAATTCTGTATCATTGAAATGATGTTACTTGCTATGACTGTATAACTTTGACACCTGATGACTGACTTGTCTGACTTATGTGCTAGTCAGTTACACTTAATTGAAATGTTATTAATGCTATATCACTGAAATGATGTCCTTGCTTACTATGATTGTATAACGGTGACATCTGATGACTGACTGGTCTGACATCTGTGCTAGTCAGCTACAAGTCTAGCCAGATACTAGCCAAGGCTGATATGTTGCAGGTTCCATGAAATAACTCAAACCAGACTGCCCAGTATCAGAAGCCGGTGCAGTTCATCCGAGGCCATCCCACAAAAGTGCAGGACCCCAAAGAGTGAACTTCAACTGGTCATTGGCATCCCTACTGTTGGGCCTACCAAGTCTGATATCAGCAAAGGACAGTTTCCGCAGTATCAAGTTGGAAAGATAAGTGTCCTGTTTGACACTGACCACCTATACATGTGAAACAGCCAATAGTTGAAAACAATAAGTAACCATACATAAACTCAGTCAACTGATGACAGTTATCCTAAAATTCAAAGGACGAATAACAGTGATTTCAGTAACTTTATCCTTTAAGATCTTGAAGTCTAAACAGACAATAATAGTAATTGTGTGAATATTTTTATATATATATGTGTATACTCTTTTCCAACTAGTAGAAATAGAATATTAGTGTAATTATTAAACTATTTTAACTGTACCTGAGGATTTATTCACTTCTTCCATTTGTGGTTTCAGTGAATGTTCATTTTACTTATCCCCTAGAATAAAAGTAATCATAAGATAGTCACAGGGAGGAGACACCTTAAATCCTGGTACTACTTCTTACCAACTGGGCCAGGGTTTTCACAGTCTGACTATTTTTATGATAACAATACACCAGTGCTTATTTCTAAGACTGGGGTATTACTTGTAAGACCAGAACTCTTTACTGGCATACTGTTACATAATAAATAATTTTAAATAACCTCCCGCTACAGGGCCCAGCACTGTGTGTAATTTAGCGCAGATCATCAGTCGGGGTAGACATCTAGGCGGAAGACATTACGCCATTCAAACATGGTCACACATTTGTTTGTGAGAGTGCACAAGATGTCACCGGAAATATTACTTCCTGTTATAAAGAGGTCGCGCGTTGGATATTAAATTTAATATTTTAAACTCGCGGGGGAAATTATGAATTTAAACACCCCAACCCACGTAGTGCGAAAAGAGCTTACGATTGGATTGAAGTCCGAGCCGGAATATACAATGAATCTCATCGCAAGTTTGCCGGGAAGTACAACTGTGATTTGAACTGGAAACTGAAAATAAAATCTAGCGAACTCAGAGACACAGAACAGACAGCTTCGCAACTTCAAACGAGCAACTCCCCCCCAAAAAAAAAAGCAAGAAAGAGAAGGATCGGACAGAATTCCATACTTGTAAGTAACAGATCGAAGTATTAATAAATAATAATAAATTCTTTAAGCACCAAACACGGCGCATAAGGCAGAAACCAGTGCTGTCCAGGTTGTTCGTTGTGACGCCACTCCTCTTAGCTCTTGCACATTATTTAGGCCCAACGTTCTTCCTTCTCTTATTATTGTTCTTCTGAGTGTTTCTTTTGGTCTTCCTTTTTTCCTCTTACCCTCAGGAACCCAAGTGAGCGCCTGTAGTGGTATTCTGTAGTTTTGCATTCGTAGGACATGACCGATATATGACCATCGTCTTTTCCTTATATAGTCGGAGACATATTTCTGCCTAGAGTCTTCTCTTATTTGTCGATTAGTCTTGAATTCTTTCCAACTGATGTTCATGCGTTTTCTAAGACATTTGTTCTCGAATGTATTCAGCTTGTTCTCCAATGATTTTGTTATTTTCCAACTCTCACAGCCGTATGTTAACACTGAGATAACATTTGAATTAAACAGACGAAGCTTGGTATGTATATTCAATGATCGTAATTTCCAAATGTTAGATAATCTATTGAAGGCGCTAGCTGCCAAAGCAATTCTAGTATAGATTTCTCTTGTTGTGTCACCATCCTGAGTCATTTTACTGCCTAAATAATTGAAACTTTCAACTTTCTGTAGCTTTTCCCCGTTCAAGATGATATCAAAGGTCTCGTTAGAAAAGTTCATAGCTTTAGTTTTAGAGGCATTTATTTGGAGACCTATTTTAACCGAGAGATGACACAAATTATTTACTGCTTCTTGGGATTGTCTGGGTGTTGAACTTTAGAATGCTAAATCATCTGCGAAATCCAGGTCCCTCAGGAATTTTCCATTTGTCCATTTTATACCTAATTGTTCATTGTGGGTATAGTTTCTCATAACCCAATCAATAGCTATTCCAAAAAGTAGTGGTGACATAATACAGCCTTGTTTCACCCCTGTTTCTACTGTAAACCATTCTGTATTCCCTTTTTTGGTTCTAACACAACATCTTGCATTGTCATATAGCGCTTTGATTATATTCACATATTTTGTTGGAAAACCATAGATTGTAAGTATCTTCCACAATGATTGGCGGTGTAGACTATCAAAGGTTTTTTGAAAATCGACGAAGGTATTGGGGACACTTAAAACCTTAAAAAGTAAGCCCGCCTTTATAAATACAGAGACTGTAAACTTAAGGACTTTAAATACAGAGTCTGGACACCTAAAGGAATTGGATCACCCGTCAGAGAGGAATTATTACAGTTTCCCAGACCAAGTGTATCGCAGAACACCCGTCATAAGAAGGAATTACTATACTTTTCCAGACCAAGTGATTCGAGAGCATATGCACCGAAATTGCTTGCGTCCATCCGAAAACTGTGCGAGGAGATTGTGTATAACCCAAAATCTTGGGGTAAATTGTGAACATTTATTTTACAAATGTGAATTTGACATGTGTTTCTTGCTAAGTGGTTATACATGAGGCTGGCAACCTCAACATACGAAAATATTATATTCATAAACCACTACAGCAAGCGCAGGTGATTGTTTCTGGCTAGTCGTGCGGAAAACCCGACAGCAGAGGTGACCCCAGACTCCGACTGGAGCACTGATGAGTGATGATTACATCACATGTGCCTCAAGTGTAGCATATCATTTTGTGAGATAAATATAACTTGTTAATGTTAGTTCAGGCACAAATCATTATTCACGCTGTCCAGACACATTTTCCCAGTTAATACCCAGAGGAATATTGGTGAATTTTAATCATCTTTCTTGAGCTACGTTGTGTACTCAAGGATTTAATTCTTCTGAGAGATTAACATTGGTGGGTTGACAACGAGAGGATGCGCCTGTTAAGCTTCCAACTCAGAGTACTTAGCAGAGGCATTTGTCTTTCTATTTTTTCTGTAAGTACGTTGTTACAAGTTATCAGACGGTCCGAAGTACTGACGTTACTACGCCACTCGTATGAGAGAAGTACACTCATCACCAAGAAGGGACGAAAACCACAGCTGCACGAATCCCTTATAAAAGTTAAGTGCTTATAAAAAGGAACCAGCAAAACGGATTTTTTAAAATAAATCCTCACCTACGTCTCAGGGATGAAAACTTGTATTTACAGCAAAATGTCACTAATGTTTCAATATTTATTTTAACTTTTAAAGACTAATTCATTATTAAAATTGTTACTCGTTGTTTTAAAACTAAACAATCATAGTCGCTTCAGTTTTATATGTATCGAATCAAACGTATGAGCCAGAATATTTATTATATATATAAATACCTAGACATATAGTTACCTCTAAACAGAGCTATACCATTATGAGAGAAATTCGCTTAATTAACTCAGCTGAAGGCTTGAACAGGCTAAAAACCATAGCTTAAATCCTTCACAAAAGGCGACGGACAGATATAAGTTAACCATTGCGCAGCGCTATGCCGCATGGTTCTTGACTTCTGAATTATCTTGTGGCACTCCCTTCGGATAGAAGCGTCTTTACACTTCTATTTACATCTCTGCCAAGAGCAATCTTGTGCGAAAGTAAACACCTTTGACGACCCAGTTTAGATACTCTTGAGTTTTGGCCACTATTGGACCACTACTGCAAAGCAGGGGAGGCAATCCGTGACAGATGGTACCTTAAAAAAGAACCTTGATGCACCTAGATTTTTAATTTTGGGCTACTTTTGGACGACTTTGGCTACTTTATGCGGTTGTTTGGGCTACTTTGGGCGAAAAACCGAAAATGGAATGTTTATTTAGAGGCCGTTCTTTAACTATTGAAGGAAAATGATACCTAGACGGGAGTCATAATAGCCCCTTCGTCATAGCTGACTATGGAAATGCGCCCCTGAGGTGACAGCCCTCAGCAGCTTATTTTCCTGGTGTTCATTTCGACGTTTTCTCTTCTCTTCTGCTTGCTGTGAGAGCTTCTTTTCGCCCAATCTGAGGTGGCGCCGTAGACAGCACCGCCACGTGGTGCGATCCGCAGCTTCATCCTCCCAGGCTGCTGGATTTATGTTCAGTGCCCTCATGTTTCTCTTTAAACTACCCATCTATTCTGTGTTATTCGTCTTTCACTACACATTACTGGTCTATACTTGCTGATAGGAAAGTTATATTAGTGATTGTGTCTTTAAACTGTCTGGATTGTCCACTGGTCCTATATACCATATTAGCGTGAGTGTCATGAGAATGGCCTGAGCCAATAATGCACTTTATTTGGGGGTGCAAAATTGGCCGAGCGTTCTTTCACGGTAAGGCGATGGCGCCGTGTGGTTAGTCCTAGGTTCGATTCCCTGTAAGCCTATCACTTATATTGTCTTTTCTGTTGTCTAGTGTCATCCTTTATGTCCAACGAGTACCTGTTAATTACCTGTATTTATTTCTTTACTAATTTATTTACTGTTCACAGGACTCAAGTTTTCCTCCATTATTTACCTAAAAATGTTGGCGCGATGGACCGTGGAGAACGTTCAACCCGTTCCCCTATCTCGATTAATTTTCAGCCACGGCCAACGGCGGTGCAACAGTCGAGATTTGACCGGTTTTGACTAGAACAAGCTAGAACTATGGTATCTTAACCTGTGGTGCACCCTCCCCCATAAAGAACGAAACCTGCACGTATATTTTTAACAGGACGTACTATCGTAATAGTGTCCGATGACACCCCCTTCCAGGCTGTCACCCGGGGCGGACCGCCCCCCCCCCCGCACCCCCCTTAGTACGCCACAGGTTGTTACTGCTTTTATTTGAATTGAAGCCTTTTTTGTTCAACCTTTTTTCGCTTATTGTTTTTAATAGCTTTTCATCAAAACTGTCTCACTAGCTGTATTATTGTCTTACCAAATCAGTTTTTACCCATCGTGTTTATTCTCTCTCTATCTGTCTGTCTGTCTCTCTCTTCTCTCCCTCTCTTTCTCTCAGGCTTTTACACGTGTGCGCGCATACACACACTGGCCTTGAAGTTGCCTGAAGCCCCAGAAGAGACAAAAAATTATAGGACTATTGTCATCTCAGGCGTAAAGGGCGTCAAATATGTGGTTGTGTATGTGGCTGGAAACCTCGGGACATAAAATACATGTAACCGCGCTGCTGTTACTGGTTACTGTGTGTTATCTCACTAGGTGGCAGATGGCAGGCCTAGTGACGTAATTCAAGTTTACAATCTCTCCTTGTTATCTTCCAAGGTATTTAGTTAATATCATTACTGGTCATCTCCGCCAGAAGTGTAAATTCCTGGATGATACTCTAATCCTTTTCTTGTATACTCCAGGTTCGTTCAGTTCCTTCTTTGATGTTAATAGTGGTAGTTTAAATGTACATTGCTGTCACAGAGAGTTTTATGATAAATAAATTTTCTATTTTCCTTTCTCTCTATACCCGTGTCCTCTACCTTATTACACTGAAAAACAACATTTTTCTTTCTTATATAAGAATAAGTGTTCTTAGGTCAGTTTCTTGCGCTGATTTCAAATCTGAAATCCGTTTATCTCTATCACGTCGGGTTCTTAAGATATTTGTGATTAAATATATTTTTGGGAAACCGTTATTTGCTCCGTTTCATTTTTACTATATAACTTATTAAAAATTAATAAAATGCAAAATAATTCTACTTTTTATACCGCTAAAAGATGCATGACATATGTTACAATATGTTTCAAATAGTTACTGTATTTTGAAATAATTCTGAGCGAAATATGGCTTCTAGAAGTTGTAGAAATTCGGCTGATCTGTTCTGTTACGTGTGTGGATATTTTACCGATCGTGTTCACCAGAAAAACTTTACACCATTACTAAAGAAAGCATATGAACTTTATTTCGATTCGAAAGTTGATGATGCAAATAAATCTTAGAAGCCAAATGCTGTTTGTTTGACTTGTGCAAATACATTGGCAGGTTGGTTACGAAAATCGCCGAAGCATAAGTCGATGCCTTTAAGAGTGCCAGTAATATGGCGTAAACCGACAAATCACGCTACTGATTGTTACTTCTGCTTGACAAATATCCATGGTTTCACTTTTAAAACTAGAAAGTCTGTGGTTTATCCAAATATTGAATCGGTTTCGAAACCAGTGCCTCATGATCCAATCACGTGTCCGATCCCAGTTCCACCAGAACAACATCCTTTGGACGTGAATGAACCATCAGAAAGTGATAGTTTACCTGCTTTAGAAACTAATTCTGACTCGGATTATATACCGGTGAATGATGGTGTTCACTTAATTAACCATTCAGAATTTTCAGATCTAATACGTGATATCGCTCTTACCAAAGGACAAGCGGAATTACTCGGTTCGCGACTCAAAGAATGGAATCTTTTAGCGCCCAATACTCCGATATCTAAATTTCGTCATAGACACAGAGAACTTGTTCAATACTTTGAGATGGATGATGACATTGCTATTGCAAAGATGTAAACGGTCTAATGGTGCACCTCGGTCATGAGCACATAGTCAACGAATGGCGACTTTTCATCGACTCTTCCAAGACTAGTCTAAAAGCCGTGTTATTGCATAACGGACATTTATTTTCATCAATTCCAGTCGCCCACTCTGTTCATATGGAAGAAACTTATGACAATATGGCTATACTTTTGGCAAAAATAAAGTACAATGACTACCAATGGCGGATTTGTGGAGACCGAAAGGTCATTGCAATTCTCACGGGCATGCAGACTGGGTATACTAAATTTTGTTGCTTCCTATGTGAATGGGACAGCCGCAACAGACAGAACATTATGCAAGAAAGGTGTGGCCTATCAGGGATCGTATGCAGCTCGGGCATAAAAATGTAATACACGAGCCATTAGTTAACAAAGACAGCATCATTTTACCACCGTTACATATAAAGTTGGGGCTCATGAAGTATTTCGTAAAAGCGTTAGATAAAACGAGCAAAGCTTTCACTTATCTTCGAGAAAAGTTTCCGCAAGTTAGCGGTGCAAAGATAAAGGAAGGTATCTTTGTAGGACCTCAGATTAGGAAAGTTATTGCAGACAAACAATTCGAGAACTTGTTACATGGTAGTGAACTTCGCGCATGGATGGCATTCAAATCGATCGTCGATAACTTTCTGGGAAATCACAAATCTGTCGACTATGTGCATATTGTTAAGCAGTGCATAGATGCATACAGAATTATGGGCTGTAACATGTCCCTCAAAATCCATTTGCTCGATTCGCATCTTGACTTTTTCCCTGACAACCTTGGCGAAGTCAGCGATGAACATGGAGAACGATTCCATCAAGATATCGCCGTAATGGAGTCACGTTATCAAGGACGGTGGAGTGTGACCATGCTTGCCGATTATTGTTGGATGCTTCATCGCGATGTACCACATGCCATTCACCGACGAAAGTCGACTGCAAAGAAATTCAAGCCTACATAACTGTTGTACTTCTTGTACAAATGATGTTGTAATACTGTATGCTTTGTTAAAAAACTTCAATTGCGTATTTCTAGAGATCCCGACCTGATAGAGAAAAACGGTTTGCAGATTTAAAAACAGCGCATTAAAATTGAGGGTTGTCCTGTCAGAGATTCGCTGAGATTCGCATCTGACACACGCGCTCGCGGTCAGTTTGTTAACGTAGGTGTGAAGACGCACTGGTGGCAGTTACGGCATGCGTCTAAGTTAACGTAGGTGGTAAGGAAAGGGGAGGATATTGCGTGGTTTTGGAAAGAGCGCTCATCCTTTGTCTAGTTTAAGATATTAACCAGAGTTTGAAACTAAATTTTCATTCTTACTCCTAAATTCGCAGTAGACAGGTGGCTCGTGAATAGAATAAGCTGTATATCGAAGCTCTTAGTTGGTTCGAAAATTTGCCGAGCTTCTAGACTCCAAATAAATATATCAGCGTATAATTCTAAAGTGTGCGATCACCTGCAGTTCTGTGGTGAGGTAAATATATGAGGGATTAAGTGTTAAATCGCTTATTTTATTTCCCTAGTTTCTTGTGAGCAGAGTGAATAATTTATAAATCTGTTATATTCTCTAGTCGACAAGTTACAGTGGAAAACAAATGAATTGAATTTAACTGCTAAATACTCAGTCGAGATATTTTAAAATTAACTTATAACTGAAATGCTACATCAGTGAGTATTGACGGGATATGTATGTATTCTTAATTCCTGATGATTGATTTTATGTATATAACTTATTTCACGGGAAGTTTAAATGATGTCAAGCTTTCCGCTGGAAGTTTAAATGTAAGTTATAACGAGTACCTAGTATGTATAATTATTTTATATGTGTTTTTCCTTTATTCAGTGAATACTGGGGTGACCCAAACTTTCCAGCGTTTGAGTAAACAAGAAATATCTGTGAAGAACTAAAACATTGTCCTTAGAGTGACTTGGTGCATAATCTTTACGAGTACTTTAAAGGTTAAATGAAGAAACGGGCCTGTCGCGCCATATTTAATTCTTCCTGAGAAAAACTCAAGTACATTTTTAGCCTGTGTGGCAAGTAACATATTAACGTCAGTAACATTCTGACGAGTTTTGACTAGTGATGTGGTGACCAATTATAGTCCTATCCTGAAAGAACACACCTACCTGACATTCCTCATTTTTAAGAAAGCTAAGATAGTGACCCTGTGTTTGCTATTAACGTTCGTGCCTGGACAATTTTAATGTGACTTAAACAGACATCCGACAAATAAGCACCCCCAAGGAATCGTTCCCTGAAGCAGAGAATTCAACCCGTCTTTTTGGAACTGGGGATTTCTTTGTCAAGGCTGCCATTGACAATTCTGTATGTAAATGTCCTGAAAAAGTGTATTTTCCAGAAGTGGCTACCAAAGCTGTGAGTATGAACATATGCACGTGATCACGGCTGAATGAATAGAGTGAATGCAGGACTGAGTGATTTCTTTATTGTTGTAATTTGGCACCCATTTTGCTGTCTAAACTTTCTTTATGCAAGTATTGCTAATCATATTTTCCCTTAGAATAGATCAGAGATATCTAAGTCTGTTCATACCTTTAAAAGGGGAAAATCATTTGATTACCGCTAATGTATCCTTGATTCCTTGGGGCTATCACTTTCTTCTAACAGGACTGTGGGCATACCTTGAGGGATAAGAGCATTCTGTGGGTCTATCATTCTGGTAGAAATTCATTGATTTTTTGACCATGTGTATATGTTTCCTTGATGTAATTTTAGGTGTTGTGATGAAATTTTAGATGATAATTAAAATTTCTCTTGAACTTAATCAGTGCGTTGGTCAGCTCGTTCCAAATTATCTGTATAATCACTGTTATAGTTGTTCCCACGTCTGTACGTCTAACTGTCGTCTTGTATGTGCGTGCACGTGAGTGGATAGAAATATATATGTAATATATATATATATCTGTGTTTAGACTGTCTGACTCCTCTAAATCTGTCGTAGAAGATAGGCGAAAGAGAGAAGATTTCTCGATTTCAGAGACAGCCTCTATCACAGTCTACCATCTCACTCGTGGAAATCTATTGCTATTACTATCTCTCACTGTGACTATCACTTTATTCAAATCTATTCAGAAGGGACCAACCAAGTCTTAATTCCCCTATCAAAAATCTACGACAATGGCATACAATCAGCAACTCATAAAGATGGAATCAAATTCGTTCTGATCCTTCGAAACTTTTAATAACTTAGTAAAACAACACATATAATGAGTTATTCAAATGATAGAGTTCGCATAGAGACCTTTACTGGGTCTTTGTACTTCATGTTAACTCATACATGAATTCTATGTCTTGTAACTTCCTTATTCCTCTTTAACTTATTCTTTTCTCCTGTAGACTTCCTTAGTCTTCCCAAAACCTGCTCCTATTTCCTCATATACCAATGCTCTTTATTAGCATTCCATACTTGATTTGTTACTTAAATATCTTCCTCGACGAACAGGTCAGACAGGTCTCTATAACTGCTCCTAGCAACAAAATTAATCTCATGCATAAATAATTGTATGCACACCCTTCTGATACTTACAAGTGAGAGAGCATATTTGAAGTTCTATAAAAGTCGACATTCACTTTTTCTTGAAAATCATATGCAATTCTGGGTTTAGAAAGTCGAAATTCAACTAATTCGCCCCCCGTGACACTGATGTATGTCATAACTGTAGTAGATTATATCCTATTTAACATTAGGAGGACGGATTGGGGTTAAGACACCTAAACATAGTCCGATTATGGTTGGGAAGTAGAAGTCAGAAATCCGATTTTTGTTTGCTCTTCTTCACAGAAGTCTTATCTCTCTCCAAATTTTCATTAGTGACTTTAACGTTTCTCTACTTTCACATTACTCATTCATATTCTGTCTAAACTCAGACATTCACTATTTCCATACTCGCGACATTCATCAGCAGGTCAAAAACAAAAAAACTATGATGATATCACGAGAGGAAAGAAGGCATCAGATTAAGCTGGGAGAACAGGTCTTAGAGCAGGTCAACCACTTTATATATTTTTGAGCTGTCTGTGACGGGTTATGTATATAGACTACAATGATCCGTCCGCTTGCTTCCCATCGTCGCCCCTCATTACATTCAACCTTGCGTTCCACCTTGCTTCACTCATTAGCATGAACGGTTTTTTTTACGCAAAAGCCATGCCTTTTCGCTTTCTCTCTAACTCATAGTTTTAGCCACGCCTATTTGTCTTGTTTCACGCGCTGACAAGCGGCTATTCAGATCTATAACTCATTCCTTCTAAAGAGGACGGGCCAAGTGCGTTTGCCTGAAAGCTCGATGAGAACAGAGCTGTCAAAATTACGACAACTGACAGCGCGCGGTCCCAAAAACACGTGCCAGGCAACGGCTTTGAAGTTCCCTAAAGCTTGACAATCGCTGAGATCAGAAGCCTTTTGTTGTCGATTTCACCGGGTAACAAAGAGAACGGAGAAATTCTTTATCTGGGAAGAAACCCCCGCTGATTTCTTCTGATTTGCCGAGGCGCGACTTTCGCCATCCTCCAGCGAGATTACGCTATTTCTGTATATATACTTTATCTAACTAAACTCTGTTATCAGTCGCTTCAGGAAATTTTTGAAATATTTAGCTCGATATCGTAAGAGCCATAGCACAAAGTGGATTACTAGACTTCGTGGAGATAGTTTAACTTTTCTGTTTTGTGGTAATATATACGAGGGACGGTCAAAAAGTAATGCATCGTAATTTTTAATTTCATTCAATAGGCAAGAAAACAGATAAAATTCACATTGAAATGTAGCCCCAAGTCTGAACTTCAAAAATTTATTTCTCGATGTAGTCTCCGTTATTTGTTACAGTTTTTGTCCATCTTCTCACAAGGGCATGTATCCCCGCACGGTAAAAATGTGTGTCCTTTTTCCTAAACCACTAGCGTACGGCGCGTTTAAGGGTCTCGGTGTCCTCAAAGTGATGTCCGAGAAGATCTTCTTTCAGTGGTCCAAACAGATGGAAGTCAGATGGTGCAAGATCGGGACTGTAAAAGGGATGTGGTAATAATGTCCAGCCAAATTCTGCAATCGCATCAATGGTGCGTTTAGCGGTGTGTGGCGTGGCATTATCGTGCAACAGTAGTGCAGTTCTCTGATCTTTTAATGGGTAAAGTCGCCGAAGACGACCTCTAAGTTTCTTCAAAGTTTCAATGTAACGGTCTGCATTCACTGTGTTTCCCTGTTCCAAGAAGTCGAGAAGAATCACACCCTTCTCATCCCAAAACACGGAGGCCATAACTTTCCCTACAGATGGTGAACTTTTGAACTTCTTTCTTGTCGGCGATGTTGTGTGATGCCATTCCATTGACTGCCTCTTGGATTCTGGTTCAAAAAAATGAACCCAAGCCTCATCACCTGTCACAATATTCGACAAAAACTCTTCTCCTTCAGTTTCGTAACGGTGCAGGAGGTTGATGGCTATGGTTTTCCTTGTTTCTTTATGTCTGTCTGTCAACATTCTGGGTACCCACCGTGCACAAACTTTTGAATAACCCAGGTCTTTAATGATGTTCTTGACACTGCCTTTACTAATGGAAACACTGAAGAAAGTTCATCCAGTGTTACCCGACGGTCACCACGAATGATGCCATCAACTCGATGAATGTTGTGTGGAGTCACTGCGGTAGACGGACGGCCAGTCCGCTTTGCGTCAGCCATTGAGGATTGACCTACTTCAGCTTCGTCACAACGATGTACCCAACGTCGGACAGTGCTAACATCCACTGTTGAATCTCCATAAACATTCTTCAAACGTTCGTGGATGCGAATTGGGGTCTCGCCTTCATCATTGAGGAATTCTATGACATTACGTTGTTTTAACCGAACGTCTTTGGCAGCCATTTTTAAACTGTTACAGTGGTGCCACCTGTTACTGAAACAGGTTGGTAATGCTATACAGTGCAAAAGAGTGTTTGAGGAATCCTGCTAAATTTACAAATTGCACACCGATGCAGTATTTACATACATCAAAAAAAATAGAAGGCATTACTTTTTGACCTTCCCTCGTATAATAGCATTTTGCGTGATTTCATGTGTTAAGTTTATTGCGTGACTTCTTGTGTTAAGTTATCAGTATAATTCACTGAGATTTCTAGGCGCTAAATTGGTGTATTAAATAACGCATAGCTATTTTATTCCAGATGGTTTAATTAACTAATAAGACGCTAGGTGTTTGATAATTGACGGAATACAATTTACTTCTATCCATTTTGTGTAATTTTATAAATGACTAGTGTTTATATCACGTGTTAAAAGCGATAAGATAAGCTAGACACTTGCGGTTTCTAATATAATTTAATAACGGAGTGGTTAAGAGGTCTTATCTTCACGCGGATTAGGATAGGATTTATATTGTGGTAATAATGTTTGTATTTTTTTCTACATCTAGGCTTATCAAACCCAGCAAACTAGCGGTCTTATGAACTAGCGGTCTTATGTTCTTATAGTCTTATAATCATATAAGCATCCAGAGATATTATAATATTGTTGAGTCTTCGTGTTGTGATCTGTGCGGTCCATTTTCTTCATTCATGAGAGAGACCAAACTAGAAACAATAATTGTAATATTAACTGGACCGGAACAGTACCAGATTTTATTTATATCAATCTCATCAGCCAGCTGTGGAAATATATATATATATATTTATCTGACATATGACAGTAGTTTTTTCACGGAGATTATACTCAAGAGAACTCACTGTTCAGACTCGGCCATCAACTCAGAGTACCGCCGATAATTATTATCATTAACATTTTCATAACGTAACAGAGTGTCTCAGCAACCATAGGCTAGACAACACCAGAACCATATATTTTTTGGTCTATTACGGCGACCATCACTACTAAGACTTATTCCAACCAACTAAACGCAGTGATACTGGAATTATCCAGGAACAATAATTAATGCACCAACTTCAGCGACTACCTCATTTAAGCAGTCAGCACCAAGGATATTCTGGGGCTGGTTTTGGCAAATAATCTGACACTGTAGAGTCAGAGTACTTATTAGTGTTTGTTTCTAAGGAATACCTGCGACAACTATTGGGTAAGCGACTATGTGTGTGGCCACAGTATGACTGGATGAATGAACAGAAAGAGAGAAACATATTTTCCTTTTGTTAACACCATCATACAAATCTTCTTTCTTTTTCTCACTAACTTGAATATTTACGGGATAGTTTAATTAGGAACTTGTTCTCTTTCCTTTACTGACTATTCCATACCTTAGTGTTAAATTTTGATCTGTTGGGTTAATTAACCTCTGTTGAGATCTTCTTTTCTTTTCCTTTACAAGAGGGGGTACCTATTGGGTTAATTTATTTGTCTGTAAACCATGCTTTATTAATGTGTATGCTTGATTTTGTGAATTTCTAGTGATAATAAACTTAATAAACCTTAAAATATCGTGTTGGTCAACCCCTACCCATATATGTTATCTGTTACGGTAGATGTTATGATGTTAGCTACTTTTATAGTGAGCTCTCTCTTTTTTGTTAAGTTTACGCATTGAAGGGTTTGAAATGCTATTAATAAATATTAGGGTTCGCGCTTCACGGTAATTGAACGCGAACTGATAGAATTGCTTAGTTTTATGATGACGTGTCGCGTTGTTATGCTAACACGTGACGACACTATAAGTGTACCCTTTGTATTTTATATTCCGTCCTAGCGAGACGCGAATTTCAACGCTCCCGTGTATATTAGTAATGGTGTAGAGGTTTTCAAGATTTATATGGCACTAGGGTCTGCCGAATTGATATGGATACATATAACGTCTCAATTTTATGGATAAATCATTCTTCAGTACAAGAATAGTCACAGGGAGTATATTGTTATAAATGTTGATATCCAACTTATAAAGATCGATCAACTCTGATTGTTGAGTACCGGATTACCGACATACGGAATCGCGAGTAAACATTCAGACGTTGTGACGATTAATGAAATAAGGACTGGAGACGCTGTTTATATATATGCTTGAACTTAATGTATACTTAATTCGTATCATGTCTCGTGGATTGAATACTATCAAATAAAACGTATTTTATGTGGACTCGAACCACCTATGGACTTGTCGAATATCTAACATCATTGAAGTTTGGACAATTTTACCCCAGCATTCGCAACCTTTAATTAAGCACGATTGCTCATAAAGAAAAGAAGTCATAATAATATAAGAACAAAAATCAAGACATGGCCAAACAGAATGAACACTGTTTTATTAATAACAGAATTGTGTAATGACAGTAAAAAGGTTAACCAACTGCCAGAGCGAAACCATCCATAACAAAGTGGCAGCTCAGCTTGGGGATACGAAAAAAATTTTCTTCATCAGGTTAGATCTAGAGCGACAAGTTTCATCATAACAAGACGGTTTACAATTACAATGCACTCACGTGACTTTATGACATATTGCGCATGACGACCAGAGGTCAAATTTACGTCATCACCCTTTCGGTCAAAATCAATGGCAGCCGTTAGTCGTTCTCATGAATGTCGAACCAAATATCCTTCAACAAGTGTCGATGTAAGGAATACATCAAGAAGAAACCCCGTCAAACTATGAATTCCAGCTCACCGTACCTATTTGGCCGTTGGTGCATACTAGCATTAACCGAAGAATATCACTGGGCACAAAAAGATAAGTAACCTTTAAAACCTTTGTCGGTTCATAAAGCTAATAGTAGTCCATTTGATTTTATTTGGGCATGTTTATCTGCAATTAATTGTTATGTGTCCCATTTGTCGTTAATTGTCTGTTTGTTACTTATGTAAGCGGGTTTTGGTTGGCGGGAATCAAAACTGATGTTATGTCGCTTCGGCTGACCTCAACAGTTTTGATCGTATCTTAGGGTTATTGAATATTTGCAATCTTGGATACAAGAGATCCCCTAATAAATTACCTGGGAACTATCTGCTTGTAATTGCAAAAATTCAATATTATGTGTCAGTTGTAAAGTGACGTTATAATCGTAGTATTTTTTCTGTACTAAGTTTCATTTTTTTCATTTTGTAACTTGTTTGTAAACTATCCTGTTCATTCTGATCTGTCTATCATTTAGTTTATAATTACATATTTGTCAGTTATGAGTCCATTGTGACGACACCATTTTCAGTGTACGTGTTTTAACCTAGCTTTGGTTTTACCTTGACACTGCTTCTGATTTTCTGCTTGTTTCATATAATCAATTTTACGTTTGCATTTGTCAGTTGTGATGTGCTAATGTCTTGTAAAACTTTAGTCGACTGTTTGTCTTGTATTTATTAACTTATAAACTGATAGTATAATAATAATAGTGTAAATTAATTAGGTAATAATATGATATAAATATTTTGATTAATTTTGAAAAAAAATTTGACTTGATGGAATGATTGCAACATTTTGCACTATTAGTCCAATTCATTATTGGTTTTTCATCATGACTAGGGCATGATGTTATAATATATGGACAAATACTTATAAATTTATAGTTTGCCTTGATTATATTAGGCATATTAGGGATTGATTAGTACACTAGTCGAGACATTGTACTACATTGTCCACTGAGTATATATGAATAATTAAATACTTTATATTGGTGATTAATATATATTGTTGATTACATAAATAGACTAGTAACTTCAATATGGTTACTCTAGAGTATGTTGTGAGGCCTGGGAAAGCAATTTGAGAGGCACGTGAAGAATTTGATTATTATTTGATTGACTCGGGTAGTCATATATATAGTTACCATGTCTACCTTAGAGTATTTCATGTGTACGGGATGTCAATTGGGTTAAGAGGGTGACCATTTAAAATCATTTGCCATGAGAATGTTCGCTAGAACAAAATTAGATAATATAGGAAAAGTGCCTAATAAAGAAGAAGTGGAAGCGGAGGTCAGGCGTCTTGAGGAATTAGAAGAAAAGAAAAGTATGGTTGCATTGGAGGAGATGAAAGTGCAACCGGATTTAGTGGATTTTCAAAACAATTTAGTGGATAAAGAGAAAAATGTTGATGTTAAAGTAGATAAGATTGATACTGCTTTAAGAGCAGATTGTTATACAGACCAGTCCATTCAATGTGATTTGATTCTGACTGATGATATGCAGTTGGGATCCATGTATTATGATAGGGATCAATATACACGGTTTTGTCAACATAGTGACAGTAAGTCAAAGATTGAAATAGAAAAAGGGGCAAATGGGAGTATGTTAGTTAATAAGAATAATATAATGGAAGTATTTCATACTGATAATAATACATTGTGTGAATTTTCTCTTAGACGGAAGAATGAGTTATCGGAGATCATTGAAGACAAGGAGATGTTAATTAAAAATTTACACGAAAAAGTGAATACATTAAATCTATAGATCGAGGCTGATAATTCAAACCTCAGATCATTACAGTCAGAACTGACGAATGCTAAGGAGTCATTAGTAACGGCTTTGATGAATAATAGCGATTTGAACTCTAAGGTTCAAGAACTACAAGATAGCATTGAAACATATAAGAGTAAACTCACCAGCAACAGTAATGAGTTTGACAATAAGATTGCTGGTATTAAAGCAAATTTTTTCAAAGCCAAAGAATCTTTGTCAACACGAATTCAAGCACAGGCTGCCCAAATTCTGGGTCTTAATGCTCAAATTGCCCTACTGCAGCTACATGTGTTGGTAGAACAAAAGAAAAAATTAAAGAAAATGGCACGACAGACGAGAGCAAACATAGAAAAAAACATAGAAAAGAGAGTACATATAGAGACTCAGTCTTATTCTGCTCAGCTTAGGGACTTGAAGTTGGAAGTGATTCAATTGAGATTAACTCAGAATGAAGAGATGGTAACTCATGACGATGAACATTCACATGTTCACCACGAAAGTAAGTATGAGGACCAATTGGCTACATCAAAATCATTACTGCAGAGTGAAGTAGGTGAAAATATTGAACTAAAACAAATACAGGTCAAGCAAGGTGAGGAAATCTCACAGCTAAAGTGTGAAATTACTCATTTAAGAAAAAGGGTAGATGGTCTGCTGGATGTGGTATTGGACAACAAGATATTGTCCAAAAACAGGTATGATAGACTTATGGTACGACATGCCTCAGGTACTATTGGTGAGACTAAGGTTTCAACACAACCAGTGAAGGTTAAGAAATCATTCTGGGGGAGATACACCTTCCCTCGACAGAATAATACTGCCGATTCGGGCAATAAGTCCTGGCGACAGGATCTCAGTGAGACTAATCTTAAGAAAACTGTTGAGGTAGTCAACAGTAAAGATGACTTTACTAAAAAGTGAAATAATGTTAGGGTTAACATGAACCTGCATAATAAAATTAAGACAAATCAATATGTTAGCAAAGTATTACCCTTGCCTAACAAGCAGTCATATACGACATGCATGAAACCTACTGCCTTATATACTGATAGGTGTCATCCTAAGTTCAATCAGGATGATACATCAGCTAATAAGAATACTACGTATATGGGAAAGGGAAAGGACAATTCTGCTTATAGGATTGAAATACATATCTTAATTGTTCACAGTTTCGTGACAATGAGACTACCTATATTGGAAAAGGTACATATTCTCGCACCATTCTAGTGCGTAATCTGCCACAAGGTACTACATGGTAGACACTTTGGAATTTCCTTAATTATACAGCAAACGTTAAGTTTGTTCGTTTTCTGCCATCATTCAATGGTCAGAATGGTGAAGCTGTGGTTACATTTCGTAACAATAGAGATGCTCGTATGGTCATCGAGCGTGATAATGGTGCATACTTTCATCACCATTCTCTAAAGTTGCAATTAGTACCTGATTCGGCATCACGCAGATAACATGATGTAGTAACACTGTTTATCTCATGTCTTTAATGACTCAGCATAGGCAGTCATCATTTCTTTTCTTTCCTATTCATCTATTCTTACATAGGTTGATTAGTGTGAACTTTTCTTTTATACAACATTTTGTTGTCTTGTCTACAATGACACTTTGTCTTTTCGTCTGCATCTTATTTTTGCATGCCTAAGTTAGACAGTAATGCAGTTGATTGTTCTACTCATGTTTAGCCAATGCAGCATGAACTAGTATCTTGTCTTCCCTCTTGAAGAAAGACATGCCCACTAAAATTACGCGGAATACAGACTGCAACAAAATTTTTAACTGAATTTTGTCAATTTCTTTCAGGCAACCTATTTTAATGTTGCCAGATATGAATTAAATTTAATATTCTTCGTCAGATGCAGGCAATTTGTACCCGAGAATTGGTCTCCTTTATGACCAAAGTTACGATTGAAACTGGGTCAAGATCGAAGAATATGGCGACTAACTCATTGTTTCTTCACGTATTATCAACATCATATGACGTACTACTTTTCCAGTGTATTATACTTCAAGAATTTACGATTCCACATGTCAAGTCTTTCAGTATATCAAACGTCTCGTGATATCAAGGTTACGATAACGTGGTAGAAGATTCTCTATCTCGACATCCGTCATCGTTAAATGAAGAAAATTAAGAACTCAAAGAACTGAAACTCTGTTGATACTACAAGTTATTCAGCAGTATACAAGTTATGTCAAACTTACAACTTACATTATGCAAAGACATTGAGTTGTTCACAGACAGTGGAACATTTCATTACTGAATTTCGGATTTACTGGACTTACGTGATTGATCATGAATCAAACGAATGAAAGAAAATCACTATTGAAACTTTCAGAAAAACAATGGTACTCTTCAAATAGTCACATGACGACATCAAATTCGTTCGCATAAATGGCTCGATTGAAACTCAAACATTGATCTATCAAGATACGAGTGAAATTCAAACATTCTACTATCAAGATATGGGTGAAATTAAAACATTCTCCCATCAAAATTACGATTGAAAATAGGATCGAACATACTTATACATACTTTCAAGTACTGTTATTTGAACTCAAGATCATCTATAGCTGCATTAAGTATTGGTAAACGAACATTACATACGTTGATGGACTTCGCACAGCTTATTGATCGGAACTTACACTAACTATTTTAATAATTTATTATGATTAAAGAAAGAGAAAAGAATTTCAACACATACAGTATCACACAATTAATTAAGGTAGCTACTGTAGTAAATTAACTATTGATTAATTACTTCCGTTAACATAATGATGATAATTTTGATCTGTTGGGTTAATTAACCTCTGTTGGGATCTTCTTTGCTTTTCCTTTACACGAGGGTGTGGTGAATTTACCGTGATACAACGTTAAAATATCTCCAAATATCAGGAAAAAATGTAGGGATAAAAATAATGCGTAAGATACTAGGAGACATGCTCGCCCATGCCCGCATTTCCTACCGCCAGTCAAACTAACTAGTTAGACGTGCAGACGAAACGTTTACCCTTTGTAGACGGGAGGGAAACGGAGATCAAAATAGGAAAAATATGACTGAACACGTGTTTAAATCTAGCAAGGCTAAAAAGATGCAATTGGTGGTAAAAGGAAAAAAATTCACGTCACATGTTGACACAATGTAAGGAAATGGACAAAAAAGACCTTGGCTCTTATTCGAAACAGTCATTTCTTGGACGCTTTGTCGATACTTGGTCCGTTTATTTGAATTCAGCGGCAAACGCTGTAGAGAAGGTTCTCGAACAAATTTTAAAAAAAAACTGACTTGAGAAAAAATATGTTTTTTCTTAATAATAGAGTTACGAATATAAAACCTAGCTAGTTTGATAGCCCATCTTGAGCAGAGAACTAATATACTTTAAATTATACAGACGGATAGATAACAAGGAAGATATTGACAAAAGACTGTGTTGTTCATATCAGAATAGCGACTGTACTGTCCATACTTTCACTAAAGTTTCAAAATTTTGTCCTTGAGACACGCAAATGCAAAAATCAAGCTGTAATGAAAGAGAGGGGGAAGGTGGAGAATTGTGGCTAAAAATACCTTAGGAGGCAGATTTGTGTAGGGTATCGCATGTAGAACCAAGCGTGTTTTTTATGAAAAAACAAGTAGAGACAGACGGACCAACAGACAATAATGCACACTTGACTGAGATCTGACTGAAATTTGACTTTTGGTTGTAGATTTGAAAAGTTAGGGGGGAAGTCGGTGATTGGGCAAATGTAATCATCTTAGCGGGACAGAGATGCGCATTTTTGCCATTTGATACAATACTGTCCAGAGACACAGTCGCTTATTGCCTGTGGTGTTGTTCCTAGAAGATAGTACATACATTTAGAGGGACGCCATCATATAGCCAGCAACTCAGCTGAGTTTTGCTAGCAATTAACTGTGTTCTCAATTCTGAATTCTGGTAAGAATGAAAATATTTATTTTGTACATTTTAATATTTCGAGTGATTGATACTGCCATATCATATAAAATGATTACGACAAGTAAGTGCTCGCTCTAGGTCCCCAGCCCAAGTTCAGGGTCTAGAGACAAACAAAATATATGGACGCCTAACTAAAACTATGGAAGGCGGATCTAGTATTGAGATCAGTGGGAACATATCACCTATCTTATTGAATAAAAGGAAGCTATTGAACATATCTCAGATGCAATGCAGTCTTGGGGAACTAGTACTATATGAAAACAACTGGGTAAGATGTGCTGTGTGGTCAGAGAGATCTGACCCATTCTGTGTAATGTTGATGTGTTGTGCTGTGTGTAAGAGTGGTACAGTAGATAAAGCACTGACACAGCGCACAAATTTTGTTTCAGAATTGTGAGTTTCTGTTGTGGCACTAGGGTAGTGCCACGTAAGTAATCAAGGTTACACAAGCAGATGTGTGTGCAGCCAAACAGAGTGTCGGTACAGTCTACCATTGTATTCTAGCTACCGAGAGGAGTGGGCCACCTGAATCCAGCATCAGATCTTCGCAGACAAGATGAGTGATTAGTGGCCTGCTGAGGATTCACCATACTCCTAAAGAATTTATAAATATTTACCCCTCATAAATCTACTGAATTTTGGGAAATAGAACATTTTCTAACGTTCATAAGACAATGGACAAAGCTAGTTCTAGTCACAGAGTGGGTGTGATGACACCACCCCAACAGCATATCCAGTAATAGTTTCCCAGAGACACTATAAATATAATTAATATTAACCAGTCTTATAAAATACTTGTGTACACACATTCCATTTTATTATGCCATATATTTATGCATTCCATTTATAACTCCATAACATTTCATATGTTCTGACTAACTACAACATTGGTTCAGAACAAATAAATTTAAAGAAAATTTTAATATTTAAACTAAAACAGCCTGAGTTAGTTCAGTGTGTTATAGAATTTTATTAATATTATTACACTTATTAATTATCTGTGTGTGTTTGTATATTCTACTACAACACAGTACATTTCAGTACCCTAGACTTTTTAACGTAGCTACATTCATATTAGTAAAAAAGATATGTTTGAGGTCGTAAGTGGTAGTAAGAAGGGCCTTCTGTAATTCACATCTACATTTATCTCAGGAGCCTTCACAGCTGACCTCATACATTACACTAGGTAACACAACAACCATACAGTACCATCAAAAACCACTACAAATATTGGGGTCTTGTCCAGGGATAATTAGTTTATCAAAAATATTAGAATCTCCTGGTGGGAGAATTAAACTAGTGGGGACAGATTGTAAAAAATTTAAAAAAATGTCCCTTAAAAATAAAAGGGGAAAATAAAAGTTGGTGAATCTTCACAGCCAGTGGTAATTAGTTAATTAATTAATTAATTAGAATTACCTTGGCCATTAAACATAAGTAGAATTACCTTAGTCACATTAATTAGAATTACCTGTCATTAGTTAGATTTACCTTGGTCATTGTTATTTTGTATGATGGCTGACCTGGCAAAATTTAGATCAGCTGCTGTACTAACGGCGAAGGAAATGGGAATGGATGGTCAGGTTTTAATTCAGTATGTAACTGCTGAATGTGACAAGTATATTGAAAGGGAAGATAGGAGGTTAGCTGAAGAGAAGAGGTTACAAATTGAGGCTGATAAAGAACTTAAGAGGTTGCAGATTGAGGCTGACAAAGAGGCAAAAGCATTGGAGACAGAAGAAAAACGACAGCAAAGGGAGGCAGAAGATAAAAGGTTGACTGCCGAAAAAGAGGCAGAAGAAAAAAAGGCCGAAAGGGAGGCAGAAGATAAAAGGTTGACTGCCGAAAGGGAGGCAGAAGAAAAAAAGGCCGAAAGGGAGGCAGAAGATAAGAGAAGGGAGGCAGAAGATAAAAGATTGACTGCCGAAAGGGAGGCAGAAGATAGAAGGTTACAAAGGGAGCACGAATTACGACTAAGGGAGCTGGAATTACAAGGCCATGCTCCTGAAAATGGTGCCAGCCCTTTTGCCTCAGATGCTACGCATAGTCAGGGAGCCTCAACATCAGCTATGGGGTTTCATTTAGACCATTTTGTTGAGAAAGACGATGACATCGAGGGGTACCTCAGTAGATTTGAGTTATTAGCTACTACATATGGGTTAGAGAGAGAGAGGTGGAGTCTAAAGTTATCACAGGGACTGAGAGGTACTTCTTATGAAGTCTTCGCTAAAATGAATAGAGAAGACCAAGACAATTATGACATGCTAAAGCAGGCTTTGTTATTGAGGTACGAAAAAAATTGTGAATTTTATCGTAAGAAATTTAGAAATGCCAAACTGTTGTCTGGGGAGACATACCACCAATTCTCTGCCAGACTGGAAACCTATATGGAGAAATGGACTGCTCTGGGGAAGACCCAAGATCTTAAAGAGATGATCATGATAGAGCAATTAAGAGAGTCCATGGCTCCAGACTTGAGAAAATTTCTCATGGAACAAGGTGCAGAGAGGTTGGGGGAGGTTTTAAATGTCGCTGAGAGGTATCAGGCAGCGCAGGCAGAGGTAAGTGGCACTAAAAAGAAGCACATAGAACATTTTAAAGCTCCACAGCAATTTAGTAAATTTGATAACAGAGAACAGGGTAATAAAGGCAGGACAAACTTTGATAGGCCACGAAATGATTATCGTGATAGAAACTCACAGTTCAATGACCAAAAATATAATGAAAGAAAACCGTTTAACCAAGGAAAAAGATGGTGCAAATGGTGTAAGAAAGACAACCATAACACCGAATTTTGTAGAAGGAAACCTTCAAACATTGCTGCAATGAAGTCGGGGACTCAAAGATTAAAGGTTAATCCTAATGGACAGCAGAAACCTTATCCCCCCCCCCCCCCCCAGTTTGTGAGGATGTTATTTGTAATGGGGTCACCATAAGGTGCCTTTATGATACAGGTTTGGATTATGATTCAGTTGTGAAGTCTAGCCTAGTGGACCCAAGTCAGTATACCACAGAAACAGTGGAAATACAAGGGGCGACTAAGGACATACCACTCATGACACTTCCCATCGCAAGGATAACGGTGAAAACTCGCTATGTGGAAGGAGAAATCAGAGCAGCAGTGACAGATGAACCCATCTACCCTCTGATATTGTGGTGTAGGTACGTCTTCTTGGGGAATCCCGAGAGAACTGTGATCATGACGACAGTGCAGACCAGGTCACAGAAAAAGGAGGAAGAAGGTGAACCTATAAATGCTCATCCAGAGGAGATGAGGAAGGCGCAGGCTGAGGATAGGACACTCAAGCCATGTTTTAAAAAATTGCCCAAATGTCACACACCTCCAAGCAAGGGAGTGTACTTTATGAAGAACAAACTATTATACAGGAAGGCCGGAACTGGAACAAATGGTCACAACCAGCTGGTTCTTCCCACTTCATATAGGGATAAAGTGATGGAACTCGGGCATGCGATTCCCTTCAGTGGTCACATGGGGATCAGCGCCACAGGACAGCGTATAGCTTGTCATTACTTCTGGCCAGGAATAACGGAGGATATAAAAAGATATGTCAAATCCTGTCCAGAATGTCAAAGGGTAGCTCCAAAGCATTGGACTGCTCCTGCAACTCTAGGGGAAATGCCCATAGTGGGAACACCTTTTGAGAGGGTTGCAGTGGATATTGTGGGACCTCTCACTCGGACCAAGAGGAGGAACAGTTACATCCTTACTCTGGTGGACACTTGTTCTATGTGGGGAGAGGCGGTAGCCCTGCCATCAATTGATTCAAAACATGTAGCAGAGGCACTACTTACAATATTCACAAGATTAGGATTCCCGCCTCAAATCTTGACTGATAATGGCTCACAGTTCAAGGGGAAACTAACGGAAGAAGTTTTTAAGCTATTTCAAGCCAGACACTTTCATTGTAGTCCGTACCATCCACAAGGGAACGGCCAGGTAGAGAGGTTCAATGGGACTCTAATTTCTATCCTGAGGAAGCTGGCACACGAAAAACCGGATCTGTGGGATCAATTTCTGCCCGCCGCGTTGTTTGCGTATCGGGAGGTACCACATAGTTCAACCGGGATGGCTCCCGCAACTCTGCTATTTGGGAGGCCAATAAAAGGTCCATTCGAAGCATTATTAAGGACCTGGACAGATGAGAAGGCAGAAGAGACTGTTACCTCATCGTATCAATATGTGAACGAACTGACCACTCGTCTAAAAGCTGGATGGAAACTGGCACATGATAATTTGAGACAAGTCAGGAAGAAACATGCAGCATATTTTAATAGGAAGGCAGAGAACTAGCTGTGGGAGAGAAGGTGCTTCTTCTACTACCCGGCAGCCAGAATAAATTACAAATTGGATGGCAAGGTCCATATACGGTTCTAGAGAAGGTGTCTAGAACAAACTATAAAATTGACAAAAAGGGGAAGGAGAAAGTTTATCATGTAAACCTTTTAAAGAAGTATCTGGACAGACCACTCCAGGAAAGCTCCCCCATACTGACCTTGGCTATCGCAACTCAAATGCAAAAGGAACCACTCACCTCACATGAATACCCATTACATCCTTGTGAAACAGCCGCACAGGTAAAAGTCAGTAAGCATCTGACTAAAAATCAGAGGGAGAGAGTTCAACAGGTTCTGGAGGAACATACAGATGTATTAACAGATAAACCAGGACATACAAATTTGCTACAGTATGACATGAAACTGGTAGACTCAAACCCAATCTGTATGAGAGCCTATTCTATTCCGTTCGCGAAGGAGAAGGCATTGAAGGAAGAAATAGATTATTTGTTGAAGGAGGGGATTATTTCACACAGTGAATCATCTTTTAGCTCCAGTGTAGTTTTGTTGAGAAAACCGTCTGGGGAACACAGACTGTGCATAGATTACAGGAAACTGAATGCTGTCACAGAAGGACAAGTGGATCCATTACCAGACACAAAACAGTTATTTGCCAGATTAAACAAGGCAAAATACTTTTCAAAGGTGGATCTTAGTAAAGGCTATTACCAGATTCCAGTGAAGCCTGAAGTGAGACCTTATTTAGCTTTTAGCACCTCGGAAGGACATTATGAATTCAACATGCTACCATTCGGATTGAAAAATGCTCCGAGTGTATTTTCATGGATGATGCGCAAATTGTTGGATCCCCTGAATAACCCATGTATCACGAATTTCATGGATGATATTCTCGTCGCCACAGAGACATTTGAAGAACACATTAACTCCCTGAAAATGTTATTTGATAGGCTTAGGGAGGCGAACTTAACTGCTAGGCCAACAAAATGTTGTATTGGATGCAAAGAGTTGGAATTCTTGGGACACACTGTATATCAGGGTAACATGACCCCTGACCCCAAGAACTTGGAAAAACTGCAGAGAGCACCTAGACCACAAACAAAAAAGGACGTGCGATCATTCGTGTCGTTATGTGGATTTTACCAAAAATATATCAAAAATTTTAACTCTATTTGTGCTCCTCTGACTGATCTGACTCGCAAGGGACATCCAGATAAAATTGTTTGGACTGCGCAATGTGAATTGGCTTTTCAAGAGTTAAAGGAAAAACTCACTAGCAAGCCTATTCTCAAATTGCCTGATTTGACACAGGACTTCGTGGTGAGGACAGATGCAAGTAATGTAGGCCTCGGGGTGGCTCTGTTGCAAAGGTCATCTTCACCCGATGGGGAACTGAACCCAGTCGCTTATGCAAGCCGCAAATTGAATAAAGCGGAGCAAGGATATTCCACAAGCGAAAAAGAGTGTTTAGCGTTAATCTGGGCAATAAAAAAGTTCCAAATCTATCTGTATGGTAGGACTTTTGTGGTCCAGACGGATCATCAGCCCCTGGTGTTCTTATTTCAGGCTAAGCATGAAAATGCTAGATTGTTGAGATGGTCTTTATTAATGCAACCTTATCAGTTTAGTAATGAGTATATCCCAGGGTCATTGAATGTCGGTGCAGATTTCCTCAGTCGGCACCCCTGTGATCAAAATTAGAGTAATGGCAGGCGTGAGGAGTAATTTTATCTATGTGTATCACTGGTTTTGGAACTTGCCGTAGTGCATGTTCTCAGGTGGGGAGATGTGTGGTGAATTTACCGTGATACAACGTTAAAATATCTCCAAATATCAGGAAAAAATGTAGGGATAAAAATAATGCGTAAGATACTAGGAGACATGCTCGCCCATGCCCGCATTTCCTACCGCCAGTCAAACTAACTAGTTAGACGTGCAGACGAAACGTTTACCCTTTGTAGACGGGAGGGAAACGGAGATCAAAATAGGAAAAATATGACTGAACACGTGTTTAAATCTAGCAAGGCTAAAAAGACGCAATTGGTAGTAAAAGGAAAAAAATTCACGTCACATGTTGACACAATGTAAGGAAATGGACAAAAAGGACCTTGGCTCTTATTCGAAACAGTCATTTCTTGGACGCTTTTTCGATACTTGGTCCGTTTATTTGAATTCAGCGGCAAACGCTGTAGAGAAGGTTCTCGAACAAATTTCAAAAAAAAAAAACTGACTTAAGAAAAAAATATGTTTTTTCTTAATAATAGAGTTACGAATATAAAACCTATCTAGTTTGATAGCCCATCTTGAGCAGAGAACTAATATACTTTAAATTATACAGACGGATAGATAACAAGGAAGATATTGACAAAAGACTGTGTTGTTCATATCAGAATAGCGACTGTACTGTCCATACTTTCACTAAAGTTTCAAAATTTTGTCCTTGAGACACGCAAATGCAAAAATCAAGCTGTAATGAAAGAGAGGGGGAAGGTGGAGAATTGTGGCTAAAAATACCTTAGGAGGCAGATTTGTGTAGGGTATCGCATGTAGAACCAAGCGTGTTTTTTATGAAAAAACAAGTAGAGACAGACGGACCAACAGACAATAATGCCCACTTGACTGAGATCTGACTGAAATTTGACTTTTGGTTGTAGATTTGAAAAGTTAAGGGGGAAGTCGGTGATTGGGCAAATGTAATCATCTTAGCGGGACAGAGATGCGCATTTTTGCCATTTGATACAATACTGTCCAGAGACACAGTCGCTTATTGCCTGTGGTGTTGTTCCTAGAAGATAGTACATACATTTAGAGGGACGCCATCATATAGCCAGCAACTCAGCTGAGTTTTGCTAGCAATTAACTGTGTTCTCAATTCTGAATTCTGGTAAGAATGAAAATATTTATTTTGTACATTTTAATATTTCGAGTGATTGATACTGCCATATCATATAAAATGATTACGACAAGTAAGTGCTCGCTCTAGGTCCCCAGCCCAAGTTCAGGGTCTAGAGACAAACAAAATATATGGACGCCTAACTAAAACTATGGAAGGCGGATCTAGTATTGAGATCAGTGGGAACATATCACCTATCTTATTGAATAAAAGGAAGCTATTGAACATATCTCAGATGCAATGCAGTCTTGGGGAACTAGTACTATATGAAAACAACTGGGTAAGATGTGCTGTGTGGTCAGAGAGATCTGACCCATTCTGTGTAATGTTGATGTGTTGTGCTGTGTGTAAGAGTGGTACAGTAGATAAAGCACTGACACAGTGCACAAATTTTGTTTCAGAATTGTGAGTTTCTGTTGTGGCACTAGGGTAGTGCCACGTAAGTAATCAAGGTTACACAAGCAGATGTGTGTGCAGCCAAACAGTGTGTCGGTACAGTCTACCATTGTATTCTAGCTACCGAGAGGAGTGGGCCTCCTGAATCCAGCATCAGATCTTCGCAGACAAGATGAGTGATTAGTGGCCTGCTGAGGATTCACCATAATCCTAAAGAATTTATACATATTTTCCCCTCATAAATCTACTGAATTTTGGGAAATAGGACATTTTCTAACGTTCATAAGACAATGGACAAAGCTAGTTCTAGTCACAGAGTGGGTGTGATGACACCACCCCAACAGCATATCCAGTAATAGTTTCCCAGAGACACTATAAATATAATTAATATTAACCAGTCTTATAAAATACTTGTGTACACACATTCCATTTTCTTATGCCATATGTTTATGCAAAATGGGAATGCTTAAAAACAAGCATACAATCAGCAAATGCAAATTTACCTAAAAAGGAGTCTAAGAAAAATCAAATTTGGATGACAGATGACATCTTGAATAAAATGGCAGAAAGAAAGAAAGCAAAAAACACTCCAGAATATAAAACAATAGACAATGACATACGTACTATGTGTAGAGAAGCAAAAGAACGGTGGATAGAAACAAAATGTAAGGAAATAGAAGACTTGGAAGCGAAGAACATGACAAGAGATATGCATGAAGAAATAAAGAAATTATCAAATCGGTCGCGGTTTGCACAAGGAGGAAGCTGTATCAAGAACAAAAATGGTGTAATATTACTTGATGAGAAAGACATATCAAACAGATGGGGAGAATACGTAAAAGAACTATTCGAGGACAACAGATTTAAAAAACCATCACCAGATTCTAATGAAGGCCCAAACATTCTCAGATCAGAAGTAGAGAATGCCATTCATATGATACAAAAAGGAAGATCAGCAGGCATGGATAACATAAACATTGAAATGACAGAAGCTCTGGAGAGCTTTGGTATAGATACAATCACAGAAATATGCAATGATATATACAATACAGGATATTTACCACACGACATGAAGACATCAGTTTTTATAACATTGCCCAAAAAACCAAATGCAACAGAATGTTCAGACTTCAGAACAATCAGCCTGATGAGTCATGCAATTAAGATACTGCTCAAAATCATACAGGAAAGAATAAAAAGTAAAGTAGACAGCGAAATCCAAGAAGAACAGTTTGGTTTTAGACGGAACAGTGGAACAAGAGAGGCAATATTTTGCCTAAGAAGATTAGCAGAAAAATATACAGAGGTCCAAAAAAGGATGTATATGTGCTTCATTGACTATAAGAAGGCTTTTGACAGAATCCATCATGAGAAAATAATTGAATGCCTCAAAGACATAGGTATTGATGGAAAAGATATAAGAATACTCAGTAACCTTTATTGGGAGCAAACTGCCACAGTAAGATCGGGAAGGAATTATTCACCATACATAGACATAAAAAGAGGTGTCAGACAAGGTTGTGTGCTGTCCCCCTGCCTGTTTAATTTATACACCGAAAAAATTTTCAAACAGATACAGGAAATACCAGGACTGAACATCAGTGGAAGATCAATAAACAACCTTAGATATGCAGATGATACCGTGTTGTTAGCTGAAAGCGAACAGGAGTTACAAGAACTAGTGAAGCAAGTGAACAGTATAAGTCATGAATATGGACTCGACATTAATATTGAGAAAACTAAAACTATGATAATTAGCAAAACAGACGATAAACCCACATTAAAGATAAGCGTAAATGGGAAAATCCTGGAACAAGTCAAGAGCTACGTATATCTTGGTCATATAATAACAGAAGATGGCAGATGTGAAACAGAAATCAAGAAGAGAATAGGAATGGCCAAAGCTACATTCAACAACATGAAATATATACTGACATCCAAACAGTTATCTCATAAATTAAAACTGAGAATCATAAAGTGTTATATATATTCTGCATTTCTGTATGGTGCAGAAACATGGACGATGAATAAGCATTTGGAAGAAAGAATTGAGGCTCTTGAAATGTGGATATATAGAAGAATGGGGCGTATCTCATGGAAAGAGATGAAAACAAATAAGGAGGTCCTAGAAAATCTAGGTATGAAAAGAGAACTAATGAGAGAGGTCAAAGTTCGGCAGCTAAAATACTTTGGCCACATAAAAAGGCATAACACCTTGCAGAAGACCATAACAGAAGGGAGAGTTGAAGGCAAACGTGCAAGGGGAAGACAGCGCTATAAGTGGGAAGATAACATCAAGAGATGGACGGGAAAGAGTCTATCAGAGTGTACCACCAAGACAAGAGACAGAAGACGTTGGAGATCCATTACAGCCAACCTTCGTTGTGGAGATGGCAACTGATGATGATGATGATATTTATGCATTCCATTTATAACTCCATAACATTTCATATGTTCTGACCAACTAAAACATTGGTTCAGAACAAATAAATTTAAAGAAAATTTTAATATTTAAACTAAAACAGCCTGAGTTAGTTCAGTGTGTTATAGAATTTTATTAATATTATTACACTTATTAATTATCTGTGTGTGTTTGTATATTCTACTACAACACAGTACATTTCAGTACCCTAGACTTTTTAACGTAGCTACATTCATATTAGTAAAAAAGATATGTTTGAGGTCGTAAGTGGTAGTAAGAAGGGCCTTCTGTAATTCACATCTACATTTATCTCAGGAGCCTTCACAGCTGACCTCATACATTACACTAGGTAACACAACAACCATACAGTACCATCAAAAACCACTACAGAGGGGTTACCTATTGGATTAATTTATTTGTCTGTAAACCATGCTTTATTTATATTTTCCTTTTGTTAACACCATCATACAAATCTTCTTTCTTTTTCTCACTAACCTGAATATTTACGTGGTAGTTTAATTAGGAACTTGTTCTCTTCCCTTTACTGACTATTCCATACCTTATTGTTAAATTTTGATCTGTTGGGTTAATTAACCTCTGTTGGGATCTTCTTTGCTTTTATTTACAAGAGGGGGTACCTATTGGGTTAATTTATTTGTCTGTAAACCATGCTTTATTAATGTATATGCTTGATGTTGTGAATTTCTAGTGATAATAAACTTAATAAACCTTAAAATATCGTGTTGGTCAACCCCTACCCATATATGTTATCCATAGTTTGTTTTCAAGTTATTCCAGATGGTTTAATTAACTAATAAGACGCTAGGTGTTTGATAATTGACGAAATACAATTTACTTCTATCCATTTTGTGTAATTTTATAAATGACTAGTGTTTATATCAAGTGTTAAAAGCGATAAGATAAGCTAGACACTTGCGGTTTCTAATCTAATTTAATAACGGAGTGGTTAAGAGGTCTTACCTTCACGCGGATTAGGATAGGATTTATATTGTGGTAATAAAGTTTGTATTTTTTCTACATCTAGGCTGATCAAACCCAGCGAACTAGCGGTCTTTTGAACTAGCGGTCTTATGGTCTTATAGTCTTATAATCCTTTAAGCATCCAGAGATATTATAATATTGTTGAGTCTTCGTGTTGTGACCTGTGCGGTCCATTTTCTTCATTCACGAGAGAGACCAAACTAAAAACAATAATTGTAATATTAACTGGACCGGAACAGTACCAGATTTTATTTATATCAATCTCATCAGCCAGCTGTGGAAAAATATATATATTTATCTGACATATGACAGTAGTTTTTTCACGGAGATTATACTCAAGAGAACTCACTGTTCAGACTCGGCCATCAACTCAGAGTACAGCCGATAATTATTATCATTAACATTTTCATAACGTAACAGAGTGTCTCAGCAACCATAGGCTAGACAACACCGGAACCATATATTTTTTGGTCTATTACGGCGACCATCACTACTAAGACTTATTCCAACCAACTAAACGCAGTGATACCGAAATTATCCAGGAACAATAATTAATGCACCAACTTCAACGACTACCTCATTTAAGCAGTTAGCACCAAGGATAGTCTGGGGCTGGATTTGGCAAATAATCTGACACTGTAGATTAATAGTACTTATTAGTGTTTGTTTCCAAGGAATACCTGTAATAGTACTTATTAGTGTTTGTTTCCAAGGAATACCTGCGACAACTATTGGGTAAGCGACTATGAGTGTGGCCACAGTATGACTGGATGAATGAACAGAAAGAGAGAAACATATTTTCCTTTTGTTAACACCATCATACAAATCTTCTTTCTTTTTCTCACTAACTTGAATATTTACGGGATAGTTTAATTAGGAACTTGTTCTCTTCCCTTTACTGACTATTCCATACCTTATTGTTAAATTTTGATCTGTTGGGTTAATTAACCTCTGTTGGGATCTTCTTTTCTTTTCCTTTACAAGAGGGGGTACCTATTGGGTTAATTTATTTGTCTGTAAACCATGCTTTATTAATGTATATGCTTGATGTTGTGAATTTCTAGTGATAATAAACGTAATAAACCTTAAAATATCGTGTTGGTCAACCTTTACCCATATATGTTATCCATAGTTTGTTTTCAAGTTTGTGCGTATTTGTCACAGAATTGTGTGTATGTGGGTGCAGTGTAACTTGTATTTTGTATAAGGAGAGAAAGTGCGTCTGATTTAAATATAGTCGTAAAGATAGGCTGGATTAGAGAAACACTCACTCCAGAGACTGATCTTTCTCTTACACTATCACCTCGTGAGAAAAAAAAAACTATTTCTTACACCATACTCTCACATAGTTACCACTATCACCTCTGCTCGGACAGGACCATACGTATCTCAGACCTATAATAGCCCCTTCAGTCATAACTGATTATGGGAATGCGCCCCTGAGGTGGCAGCCCTCAGCTGCTTATTTTCCTGGTGCTCCTTTCGACGTTTTCTCCTCTCCTCTGCTTGTTGTGTGAGCGTCTCTTCGCCCAATCTGAGGTGGTGCCGTAAATAGCATCGCCACTTAGTGCGATCGGCAGCTTCATCCTCCCATGTTGCAGGATCCATGTCCAGTGCCCTCATATCTCTCTTGCACACATCTTTGAACCTCAGCTGTGGTCGCCCAACTGTTCTCTTGCCATCCGCTAATTGTCCGTAGAAGATATCTTTTGGGATGCGACCATCTTCCATGCGGCGAACATGGCCAAGCCAGCGAAGTCTGCGCTGTCTAAGCAGCGTATAATACTTTGAAGGCCAGCACGTGACAACACCTCGACATTTGTCACTTTATCTTTCCACGAGATGCCGAAGATGCGGCGTAGACACCGCAAATGGAAGGTATTGAGCCTACTTTCTTGCTTAGCATAGGTCGTCCAGGTCTCGCTGCCATATAGGAGTGTGCTGGTGACGCAGGCATTATATACCGCAGCTTTGGTCTTCATTGTGAGTTTAGACCTATCTTATAAAAATTACGACACTGTCATAGACTGGAAGGGATGCATCAAAGAAGATTTAGCTACCCGAAGAGCAGTCTTGACGTATGGATGCGAGTTATAGGCAATGACTACAATCTACAAAAGCCAGATCCAAACTTCAGAAATGAGGCATCTGAGGAAGGTGGTTGAAGTAACAAGAAGAGACATGGTCCGCAACCAGACGATACGTCAAGGCATAAAAACCCAGCCCCTGCAGACCTAAGTTAAACGGTCCCCCAGCTACGATCATTTGGCCATGTCTACAGAATGGGAGAAGATCGGCTACCACGACAAGTATGGGAAACTAAGAGACAGGGATCCAAACCTCCAGGACGTCACAGAGCCCGCTGGGAGAACAACATTAGTCAATCTCTGAAGGACTGAGGACTAGAATGGAACCAGGCCAGGAGGAAGACAGCCGATAGAATAGTATGACGCTCTCTCTTCCAACCCTCCACACCTCACGTTAGAAGAGGAACGACTAAGTAAGTAAGTAAGCGTTTTACATAAATACGCCATATTTATGTTTACATTGTCTCCCAACTCCAGTCATCTTCTTTTTTAATTATATTCCATGTAGCTGTGAGGTTTTTTTTTTTTTTTTTTTGTTCAAATAAGTTACTATATGTAAAATCACTTTAATAACATTGGAGCTGTCATAGGTTAGAAGGGAGGTATCAAAGAAGAGTTGGCTACCCGAAGAGCAGCAGCTGAGAGGCTTTTTAAGGCCATAAATTGCAGATTCCTCAGGAAAAGAGAAATTGGCAAGAAGACGAAAATGGCTGTATACCGCTCCACCTATATTCCAGTCTTGACTTATGGATGCGAGTCATGAGCAATGACTACAACAAACAAAAGCTAGCTCCAAACCTCAGAAGTGAAGTATCTGAAGAAGATGGTTGAAGTAACAAGAAGAGACATGATCCTCAGCCATACGTCAGGGCATCAAAACCCAGCCCCTGCAGACCCAATTGGAACGGTCCTAATTACGATGGTTTGGCCATGTCTGCAGAATGGGAGAAGATCGGCTACCACGAAAAATATAAGAAATCAACAACTATAGATCCAGACCTCCAGGACGACCCAGAGTTCACTGGGAGGACGAAATTAGACAATTCTCTGAATGACGGAGGACTAGATTGGAACCAAGCCGCGAGGAATGTGACCGTGTGGCCAGAAAGGTGTAATTTTAGATTGAGTAATTAGCTGTCGATCTAGTCTACGGTGTATATTTGTGCTCATGTTGGCATTCTCACCCGGTAATGGGCGATTGAAACGAAACACACCTTCGCCATCCGTGAAGAAGACAGACGTGTGAGACGTGGGAGACAGCCATCGGTTGTTAGACATCCTGGCGCTGTCTGACACCAGAAGAAAACACCTTTTTGAGCACGAAACCGTAAGAAGTGTGAGTAGGGCAATGGATATCGTGGGATGTAACAGCCCATTAGTAGGCGGACCTTGAGTTGTGTCGATTAGGAAGAAAATCTTGACTAAGATGTGATCTCATGTCATCCCAACTGAGCACAGGACTCCTGATTTGCTCCCTAGAGGGATGGGTGGAGTTTTCCCTGACATTTTGACGTAGCTATCATGTGGTACGGGGTTGGAGATGCAGATTTAAACTGAAACAGTGAGAGGCTTCAGTCAGAGAGCTGAGAAGTAGCCAGATCATTCTTGTGCAAAACGCGCCCTCGTACGATAACGAACTAAGGTTTGGGCTTTTGCACAGTTGCGTCTGTGCTAAGAGAACTAACGACATAGAGGTATGCTTGCATATAAGTACATTTTTATAATACTTTAGATAAAGTAATATTAAACGTTTCAGGTTTAGAAGTTAAAGCTTTGTAGCGTTTGTCTATCTATAGCTTGATAGAAGCTGACTGGCGATTTATGTGTATTTAAGTGTAATTTCACGTATATCTCATCGCTATTTTCAACAATGAGACTGTGTGTTAAACGTGTAAAGTACTAAGTGATTTTATTAGAGGAATTCTAGTGTCGCATTGCGCTCTATACAAGTGTGTACTTAGTACCATTATTATTATTATTATTATTTGTGTAGTGTTAAGTAATAGTTATATTGCATTCTTGTGAGCCGTAAGTGTGGTTAATTCTATATCAGTGATTTTTGTGAGAGGAAGATTAGCGTACCCTCTGACTCTGTGAGTAGCGTATGCCTATTACGTATAGTATAGAGCTGGAAGAATAGAGTATATATATTTTTATATCTGCTTGTTCTTTAGAGCAGCTAGGCTTCTAAGATACTGATCAAATGTGGTCATTTAGACCAGTGAGTTGTGTATAATATTTCATTATGGATAGAAGTGTGTTATTTACGTGTTCTCTCGCGTGATGGTGTAGTTAGTATTTAGTAGGAGTATAAAGGAATTATTGTTGACTGAGATATGTTTATTGTATGATTACACATATACGCAGACCTGCATGAACACACACACACATGGTCATTTAAGCGCATCTATTGGCATATTTTCACACATGTGTAACACTACACACAACACACACACACACACATGGACATATAAGTGCATGTACTTGCATATTTTCACACATATGTATGTATTATAACGTAGATGATGTTTGTCCATTAGTACGATGCTAGTTTATTTTGTTTCATTTTGTTTCAGAGAGTCCAGCAGTCTGTGCTGGGTTATTATATGGTGTTACCTAAATAGCTTGGTTATACGGTGTTGCTTAGGAATTGTCTTCAAAGTAAACTTGTGGACAACATTGTTTTCTGTATGATTCAAATGCTACCTGATAGGGTTTCATTAATAAAAGTGGGACCCCTGTCATCAAGAGTTTTTCTGTGACTGCGGAACGTGTGTGAAAGTAGGCCAGAGAGAGAGTGACGACAACATTACATACGAATTCTTATTCTTCTTCACACATCATCTTCGCACCGTCACAGGAAGATAGCCAAAAGGAAAAAATGGCGCTCTCTATGGCAAATCTCCACACCCCAGGATAGAAGAGTAACGAATAAGTAAGCAGTAAGTAAAAACAAGTTTTAAAAATATTGTAATAAAATTGAAAGAAAAACCACCAAAAGACTGAATATCATTTATGTGACACCTCTGTTTTTTTGTGTCTGATCGCTGGTGAAGAACGCTGGAGACAGAAACGAAAATTCTGAAGTAGACATGGAAAGACATTGAGCACGCGTCCCGAAAACTTGGTATGAGTTTTTTTTAAGGTCTACGCTCCGTGGGTAGCTGAAAAATAATGAATGGGTAATAAAACCTTGAGGGGTCTGGTATATGAAGAAGAAGGAACAATTGTGGAATAATTATTTTTAAAATAGGAGTTTTGCCTTGGCGAGGCGCGCAACGTTCAACCTAGACACAAGGTGCAAGTCTAAATATAAAAGACCGCGTGATCTGATGTTGCGATAGTGGAATAAGAAACAAGAGTGGTGGTAGTGCTAATGGCTGTGGTAGCATAACTGTTGTAACCACAAAAGTATAATCACCGTTAGTCCGACTTTCACAGTTTGATAATGTTATTTTGAGAATTTGCGACAGAAGCTAAATTCTTGCTGCAATTTATTTATCCGTGATTTATTTAACGTCTCATTCTCACTGTTACATAATACACACTCTCATTTTCACTGTTACGTTACACACACTCTCATTTGTATGCTTCTTTAGGAGAATAAGGTTGTCACATAGTTGCCCCCCCACCCCCTTTTTCATAAAGAATGCGACAGTGTTTATTGTATTTTCTGTTGCAATTTGTTTTACATGATGAATTTGCCATTCCCATACACAACCGAATATTAGTCGCCTCTTACGGACCGCTCTAGGGGGCACAGCTTCTATTCTTTCTTTGTCTGCTTAGACCCTTGAAAATAGCCTGGGGTATTGTTGCTTAGCGGCAGATCCACAGAAACAACTGCTGCAAGATCATGCTAATGCTTGGTGCAAGCTTCCTGCAAAGAGACCAACTGCACTACTATAACGAGACTTGGGTAGTGAGTTAATGTCCAGATAGCACTGCACTACTATAACGAGACCTGGGTAGTGAGTTAATGTCCAGATAGCAAAAGGATAATGTAAATCATGTTTATGAACCCAAAGCCAGCTTTTTGAACAATGTCAACTTTGTTATAGAAATAAGAGACTTTAGCTTCCGGGTCTGTTTCACTAGTGCACGAAATATATAATGAGAACATGTGCTGAAATAGGGCGCTTCCTTTGGCTTCACCCATTAAAACACACAGAGAAAATGTTATGCTTGCAAGTAGATTTTTAAACAGTATAGTTCTGTCATAATAATGTTCAATTAGCTGTCACCCGAGGTGGACCCCCCCCCCTCCCCCCACACCGTGTACCCTTTTAGTACGCCACTGGACATAGGCCTTAACGCAGATTCGGCATTTTAAAGGTGAAAAGTGAGAGTTGGGACATAGTAGTATTAAACGTCACGGAAAAGGATACTGCATACACACTGTGAGCGTTCGATTGACAGGGTGGTTAGAGTTCTGGTCTCTCGCGCAATGGTGCCGGGTTCGATTCACGGTATATACACGCTCCAGCCTACCCAGATGTAAATGGGTACCTGACTTTGATTTTAAGTTAGGGAAGGAATACTCAGCGTTGAAGGGAATTTGTCACCCCACCTCTCGATGCTGGACCTAAAATAGTGAAGTCTCTAAAACTTCATTCCCCTGTGGCAGTATCTGCTATGTGATTACCTTTTTTTACTATATACACTGTAGATAGTATGACACGCCATAATAACACGCGCCATAATAACAAAAGCCATATATTGAACACTGGTAGAACCCACAACAGAAAACTAATATATCGTGCTATATAGAACAACGAACACTACATTGCCAAATTATAACACACATTGGGTTGAACTGGTTATTCCATGCACGAGAAATACCTCATATTTCATTCTTTATGTGATGGGAAAGTAGTAGAAGTAGGGTACTTTTAATCTCATGGATATATTTATATGTGTGTATGGAAAACCTCCATAGAAGCATCGAATCTTCAAGAACTACTTCAAGAAGGATCTACTGTCCTGGTCATGCAGGGGTACGCTGCAATGAAAGAGATGACAAACTAGCTTCAAGAGCACCCATAGAAAGTGCATTGGACATGGATAAGAGATAAATACTGAGGGCAATTCATGATCGCCTATTAGAGAATGACACTGCAATCGATGAATCATCACGGCGAAGACTGCTAGAATTTGGCATCAAACGTAAAACCAGCAGGGATGGACGTATGAGAGGACGCATCCGACGTGTATACAACCAGTGCGCAACAGGAACAATTAGCATTCATACTCTTCGACATTTACTGCGGGAGACTGAGCACCTATGGGTTTGCCTGGAGTGCAATGACGTCGATTCTGATTAACAATAACAATGTGTGTGTGTGTGTGTGTGTGTGTGTGTCCAGCTTCGAGAGGTGGATTGACCTGTTTCTTTCTTCGCTGCATTTGTCTTCCCAAACTCAGCAGCAGAGTCAGGTACCATTTTACAGTTGGGTAATGGGAAGCGTAATACCACCGTGTTTCGAACCCGTTACCTTCGCCGCGAGAGACCAGCGCTCTAACCACTCTGTCAATCGGAAGCTCACAACGATGTATAATTTTTTTTAATCACATTATAGACTAGTGGTAGGTAACACAGGAGCAGTAGGGGTCTACTTTCGAAACACTTGAGGTTTCTAAAGATCGACCATGATAAAAATCATGCCCCCTTCCAAAGTATTTGTGCTTTGAAATAAATTTCCGTTTCTGTGACAATTTGTTTTTTCCGGCAGGTTTGTCAGCCCTGTTCTCCAACCTTCTTTAACCTGGAGGAAAGGGGAGGTGTACCCATTTTGTCTCTCCTTTCCATTTTGACCTGCTCAACTTGATTGAACCTACCAGGAGCAAACGCTCCCGCTGATATAGCTCAAAACGTCATCAAGACACTCAATCTTGACTCACCACTTCAAGGAAAAACAAATTGTCACATGAACTTTGATGGCCCAGTGTAGGTGGCCTGTGTGCAAATTTTAATCATGAATCATAATGCTCATGTGGAGCTGCGTGTTGTGAAATCTGAGAATAAATTATAAAGAATCGTCAGCAAGCTACAGTTATTTAACGATTTGCTGTTGTCGTTTCCATTGGACTTTTGAATCGTTGTTTCCCTAGATGTTACTTGACCAATGTTGCCATCACTTTCAAACACCAATATAAGAGAATGGAACGCAGCAATGAGAAATGAATACTCGTGCACATTTACATCTTCGTCACTTAGCTTGATATGTTGCAAAGGGTAAAAAGGTAAAGGATCCCGTTACACGCCCATTGAGGCATATTCGGAATATGGTGTTAGGCCCATATGTTCTTGACCATCTGCACACTAGTGGTGATGTCGCCAGCATCACGCCGGCCACCTTAACCTTCCCAGTTGCTCTGGTACCCAATTCATGAGGCTGAGTCGACCCCGGAGCCGTTTACGGTCTAAAACATCCCACCTCAACTTAGGATCGAACCAGGACCGCCGAACTGGGAAGCCAGTGTACTAACCATTGTCCTACTGCGGCTCTTAAAAAGGCGTTTAATTAGTTAATGACAAGCTCCCCTCTGTACATCCCTACAAAATGTGGAATCATAGATATACTCGTATCTTGGCAGCAATAAAGACAAAATTGGAGGATCAGAAAACGATATCAAAATAAGTGTACAAAAGGCAATATTGGCATCTTTTTCATTGGGAATGTTTGTTTTGTTTGTTGCGATCTACAGGGATTAATGTTTTCACTCTTTACCAGTTTTATGTGGAGTGAGTTCCTGGGCTTTCCTGCAAACTCAAAGGGCTTCCCCAACTTAGCAGGCTCAACATTAGTGCATCACACCACACTAATTGGCGGAATGTCACCAGATGGATGGCTCTATACCCCAGAGGGAATCAGCATTAGGAAAGACTTACTTACTTACTTACTTAGTCGTTCCCCTTCTACCGTGAGGTGTAGAGGTTTGGAAGAGAGAACGCCAGACTATCCTATCGGCTGTCTTCCTCCTGGCTTGATTCCATTCTAGTCTTCGGTCCTTCAACGATTGTCTTATGTTGTCCTCCCAGCGGACTCTGGGTCGTCCTGGGGTCTGGATCCCTGGCTCTTTGTTTCCCATGCTTGTCGTGGTAGCCGATCTTCTCCCATTCTGTAGACATGGCCAAACCATCTTAGTTGGGACTGTTCTACTTGGGTCTGCAGCGGGTGGGATTTTAGGCCTTGACGTATCGTCTGGTTGCGGACCATGTCTCTTCTGTTACTTCAACTACCTTCCTCAGATACTGTCACCGGATGGCCTGTGTAACGCTAATTTAGCACGTTAAACAGTAATATCTTCTTCTTCTTCCTCGTTCGCCCTGAAAAGGACGGTGGTTGCGTTGTGTCTGTTTACGCCTAAGCTGTGATATCTGCACCTTTCGGTCGACACATCCGACTTCAGCACGGCATTTTTTAGGGACCGGGTTTGCCTTCCAATTGCGATCCGCACTCGCTCAGCCAGACTGCACTGCTGCAGATTGTTTCCAGGACCACCACGTGGAGGTGGAGTGCGGTCTTGACCAGCTCTGGTTCGCTGGTCCTGACGCAGGCAGTACAGCTATGGGTCGCTGACTGCATTCACTATTGCTGCATCTTGGGGTCCCAAACAGTAATATAAGAATAGCTGAAGATCTTGAGCAAGATTGGTTGGTAAGATAACTTCACTGGTCGAGCTTGACCAATGAGATCGTAGATAGCTATTTTTGACCACCGCAGTTAGAACTGGATCAGAACACAGTTAAGTCACGGAGTTCACTGTTAAGTGATGTAGACGTGATTCAGCCTTAGTGCGGACCCCGGGTTTTTAAAAAAGGTTGTGTAGTTAACCTCTGGTCAAGAACATATCTGACCACTGAAAGATTGAATGTTTTTTTCACAAGTTATGTTGTTCCAGGAGATGTGTTTTCAGAGTATTGGGCAAGTATTTGCTTGATTAATATGATCTCGCTTCGAATTGAATAAGTACTTTGCTAAGTTATGTAATTTAGCACGAGACTCAAGGCAAAAGCCTATCAACATTTTAGCAGAGTCGAGCAGACATGTTGTTATGATGTACTTTTTGCAGAGAGCTCATGATTTATGTAACACCAAGCGTTTTGGCTGCTGATAGCCAAGGTATTGACCTATGTAATGAACATTGCCTTTTAGTCTACTAATAAACAGTTTTCTATGATAAAGAACTGTTACTTACATCATGTATGAAGAGTATGGAAGCCCTAATGGGATACAAATGATCACATGACAACCTGCAGTGAGTAGAAAGAACCTGGTCTTGAACCAACATTCATTTGGGTAACCCCACCTCTGGCAGTCGCCAGTAACCACCCATAAGATATACCAGTAAACCAGAAAACACTATGATCACTAGGAAATTCAATGTCAATAAACTCAGAAGAAATATGTACCACCTGGACAGATTGTTATAACAGTCACATAAGATTATTTGATGCAGTAACCAGCCACCACGGTTACAATACCTCATTTCTGAGGTTTGGATCTGGCTTTTGTGGGTTGTAGTCATTGCCCATGACTCGCATCCATATGTCAAGATTGGGACATAGGTGGAGCGGTATACAGCCATCTTCGTTTTCTTACCAACCTCTCTTTTGCTGAGGAATCCTCGATTTATGGCCTGAAAAATTCTCCCAGCTGCTGCTTTTCGAGTGGCCAACTCTTCTTTGGTGCCTCCCTTTCGGTCTATAATAGCTCCGAGGTATTTGTCGTCAAATACAATCTGTATGTACAACACGCCCACATATGGTCTCGCAAAATTCCCCCCAGTTGTAAGACTAGTGACCACTTTTATAGGTATAAAATAACAGGAATTACCGCGCCACCAAAATACTAGTTTTATTTCTCGCTTTCTAAATGGTTAACGCGTGAAACCCCGATAGTTGAATAAATGCCAATGTGACGTCACAGACTTGCTGGCTTTTGACCAACACGCACGCGTGAATGGTAGTATACTTAGAAATTGTGTATTTCTTGGAAAAGCAAAGGGAGAGAACGGGGGAAATGCATAGAGCTCGTTTGAATTTCTAAACTGAAACTAAATGGCCTAAACGAACGATAGGAAAAATAAAGACTAGAAATGAAGATTAAAATGCTACAAATTCGTTATTAAATATATAATATGCGTTAGTCTAAATATATTAGCCTACTGTAGAAGGAAAGATATGTTATTTGAATAAATATAAAGGAAAGACGAAAATGGTAAAAATAATAGCCAGAAGTGTAAAACCTTATGCATTAGATGTCAAACGGTAGACTAAGTAAATATTTTCGTTCTGTATTAAAATGACTTAGATAATAATAGCGATATGGCAGAATGAAGACAGATATAGACGTGCATGGGGATTCTTTACTGATGCTGGCCATATTACTGGGTGTCTCCTGATTTGAAAATAGTAGGTTAACTTTTTGAAAAAGACCCGTAGGAACGGAAGTCTCCTGATTGGTCGCTTAGCATAACTAAGAAAGTGAAATAAATACTCAGAAAGACGAGCGTTCATTGCCACTTTCAAATTAAATTTTCACATGGGAAGTTACTAACGTTTACAGACAAGTGTGATCATATGCCTTAGCTGTTCTGTTATTCAGCAGGAGATCTTGTGTGACCATTTATGGCCTGTAATTAACTTACCTAGTGAATAAAATTCGATATTTCGAGTTTCTGGGTGAGAAACTGAAGTGAGCCAGTCACGTTGTTGTTCAACCCTGGTACCTGTTTGAGGCCATACGATTTGAGGGCCCTACCTCATCTTGAATCCTGAAAGCTGAGCAGTGCTGGGAGCAGGAAGACGTATAACCAGGACATCGCAGAATTTTCTACAAATATCTTAAGATAAGCCCTGTGTTTTGGGGCCTTGTGAATTCACTGAACTATTCTCCACCAGTTACTATATCAACCAGATTAAATAAAATGATGACAATATTGATTCCCCAAATATGTGCTTAATTTTGGACAAAAGTATTACACTAAGAACACTTCCTAGTTCAGGAATTAATAGACTCTAATAGTTAAACTAGTTGGTGTGTGTATGTATATGTATATATATATATATATATATATATATATATATATATATATATATATATATATATATATATATATATATATATATATATATATATATATATATATATATATATATATATATATATATATATATATATATATATATATATATATATATATATATATATATATATATATATATATATATATATATATATATATATATATATATATATATATCTTGACGTTTAATCTTTTATGAATCAACTAAATAATAATTAATACATTTGTAAAAAATTGTTCAGACCAAAATTCAATAGGGAGTTGTTTACTTAATTGTTTATTAACCTTAAAGTGTGGTTGTTGTTATTTTCTTCACATATATTGCATATACCCTAGACACGTAGCTAGACAACACCCATACATCAGAACTTATAAATTGGGGATAACATACATAGTGGGTGGTAGTCATTGGTGGAAGCAAGACAGGTTTCCTGACATATAGTTAGAAGGTAAACTTCCTCAGGAGCTTGCATAGCTGACTTCACATCTGCTACATATATAAATATATAATTAATATCTACCCACCACAGTATTTAAAGTGGTTGACTTGCTCCAGGACCTGTTCTCCCAGCTTAATCTTACGTCTTCTTTCTTCTCGTGATATCACCATGGATTTTGTTTTAGAGCTGCTTATGACCATCCCTCTCTTCTCCAGCTCTTCCTTCCAGATTTGCAGGTTGGATTGGAGATGTGCCTCTGATTTAGCAATCAGAGCAACATCATCAGCAAATGCCAGCTCTGAAATACAGACCTGTCTCATCTTCCAGTACCCCACTGAATACTTTCTTGTCCTCTTCTTACATGCCTTGATGACATCGTCCATGAGGAGTATGAAAAGATAAGGTGACAGGATATCACCTTGTCTTACACCAAGAGCTAAGAGGAGTGGCGTCACAACGAACAACCTGGAGAGCACTGGTTTCTGCCTTATGCGCCGTGTTTGGTGCTTAAAGAATTTATTATTATTAGTATTACACCAGTGGTGGTCCTGAACTCTTCTGACTTATGGTTTGCTGTCCTCACATAATTTCTGCAAGACTTGTAGAAGCTCTGTATAGCATGAATCAGAGGTGCTGGAATGTTCTTCCTTGCCAAACAGTCCCAAAGTTTGCTCCAGGGGACCCTGTCAAACGCCTTTTCCAGATCTATGAAACAAAGATGGATCTCACTCTTATACTCAAGGGCCTTTTCACTTAGCTGTTTGTGGGGGAAGATTAGGTCTTGAGTACTTCGGTTTGCTCGGAATCCGCACTGGACCTCATCCAATTGTGTCTCAGCTAGGCGTCGTAGTCTCTGCTCTAGGATTCTAGAGTAGATTTTACCAGGGACACTGAGAAAGGATATGCCTCTATGGTTTCCACACTGTCGATTAGGAAATACATGGAGATAAAAAGAAATTAAGACCACCACAAAAATAAGAATCTTCAACTCAAACGTCGTAAGTCCTACTGCATGGATTAAAAATGCGAAGAACTACAAAAATGATAGCCAGGAAGATATCACAGCTTTCAAACATGGTTGTTTGTGTAGAATGAAAGAATTAAAGTGGTTTTGACAAAATCATTAATGTGAAACTGGTGGAAAGAACCAAACAAATACTAAGGAAAAACGAGGTCTTCTGTTATCTATCTTCAGCTTCTTGTTGCACTGGTATTTGGGTTTTCCATCCATTCAGCATTGATAAAACAATGTCATACCATTTTAATTTATTTCTATACTGAGCAAGGGCCCTGTATAGGAGACAGCGCTGGCGTTGAATAGAAGACACGATGAGAAAGTCAACTGACAGCATTACGAAAGCCGTCCCAGCCCTGGAACCCCGAGGGTTGAGAAATAGACCCAAAAATAGATGGAGAAGAGAACTATAGACACACACAGAAGGCATAAAACGACACGAAAATACCTTTAACGGATGGCACAAGACAGGAAGGCTTGGCCAGTTTTGTAAAAGACCTCTGCTCCTCTGGAAGTTAAAAGGTATTGATTGGTTGATTTATTGAAGCCATTGTCGTAAAGTGAAATCTGTATGGACAACAGTTCAAATAGACCACTCGTCTAAAGTCAAATACAATAGCGACATCGGTGAAACCATCGCTAAATTCCGTAAAATTGTACTACAATACTAATAAATAAACCAGCCCATGTGTGCTTGACTAACTGCTTCTTCTACGCCAGTAGAAATCTCAATAGTATGCAGTAGTAATGCTTATGCACGATCCCGCAGTCTAATATTGCACGCTTTGCTAGCTTTGGCCTCGAGACTAACTATTTACTTCTGCCAGAACTATTACACAAAATTGCCGATCTAAATTAACGTACGATTTTAACTTTAACGCTAGTAATAGTAGTAATTCGGACATTTTCCAGACGTGTAGAAAGAAACTGCCGTAAGAATTAACGCAAATATATGGGGAGCCGCGCTAGCGTAGTGGTTACAACACCGCTCTGGCGACCGGGTGATTCAGGATCAAACCCGGGCGACGGCATTTGAGGGTTTTTCGTCGACCGGGAATTGGACTGGATTAACTCGAGACCTGGCGAGAACATTTGAAGGAGTGTCGTCTACCAGGGATTGGCGGTTCCTGAACCGACCCAGCTCTAATGGGTACCTCCGAAATCGGCGAGCATCCGCCTGAATGGCGAGGGACACCTGTCTCTGTACAATAAAAGGGATACTCTCGTAAAATCAATGTCAGGTTAGACATTAACAATAACCTGAGATTTCGCCTCGAGTATTAGCGGGCGTACGAAAAAAAAAAAACAAAAAAAAAACGCAAATATTACTAACGCCGTGCAGAAACCCCTCTTCGCTCGACACGCGTTAGTGGCATATATTCACACTGTTGGATTTGTCAGTCGATATATACACACACGCAAGTTGTTAAAATTTTGTGACGTATTACAAGCGCTGGTTCGTTCTGCATGCGAACGGTAGTTTAAAAAATAAAAGGAAAAATTACGATTAACGTGAGATTTTTTTTTTTAATGTGCAGGCTGAATGGGGGATGTGAAGGAGTATAAGACTAGCAATGTCATTAGATCGTGTTTACAAATTTGAATAAGGCAGGATAGGAAATATATGTTATGCGAAGCAGTGTAGAAATAAAAACGATACTAGTGAATAGAATAAATTCAAGAATAATTAATGTAACGACTTTTTGACAGAAAGCAACAAGATCAATAATTATTTAGTATAAGTTTAAACTGTTAAGAAATACAGAAGATAATAACAGAAGACAGATAGACGAACGGACTTGAATCTTTTTCAGTTTGCCCGGTAGGGGGATAGAGGGGAACTAGTCTAAGGTTTGAAAATTAAGGTCAGTTTTGAATAAAGAACGCTAGACGCCAAACAGTCCCTGATTGGCTGTGGCCAAATATACTAACCAAGAGATAAAATCAATTTGAACTTAGTATTAGAGGCCACTTGAGAATATTTTTCAGACACTGTAGTTGTTTTAAGTCAAGAAGATAGTACATTCTTGGTTGCTTATTCTGCACAAGCGGCGATCTGGATTTTTTAACCATATTATCGCCTATTCAACTTACTAGTGTTTATATTTCATTGATGCGGTAAGGAAGAAAACATTTATATTATCATTAATTGTGATTATTATTATGCATGTATTATTCAATATGTATGAAAATCATGTGGAAAGGAATTTATAAAGAGGGAAGTCAACATCAAACTTTGTGTTGTTTCACAGAGTTGTTAGGAAATCTATTAACCTGTTGTGGAAAAGCCAGACAGGCTTTCTGATATTTTGGGAGAAAAGAAAGTAAATATTAATGGGGAAAGTGTTGTACAGTATTATGACATAAGACCAGGAAAACCACTGGCCGTCTTCTTCAGCAAGTCACCGTGTTTGTACATGACTTGATGTGATTAATGTAAAATGTTTCTTTTGTCAAGAAACGTGTCAAACGGTAGTTTGAAGTTTATTTGACCATGAATGGGGTAACAAACAAATTGAGAACGTTGACTAATTGTTTAGTTATCATGCTGAGTCTGTGTTGAATTGTTAGAGTAGGGAAAGCGAGAGACTATCGTATGTTGAGACGAACGAATTTATATTGTTCCAGGGTTTCATCTATGACTCCAAGTGAGCCCAGGTTAACAAACACCTGAGTATATTCTTCTGTATATGAAGCAGTGAGGCTGAATCCGCTGGGTGCCTCTACATTTATATCTTGCAAGATCAGATTCCTGACTTGAAAGTGAAAGCTGACAGTGTGAACTTAAGACAGCTCGTTACCAGCAATCCCCAGATAAGCATATTTGTTGGGGCTTTCGATATTTCAAACTCACGACTCTCAATTTCCCAAAAGTGTAATGAACTGATTCAGACTATGATGAAGAAAAGCGTTCTATAAATCATTACCCTGTTCAAAGGATCAAACATAATTGACACTGTTCCATATTGACACATCTACATATAACTTTGTGAATAACAAACTCATTTATATTTTGTGAAATACTTTAATGTAAATATATTGCATATCATTTGAGTTTTCGTTATTCCTGTGTCTACCAAAAGATCAAGATACAGGAAAATAAATTGTAAAGAAAAAATATTCAAAGTTAAACTTAACCAGTGACTTGTTTAATCATTGTTTATTATTATTAGGTGTGGTTGTTGTCCTGTTATTACACTTCATTACATTGCATATACCCTAGACACGTGCTAGACAACATACTTACACCAATACACTTCAGTAGGGGAAGATATATGATCGGGTGAGGTCATTGGTAGTAGCAGACAGGTTCCCTGTAAACTTATCTGAATTTAATAAACTTCAGGGGCTTGCACAGCTGACCTCACACCAGATACCATTAATAAAATATAAAATTCTAGTATAACACCTAATCCACCACAGACATCTTTTCTAACGCCATGTTTAAATTTTATTCATGTTTCTTTCATACTTAGCATGTCGGTCTTCAGTTTTCTTATCAATATGTTTCTAGTTCTTCTTAATCTTTTACCCAGGGAGCCGCGCTGGTGTAATGGCTACGGCTGTTGTACTGGCGACCACGTTTTCATGGTTCAAACCCGGGCGTCAGCGTTTGAAGGAATGTTTACTACCGGAAATTTGACTGAATAACCTGAACGGTTCCTGCACATAAATCCCGTGTGGATGGGAAGGAGCGAAGCTCCTGACCTGGTTGGAAGGAAAGTCCACTGACCCCCCAGCCTCGCAATGACATGTCATTGGGCCAAAAGAGCTGGAAAGCTCGAGTGCCGCTGGTTAGAAAAGAAAAAAAAAGTCTTTTACCCAGGAGATTTAAGAACCAAGGCTGTCTTGTGATGCAGTTAGTTCCCTTCCTCAATATACGTCGTATCTATCACGAACGTCTTTTCTTCACGTCTTGTTTCACTGTTAAAGTGTCGTTCCATAGCAGCTACCGCGGAAACGTAGTGAAGTATCAGAGACTTCACTAAACTAGGTCCAGCATCGAGAAGTGGAGTGAAGTATCAGAGACTTCACTAAACTAGGTCCAGCATCGAGAAGTGGAGTGAAGTATCAGAAACTTCACTAAACTAGGTCCAGCATCGAGAAGTGAAGTATCAGAGACTTCACTAAACTAGGTCCAGCATCGAGAAGTGAAGTATCAGAGACTTCACTAAACTAGGTCCAGCATCGAGAAGTGAAGTATCAGAGACTTCACTAAACTAGGTCCAGCATCGAGAAGTGGAGTGATCAGTTTCCTGCCTCGCTGTTTTTTCCTTCCTGAACTCAAGAATAAAGTCAGATACCCATTCACAGCTGGGTAGACTGGAACGTGTCGATACACTGAATCGAATCTGGCACCTATGCCGCGAGAGACCAGCGCTCTAATCACACTGCTCACTGCTAATAATTCTTCTATCATTCACTATGACACAGTACTAAGGTCTTTGTCTTGTGTAATCTGGCATACACTGCTGTATAATTAAAAGGGGGAAAGGAGAGGGGGGGGGGGGGGCTACATAAGTCATCGCGGCAGTGATTGTTGTTTTGAAACGGTGATGGGTGGACAGCGGGCAGTTAACAGCTGACCATTATTGCCTCTTCTCGTTCCATCTTGGTCTACCCTGTTCAACCTGAAAATTGGTTATAATTGGGGTATTTAGTGTCATTTTATTTACTAATTTTTGTATTAAGTTTAAATGACTTGTCTTTTGCAGTTGCTGGTTTTAATTTATATTAGTATTTGTCATTTTATTTTCAGTTTTTTTGTATTGTATATAGATAGCTATTGTCCTTTGCACTTAGTTTTAATTTGTATTAGTGTTTTTTTTTTATCTCTTTGCCTTTCCTTGTCCTGTGAGTAGTTAATGGGTTTGCTAATTTTCTGGTTTTATTTTTTTTAATGATTTGTTAGTTTTTGTTGCATAATTTCTATTTGGTTGAATGTCTTCTCTGAAGTTCTTCTTCTTCTTCTTCTTCTTCTTCTTCTTCCGTCCTTAGCCACCGACCGTCAAAGCAGTCAGTGGCCATTACGCCTAGTGGCGTCTTAGGGCAACAGCAGATAGGTTTTCTTTGCCATTGTTTCCCATCACGCCTATTGGCGTCTTTAGGGCAACGGCAAATCAATCCATTTGCTGTTGTTTCCGTAATCGAAGTGACTGGCAAACGGGTGATCAGTTTTCTGAAGTACTAACCTTATATGTTTTCTTTTGTTTTATGTATATATCTTTTAAGTATTGATTGGGCATCTCTTGGGGCATCTAACTTAAAACCTTATCACCTGTCATGCCTATATTGTGACTTCTATAGTAAGTTTTTAATTCTAGTCTTTGTTGTTCGTACTTTTTACTGTGGATCAGGTAGTGGTCTATCTCATTCTCTTCTTGACATTCTTGGTCTGGAGCGTTCCTAGGTGTATGCCGGGTGTTACGTGGGGAAATCGCGCTAATGACCCCTGCCCACGAGGCACAATTTTTTGTTGTGCCTAGTTGGCAGGGAGGATAGTTGCGATTCGCTCCCGTAGCTAGGCGGTGTTGTCGTTCGGAAGATCTTTGTTTTGAGTCTCCAGTAAGCCTATCACTTCTGTTGTTTTTCTGTTGTCTAGTTTTCTACTTCTTTATTTCTCACGACAGCCTGAAACGTAACTTTGTGTGTATTATTTACTCTGAATAGGTATTTAGTTGTTTTTTTCCCATCCAATCAGCATTGATAAAACAATGTCATACAATTTTTATTGTTTCTGTTCTGAATAAGTATCCTGTATAGTTCCCGGGTGTCTCTTCGGGGACACAGAAAGAATAGGCCTACTCCAAGCAGGTCGTAAGAGCCACCAATATGAGAGTTTACATAGAACTGGCAGCCTCATCATATCAAACAAATTGCTACAGAACACAAATGAATGCTTTGGTACCTGTAAACGACCACACCGCCTAGCTACGGGAGCGAATCACAACTATCCTCCCTGCCAACTAGGCACAACAAAAATTGTGCCTCGTGGGCAGGGGTCATTAGCGCGATTTCCCCACGTAACACCGGGCATACACCTAGGAACGTTCCAGACTAATCACTGCCGCAATGACTTCTGTAAGGCTGTCGTGAAACATTCTAAATCCACATATATAAATTAAAAGGTAAATGTAAAGCCTAACACATAAATTCAATAAAAGGAAAGAGAAATGGTAAAAGTACAGTGCTGTCACAATGGCGTACAAAAATTCCCCCTTGTTTTCTACTTCGTCTGCAAATTGTAACGTTTCACGTTGATAGTAAAGCCTATTGCATCACTACACGCTTTCTACAATAAAACGTGTACTGTATTTCTAAGAAAACCTTGAGCTAGGCACACTGCGTAATGACCTAAATTAATACTTCCATTAATTTCATTTTATACACTACGTTAACATAAACGGAAAGACAGATGAACTTAGGATAGAGAGAGGGAGGGCTGAAAGCAGGAACGCATGCAACACTAACACGCGTCTCGCGATATACCATTAATGCCACCCTCCCCGCGCGAAAGGCCAGAAGCACTAACTTTTTTTCAAATAGACCGTGATAAAAAACACTACCCATACGAGAGTTAGGTTTAAAAACCTGAAAAACGCTTATTAGGAAACATGACATTATACTGTTTTATGTCTGAAAGCCTGACAGTACCCAGACACCACATCGTATCGAAGTGAACGGGAGGTAGAAGAAAATGCATATTTTGAACGCAGCCCCTTAGCCCCATTAAACTTATATATTTGGGTTCCTTAGGACTTGCTGACAAAGAATATGTTAAGTGTTACGCAAATAGTCTAGGAATTAACAAATTATAGCCAAAAGAAAATAGTGAGGGTGTCAGACAACACCAAAAAATAATCGCACAGTGGCATGTTTTGAAACTACTATTTTACGGGCAATGGGCCACCATGTAAAATCCTATTTGATTGGATAGAAGTAAATGTAAGGCTAAACACGATTAGTCGGACTACAAATACTAATTCTTTGTTGTTAGGGGAAACGGTAGTAAGGGTACTTTTTTTGAAAAGCTGTGTAAACATGGCCCGATTGGTTAGACCCGCCAATATAGTCAATTAAGAGCGTCAGTTCAGTGCCACATTTTAAAATAAACTTACTAAGAAACAGTGCGTTGAGATCCAGATCATATTTTTCTAAATAAAAGTCTGGGACAGAGGCAGATCGGAATTTGTGCCATTATTCATCGCCAGTCAACGTATCTGTGTATTATTTCCATGAATTGTGGTAAGCTTGATATATTCGATATCTTTTTAATGAAAATTGAATGTAAATTGATAATTTATGTATGTATATGTGCGTGGTTCAGTAGCAAACATGAGGCAAGGCCTAGATAGTGCTCCAACCTGAACAGAACGTGTCGGAGAAAAGAAAACTGCATGGAATTGCCAAATAGTACACTGACACCTATCTTATTGACTAGAAGGAAATAATGCTGGAATTGCAGAGGCGTAGTAACCATTAGGGAGGAGTATACTGGTGTAAATTGTTTCAGATGAAGCTAGCAGTTGGCCTACCGCTCTGAACTCAGTGTTTGTTCTGTATTGTGTTCAGTGTGGAAATAGATTATAAATTAGATCTGAAGTAGGAGGTACAACCTTCTTGTTTCAGGGACTGTGGTCCTAAGTTACTGAAGCAGCACCTGGTCTGAGTTTTGCTGAATCCAGAGGCTGACAGCATACTCCTTGGTCCAGATAGCGACCAGTGAGGTGTCTCCAGAACACAGGAAGCAATCGAGCAGAGGAGTCTTCTCCTGCCGCCATCACCGAAAGATAAGCTTCTGTGGCCAGAGTAGCTCAACATTATGTGCCCCCTCAAAAATTGACATTTTATTAAACACAGAGGGACAATTAATTGGTTCAAATGACAGGAACTGTGAACTTTTCCCAATACTATTTCCAAGATAATCAAACACTTGAAGTCATGATGAAAAACAACAACCAAGCTTGAACAAAACCAGTATTACCTCATATTACTACTTCACAAATTACACACATAGAATAATAATAATAAAATATGTCAATACAAAGTTCATATATATAAACTGTGTATATACTACTTGTAATTACATTTGATTGTGATTCCTGGTTCACTGTGTAGTTGAATCAGGATACCCATTATTGAAAGAATTAATACATATATTTTTTAAACTTAAACACTTGACTCATTTAAGATAGTCTTATAGAGTGTTATATGTGTGTGAGTGTCACAGTGTTGTAAAGTGTTGTGGAATAAAATAAATTGTTTATCTGTCTGTTGTTGTTGTGACTTACACTTCATCATTTTCATAACCCTAGACATTTAACGTAGTCATCACAATATTCCACAATAATTCTGACTGAGGTATAAATGTGGTAACAATTAAGGTCATCTGTAATACACCACACTTATTAGATACAGATACCTTCACAGCTGATCTCAGTCAGTACACTAAGTCCCCTATAAATATTTATAACATCCCACTTTACCACATATATTGGGGTCCTGTCCGGGATTTTGAATCTTTCCCTATTATAAATATTGGGGGTAATTCACTTCAGGGAATAATAAAAATTAAAAAGGTATCCTTGGGTGGAATTAAATAAGGTTGAGCTCTCAGTGCCTGTGGTTGTCCTTGGATATTTAGTTACAGATTGTATTGTTTAGTTAGACATTTTATACATTTACCTGTTAGAAAATGGCGGACCTGGCCAAATTTCGATCTGCTGCTGTGCAGACTGCAAAAGAGTTAGGAATGGAGTAGTTAGAGGCTGAAAAAGAAATTAAGAGGTTGCAGATTGAGGCTGAGGCTATGGCATTGGAGGCAGAAAGAGAAGAAAAGAGATTAGCTGCAGAAAGAGAAGAAAAAAGATTGACTGCAGAAAGAGAAGACAAGAGATTGGCTACAGAAAGAAAGGAAAGAAGATTGACTGCAGAGAGGGAAGCAGAAGATAAAAGATTACAAAGGGAACATGAGTTACGACTAAGGGAGTTTGAGTTTCAAGGCCATGCTCCTGAGAATGGTGCCAGTCCCTTTACCTCCGATGCTACTGCTAGTCAGGGAGCCTCAACCTCAGCTATGAATTTTCATTTAGATCATTTTGTTGAGAAAGACGATGATATTGAGAGCTATCTAAATAGATATGAACTATTAGCTACCACGTATGGGTTAGAGAGAGAAAGGTGGAGCTTAAAGTTATCTCAAGGGCTTCGTGGGGCAGCTTATGAAGTTTTTTGCCAAAATGAGCAGAGGTGATCAAGAAAATTATGACATGCTAAAGCAGGCTCTTTTGTTAAGATATGAAAAGAACGCAGAATTTTATAGGAAAAAATTTAGGAATGCTAAACTACTGTCAGGTGAAACCTGTCACCAGTTCTCTGCACGGTTAGAGACATACTTGGAGAAATGGACTTCTCTGGGGAAAACCCAAGATCTTAAGGAAATGGTCCTTATAGAACAATTAAGAGAGTCCATGGCTCCAGACCTGAGAAAGTTTCTCATGGAACAAGGTGCAGAGAGGCTGGGTGAGTTACTAAATGTTGCAGAAAGGTATCAAGCAGCTCAGGCAGAGGTATCAGGTAATAAAAAGAAACAGGTAGAAAATTTTAGGGCACCACAGAACTTTAATAAATTTGATCCTAGAGATCAAAACAAAGGTAAGCACCAGTTTGATAGGCCACGGTATGACAATAAAAATAAAACCCCACAATTCGATGAAAGGAAATATAAAGAAAGAAAATCTTTCAACCAAGGAAAAAGGTGGTGTAAAAATTGTCAGATGGACAATCATGACACTGACCATTGTAGAAGGAAACCTCCTCATTGTGCTGCTATGACATCTGGAAAAAAAGGGAAAAAAGGTCAAACCTGAGGAACTACAGGAACCATACCATCCCCCAGTGTGTGAAGATGTCATCTGTAATGGTGTCACCATAAGGTGTTTATATGATACAGGTTTAGATTATGATTCCGTTGTGAGTTCTCACCTGGTGCAGGCAGATCAATACACCACAGAAACAGTGGAGATTCAAACTGCAACCAAGGATGTAGCTACCATGACACTTACCGTCGCCCGGATAAAGGTGAAAACGCGATATGTGGAAGGAATCATAAAAGCAGCAGTGATAAATGAGCCAATCTACCCTCTGATATTGGGGTGTAGATATGTCTTCTTGGGGAATCCCAAGAGACCTGTGATATTGGCAACAGTGCAGACCAGATCACAGTCTAAAAAGGAGGAGGATAATCCAATAAATACTCATCCAGATGAGATGAGGAAGGCACAGGCAGAGGACAAAACACTCAAGCCGTGTTTCAAGAAGTTGCCCAAATCTCATACACCTCCAGGCAAGGGAGAATTTTATATGAAGAACAAACTGATTTATAGGAAGGCTGGATCTGAATCCAATGGTCACGGACAGCTGGTCCTTCCCACTTCATATAGGACTAAAGTGTTGGAACTAGGGCATGCGATTCCCTTCAGTGGTCATATGGGGATCAGCGCAACAGGACAGCGAATAGCTTGTCACTATTTCTGGCCAGGAATAACTGAAGATATCAAACGATATGTAAAATCCTGTCCAGAGTGCCAACGAGTAGCACCTAAGCATTGGACTGCACCAGCAACTCTGGGGGAAATGCCCATAGTGGGAACACCCTTTGAGAGAGTTGCCGTGGATCTTGTGGGACCTCTCACTCGAACTAAGAGAAGGAACAGCTACATTCTGACTCTGGTGGACACTTGTTCTATGTGGGGAGAGGCGGTAGCCCTGTCATCGATTGATTCTAAGCATGTGGCAGAGGCATTACTCACAATTTTCACAAGGTTAGGCTTTCCCAATCAAATCTTGACTGATAATGGCTCTCAGTTCAAGGGGAAACTAACAGAAGAAGTTTTTCAGGATCTTCCAGGCCAAACACTTCCATTGTAGTGTGTACCATCCCCAAGGGAACGGCCAAGTGGAAAGATTTAATGGCACGTTGATGTCGATCCTGAGAAAGTTGGCACACGAAAAACCAGATACATGGGACCAGTACCTTCACGCCGCCCTCTTTGCTTATCGGGAGGTACCCCATAGTTCAACCGTATGGCCCCGGCAACATTATTATTTGGAAGGCCAATAAAAGGTCCACTTGAAGCGCTGTTAAGAACGTGGACTGATGAAAAGGCAGAGGAAAATATTACATCCTCATACCAATATGTGAATGAGCTGACCACTCGTTTAAAAACTGGCTGGAAACTTGCCAATGAAAATTTGAGACAAGCCAGGAAGAAACATGCTGCCTATTTCAACAGGAAGGCTAAAGACAGAGATTTGGCTGTGGGAGAGAAGGTACTGCTTCTTCTACCCGGTAGTCAGAATAAGTTACAAATTGGATGGCAAGGTCCATATACAGTTCTAGAGAAGGTGTCTAGAACCAATTATAAGATAGATAAGAAGGGGAAAGAAAAAATCTATCATGTGAATCTCCTGAAGAAATATTTGGAAAGAGAAAATCAGGAAGAGACACACTTGTTGACCTTGTCCATTGCAATGGAGATGAAAAAGGAACCACTTTCATCATTTGAATATCCATTACACCCCTGTGAGACAGCGGCACAGGTGAAAATCAGTACACATTTAACGAAAAATCAGAAAGAGAGAGTGCAACAGGTTCTAGATAATCATACAGAGGTGTTAAAACGGACCGACCGGGGCATACAAACTTATTGGAATATGATATGAAACTGATAGACCCCACACCTGTCTGTATGAAACCCTATTCGATTCCTTTTGCTAAGGAGAAAGCTTTGAAGGAAGAGATAGACTATTTGTTGAAGGAAGGAATAATTTCACACAGTGAATCTTCGTATAGTTCCAGTGTTGTACTCTTAAGGAAACCCTCTGGAGAACATAGACTCTGTATAGATTACAGGAGACTGAATGCTATCACAGAAGGACAGGTGGATCCATTGCCGGATACAAATCAGTTGTTTGCCAGGCTAAATAAAGCTAAATATTTCTCAAAAGTGGATCTGAGTAAAGGATACTATCAGATTCCAGTAAAGCCTGAGGTTAGACCATACCTAGCTTTTAGTACCTCAGAGGGACACTATGAGTTTAACAGATTGCCATTTGGATTGAAGAATGCGCCTAGTGTCTTCTCTAGAATGATGAGAAAATTATTGGACCCTCTGAATAATCCATGCATCACAAATTTCATGGATGATATCCTTATAGCAACAGAAACATTTGAGGAACACATTGACTCTCTGAATATGCTGTTTAATCGACTCAGAGAAGCGAATTTAACAGCCCGACCAACCAAATGTTGCGTTGGATGTAAAGAATTAGAATTCTTGGGACACACAGTCCATCAGGAAAACATGACCCCTGACCCCAAGAATTTAGAGAAACTAAAGAAAGCCCCGAGACCACAAACCAAGAAAGACGTGAGATCCTTTGTCTCATTATGTGGTTTCTACCAAAAGTATATCAAAAACTTTAATTCCATATGTGCACCGTTAACTGATTTGACACGTAAAGGAAATCCAGATCGAATTACATGGACACCACAATGTGAATTGGCTTACCAGGAATTGAAGGAAAAGCTTACAAGCAAACCTATTTTGAAATTACCTGACTTAAGTCAAGAATTCATTGTAAGGACGGATGCCAGTAATATTGGGTTAGGTGCGACTCTGCTACAGAAATCAGATGCATTGGATGGGGAATTAAGCCCAGTGGCATATGCTAGCAGAAAGTTGAATAAAGCTGAAACCAACTACTCAACTAGCGAAAAAGAATGTCTTGCAGTAATATGGGCGATAAAGAAATTTAATATTTATCTGTATGGGAAGGCATTTAAGTTGCAAACGGATCACAAACCTTTATCGTTTCTAGCGCAGGCTAGGCATGAAAATTCTAGATTACTCAGGTGGTCATTACTTATGCAGCCATTTGAGTTTAGCATAGAGTATATATCTGGAAAAACAAATCTGGGAGCGGATTTTTTAAGCCGCCATCCGTGGATGATAATCACCGTAAGCCCCAGAACTAATAATAAATGTCTCTATGTGTATATAGAATTATAGACTGACATATAACGTCTGTTTTAAGAGGGGAGAATTTGTCGTGAAACATTCTAAATCCACATATATAAATTAAAAGGTAAATGTAAAGCCTAACACATAAATTCAATAAAAGGAAAGAGAAATGGTAAAAGTACAGTGCTGTCACAATGGCGTACAAAAATCCCCCTTGTTTTCTACTTCGTCTGCAAATTGTAACGTTTCACGTTGATAGTAAAGCCTACTGCATCACTACACGCTTTCTACAATAAAACGTGTACTGTATTTCTAAGAAAACCTTGAGCTAGGCACACTGCGTAATGACCTAAATTAATACTTCCATTAATTTCATTTTATACACTACGTTAACATAAACGGAAAGACAGATGAACTTAGGATAGAGAGAGGGAGGGCTGAAAGCAGGAACGCATGCAACACTAACACGCGTCTCGCGATATACCATTAATGCCACCCTCCCCGCGCGAAAGGCCAGAAGCACTAACTTTTTTTCAAATAGACCGTGATAAAAAACACTACCCATACGAGAGTTAGGTTTAAAAACCTGAAAAACGCTTATTAGGAAACATGACATTATACTGTTTTTTTGTCTGAAAGCCTGACAGTACCCAGACACCACATCGTATCGAAGTGAACGGGAGGTAGAAGAAAATGCATATTTTGAACGCAGCCCCTTAGCCCCATTAAACTTATATATTTGGGTTCCTTAGGACTTGCTGACAAAGAATATGTTAAGTGTTACGCAAATAGTCTAGGAATTAACAAATTATAGCCAAAAGAAAATAGTGAGGGTGTCAGACAACACCAAAAATAATCGCACAGTGGCATGTTTTGAAACCACTATTTTACGGGAAAAGGGCCACCATGTAAAATCCTATTTGATTGGATAGAAGTAAATGTAAGGCTAAACACGATTAGTCGGACTACAAATACTAATTCTTTGTTATTAGGGGAAACGGTAGTAAGGGTACTTTTTTTGAAAAGCTGTGTAAACATGCCCCGATTGGTTAGACCCGCCAATATAGTCAATTAAGAGCGTCAGTTCAGTGCCACATTTTAAAATAAACTTACTAAGAAACAGTGCGTTGAGATCCAGATCATATTTTTCTAAATAAAAGTCTGGGACAGAGGCAGATCGGAATTTGTGCCATTATTCATCGCCAGTCAACGTATCTGTGTATTATTTCCATGAATTGTGGTAAGCTTGATATATTCGATATCTTTTTAATGAAAATTGAATGTAAATTGATAATTTATGTCTGTATATGTGCGTGGTTCAGTAGCAAACATGAGGCAAGGCCTAGATAGTGCTCCAACCTGAACAGAACGTGTCGGAGAAAAGAAAACTGCATGGAATTGCCAAATAGTACACTGACACCTATCTTATTGACTAGAAGGAAATAATGCTGGAATTGCAGAGGCGTAGTAACCATTAGGGAGGAGTATACTGGTGTAAATTGTTTCAGATGAAGCTAGCAGTTGGCCTACCGCTCTGAACTCAGTGTTTGTTCTGTATTGTGTTCAGTGTGGAAATAGATTATAAATTAGATCTGAAGTAGGAGGTACAACCTTCTTGTTTCAGGGACTGTGGTCCTAAGTTACTGAAGCAGCACCTGGTCTGAGTTTTGCTGAATCCAGAGGCTGACAGCATACTCCTTGGTCCAGATAGCGACCAGTGAGGTGTCTCCAGAACACAGGAAGCAATCGAGCAGAGGAGTCTTTTCCTGCCGCCATCACCGATGTGAGTGTCACAGTGTTGTAAAGTGTTGTGGAATAAAATAAATTGTTTATCTGTCTGTTGTTGTTGTGACTTACACTTCATCATTTTCATAACCCTAGACATTTAACGTAGTCATCACAATATTCCACAATAATTCTGACTGAGGTATAAATGTGGTAGCAAGTAAGGTCATCTGTAATACACCACACTTATTAGATACAGATACCTTCACAGCTGATCTCAGTCAGTACACTAAGTCCCCTATAAATATTTATAACATCCCACTTTACCACAAAGGCCCCCCCCTCCCCCTTTTAATTATACAGCAGTGTATGCCAGATTACACAAGACAAAGACCTTAGTACTGTGTCATAGTAAATGATAGAAGAATTATACAGCAGTGTATGCCAGATTACACAAGACAAAGACCTTAGTACTGTGTCATAGTAAATGATAGAAGAATTATTAGCAGTGTGATTAGAGCGCTGGTCTCTCGCGGCATAGGTGTCGGGTTAGATTCAGTGTCCCTAAGGCATCTGGCACCCGGGGCGGATCCTATCTTTGGCACCCCCTTCCTCATAAAGAAATACACTTGCAAGTACATTTTAACATTAAGTACTATGATAATAGTGTCCGACAGCACACCCCCCCCTTTCCTGGCTGTCCCCCGGGGCGGACCGCCCCCCTCGCACCCCTCTGAGTACGCCACTGTTGGTACATGCTGCTAGCTGCACTAATGGCTTCATGTCCATTATAGAGCTACACAGAAAATGATGATGATGATTCTACACAAGTACGCCAATGTGCCAGTTTATAACTACTTGCTTGTCTCGTGTATTGTTCGTAATATTTTAGAGCCAACCACGCAAGTAAGACTGACATCAGTGGGATTTGATTGACTGATGGGTTGGTTGGACTAACAACTATAGCTGGAGATATAATTTTAACAAATGTCTTTAATCCTTTCTGACCAAAGAACTTCTGAAACTGAATACAACATTTTAAACTTTACTTATGTTTCTAGAGTGAATAAAGATTTTAAAATGTAACTTGATATATAAACTTGAATGCAGTTCAAAGTGATCCATATTTAACCCAGTGGGCTTTAAAACGTGTTTTATTATAAGTTTTGTGTAGTTATATTTGAGGGGTCATACATGGGCCACTGGGCCTTGATGGATTAAGCAAAAGTATTCCTATAAACGCATTAATAAATTTGGAATTAAACTGAAAATCGTACACCAGGCAGAGAAGTTGTTTTAATCTGACGCGGCATCGGAGTCTATTCGTAACTTCTTAAATGGTTGAAGCTGGTTTTAACCAAGAAAATGCAATTTTATCAAATCAAAGGAACAGACTACTTGGAAGAGCTTAGTCATTAACGACTTAAACTCGCCAATCTTCAACAAATATCAATGTTTTGTTAATAGTCATGAACCACGTCCTTTCAATTAATTTATTTAACCAGTTAAATGAAAAGGTAGTGTTAATTTATGTACATCTACAATCACTTTCATATTTTATTTATTTATATTTTGCCTGGGGTCGATTAAGGATCAAGGCCTCCATGAAGGGGTCGGGACTAAAAAAAATTGTGGGGACCCCTGGCCTACATGTTAGCTGTGCTATACGGCACAACGTGGTTTTTGTATCCTTCTCCTAAAAACATTAATATTATTAGCTTTAAACATGACAATGACAAAACTATAATACGGCTTGAATTTTGAACCGTGTGCAATAAGGAGGTATCATCATCTCAATCCATAACCCGTCATGGGTCGTAGGGGTGCCATGGTGGAAGCATCAGCAGACAGGGTCCTCCACTGCTCTCTATTCTCAGCAATGCGTACAAGTGTGGAGAAACCGTGTCCTGCCCATTCTTTGATGTTATCAGCCCAGGATTTTCTTTGCCTTCCTCTTCTCCGTTTACCTTCGACTGTTCCCTGGAGGATCGTTTTCGAAAGGGAGTCATGACGAGTTACATGCCCAAACCAGGCAAGCTTTCGACGTTTCACTATTGACAAAAGTGGTTCTTGATGGCCTGCATAGGTGTTTATCTTCTCTCTAACATAGACATTTGTTTTGTGCTCTTTATAGCAAATGCGCAAAATTCTTCTGTAACATTTATGCTCGAAAGCCTGAATCCTTCGCTCCGTATCTGCAGTGAGTGTCCAGCCCTCACACCCATACAAGAGAATAGATAATACAAGTGATTTGTATAATTTGATCTTCACAGGAAAACTGATGTTACTTATCCAGATCACATTCAACCTTGTCATGGCAGCTGAGGCCATCTCAAGTCTTGTCTTGATTTCTTTATTTGATCTTCCATCACTACATATAGTGGACCCGAGATATTTAAAGGTGTTAACTTCTTCTAACGTTTGCCCATTTAGCGTAATGTTGGTCGGAACATGTTTCTTATGGCTATTCACCAATATCTTGCTTTTTTCTATATTAATTTCCATCCCATATGTTCTTGTTACTTTCTCCAGTCTAGAGGTAAGGTCTTGAAGTTCTGATTCTGTTCCAGATATCAGATCAATATCATCAGCAAAACGTAGATTACACAGAGGTCGGCCTCCAATCGATATGGTTGATTTATAATCGTAGAGAGCCTCCTGCATAATATGTTCTAGATAAATGTTAAAGAGCACTGGTGACAGGATACATCCCTGGCGAACTCCTACAGTTGTTTTGAAAAATTCTCCAATGTCATTGCTTGCAAAAACAGCACTGCTTGCGTCCTTGTATAGTGCTTCAATGATATCTATGATGTTGGTATCAAATTTGAATTTTCTCATTATTTGCCATAAACCTTCATGCCAGACTCGATCGAAGGCTTTTGTGAAATCGATGAAGTTATGGTATAAATCATGTTGATGCTGGAGATGTTTTTCGATCAGTAATCTAATATTGAAGATTTGTTCTGAGGTACTTCTTTTTGGTCTAAAGCCAGCCTGTTCCTCTGACAAGATTTCTTCTGATTTCTGTTTTATTCTGTTCAAAAGTATCCTTAACATCACCTTACTTGGATGACTAATAAGGCTAATGGTTCTGTAGTTCTTGCACATTTTTAGATTTCCTTTCTTTGGAAGCGGTATTACTAATGACTGCGTCCATTCTTTTGGCCATTTTTTTGTACTCCATATCTTCTGGCAAATTGTTGTCATGATTTTTACTATATCTGGTCCTCCATATTTCAAGAGCTCTGCTGGTATATTATCCACACCCGGTGACTTCCCTCCTTTCATCGAACATATAGCCTCTTCCACTTCTTCCCGTAGTATTGCTGCATTTCCGAGTTCTCTGTTTTCGCACTTAATGTTGTTTAATATGCCTAAGTCAGTGTCAAGTTTACAGTTACATAATTCTTTACAATATTCTGTCCACCTTCTCATTACAGCTGTTTTTTCCTTGAGCAGAGCCCCATTGCTATCTTCTATGACAGTTACCCTGGGCTGTTGGGGTTTTGATAGTCTTCTTAATGTGTCAAAAACTGCCTTGCTGTTACCTTTTATTAGCCCCGTATTAATGGACTCACATTGATCAGCTACCCATTTTTTCTTTGGCCTGTTTCATTTTCTTTCTAATATTTTTATTCACCATACTGTATTGCCATGCTGCTTCAGGAACCTCTTTCTTAACCTTTTTCATTTCCCGTCGTGTATCACATAACTTCAGAATGTCATCTGTAACCCATGGTTTGTTTATTTTCTTTCTTTTACCAAGTATTTCTGTTGCTGATTCAATGAGCACGTCTTTCATGTTCTCTGAGATTGAGTTGATATCATCCTCCAAAAAGTTGAGAGCTGCGAATTTTCCTCCAACAGTTGCCTCAAAGATTCCCGCGATTTCTGGATCTTTCAATTTGTCTAAATTGAATCTTAACTGAGAACATCTGTTTTGATTATAGTTCTTTTTGAGTTTAAGCTTGAGCGTCATCAATACCATGTCGTGATCACTACCAATGTCGGCGCCAGGAAAAGTCCTAGTCTTGGCTTTATTAATGCTGGACTTGAATCTTTTGGATACAAGAATAAAATCAAGGAGGTATAGGATCCCGTTAAACGCCCAAAGAGGCATATTGGAAATACGGTGTTAGGCCCATATTTTCATGACCATCGGCACACTAGGGGTGATGTGGTCAGCATCACGCCGCCCACCTTAACCTTCCCAGAGTTGCTTTGGCACCCAATTCATGAGGCTGGGTCGACCCCGGAGCCGTTTGCGGTTTAAAAAATCCCACCTCAACTGGGGATCGAACCATGGACCACAGGACTAGGAAGCCAGTGAACTAACCACTGTGCTACCGTGGTTCCGTGTGCAATAACTGCGAAGAATTTTCTTAGACTTTTCTTTTGAATAATTCATTGATGTCCGTTCAACTTCTCAAAGGGGCGTAGTCCTTCAACATATTGATATTTGAAATTAAGAAAAGAATCTTTTTTAAAATAGGATAGAAACAAACTGAGGGCAGTCAAACGTTATACACGCGGTCTTAAAATCTAAAATAAAAATAACAAATCAATAAAAAGGAAACACTGGTGTGTATTATTAATGCTGAGGGCACATATGCTTTTATTATTTCCGTTCATAACAGAAGATGTGCACTGAATTTATCAATGAAACAAAAATATGCACGAACTAGTCATCTTACAAACTGCTTGCTTAGTATACTTCCGCTTTTGGTGCGTATAATGAATAAAATTGATATCTCAATACACTTTCTCTAGGCATGTTATGAGAAGATGAAAGATGGGATAAATGGTGAGAAGATGAAAGATGGGATCAATCGTAAGAAGATGAAAGATGAAATCAATCGTGAGAAGATGAAAGATGGGATAAATCGTGACAACAGGAAAGATTGACAGAAAAAAAGGGACAGAGAACGACAAAGTGAGAAGATGCTGGACAGATTGAGATGATGGGACGGAAAGAGGTCAATAAAAGAATTGATAAATAGAAATCACGACATGAATTTGTGAAGAGACATGATCGGGTTATGCCACCTGGTATGGTAGTTGTAGAAGAAGATCTTATAAGAAGAAGAAGAAGAAGCATTCATGTAGTTCTAAATCTCATCATATAAAACAAGTTGCTATGGAAACCACCTCTGCAAGAGCATGTGAAATATTCGTGCAGGCTTCTTGCAATGGAACAAGCTGCAGTCGTGGCTCCATGCTCCGTATAGGACGCAACGGAAATGATGATGATAGTCTCAAGAGGTTTGCAAGAAAACAAGAAAAAAGGATAGAATCACTGCTTCGTCATGCAATTCGTAGGAGGCGACTAACATGAGACTTTGCAAGGAGGTGACAACCTCATCGTGCAAAACAAATTGCTATAAATCCACTGATACAAGAATGCATGCATGCTTATGTGCAGCCTTCTTGTAAGGAGAACGAAAGAACGAACTTTATTTTCGAAGGGTTAAGAATTGGGCGCGCAGGCCCATCTAACATTCTGCCCTTCCACTCTCATTTATCTTGCATACTATATCCTTTCATTCCCACATGACACTTTAAGCATTAATTTAAAGGCATGCAACATTATAAAGTTAACATAACAGCATTCATTTACAGTATGCAATCATAATAAAAAATGAGTAGGTTTTTTTTAAAACAAACAAGATAGTAATTGGGAAAAAAAAAGTAATAATAAAATAAAATAAACAAAACAATAAATAAAAATAAATAATTCTGTATACCGACACTCACTCATGCGGTCAAACCGTCTACAATTAATCTGTATTTTTGAATGTGTCATCAATCATTAATACAAAAATTACATAAACACATTCTCGCTTATATCCATACATTCTTGGTGGAAAATGAAATAATAATAATAACACGACCTCAGTGGTGGTCCGATGCTTTGTAACCACCAAAAAGGTAAATGATGTTGCTGTAAATGATATCACCGCATCATACGCCACCATTATATAAATATATGCACATTAGCAAGTAACCGTCACAGATGAAGGGGCAAGATTTTGTTGTAATACTTCTGCTTCGTGTCCTGAGGACGGCATCATTTCCCCTGTATTCAGATTCTTCCTCTCCATTAGTTTTCACCTTCACAAGATCTTTGTAGCCCCGCCTATCTGGCTGCATTGGCTATAAAGCCACTCATCAACCCGTCAAAAATGGCTAGAGAAGACGAGAAACAAAAGGTAAATGGACTGTAATTTTACTAATTACTTAACTTCTCTTTTATCAGTATTTTTATATTGGTGGGAGGCGGATTTAAATGTACTGTTATCTTTAAAAATTGTTGCCTCGCTAGCCTGGGTCCTGAATACATACTTCAAACTATTTGGGTTCCGTCCACGCATGAGCGCTACATAAAGTTGAAAATGAACACAGGCCGCTTCCATTAAGTATAAACCTGCATGATCAAATGATTATCCTTGAGAGTTGTTGATTGTCATTGAAAAAGCTAAAATCACAGGTAACTGACGAAGTCTCAAGATGAAAGGAAGTAAATTGATGCGAGGAATGAAAACTCTTACGCCTTAATCACTGTTTGTGATGATTTCGGCAACATTGAAGTTAGTTTGAAGGTCCTTTGCAACTAATCTCGTGATGTTTAAGATACCTTTATTTGTACCTGGGGTTTTCAGCAGCATGATGAGTGTAAAATGTTGAGGTTCAGTAGGTGCGGAGACATTTTTGATGAATATTACCAGGTTCAGATAGTCAATTGGGAAATCAATAGTATTATTGAGATCATCAGCACCCATCGAGTCAAGGGTCACAATAAAATAAGAAACTGACGCAGGAGAAATGTACAAGAATAATTCGCACACTACTGCGCTTTCCCGTCCAATCTTACATTAGCTGAGGCACAAACATTTTCTCATATTTTTAAAAAATTCTGTTCTCTGCTTTAGTTATATTAGAAAGTTAAAGTTTAAAAACAAAAAATTGAAAAAAGTGGCTCTTATATGATGAAACTAAATAATCAAACTTTCCCATCATTTCGGGACAAGTTACTAGCATTGAGATTTGTGAAATCCAAATGAAACAGACTGTTGGCGTTTTTGTGGGCTTATTCAAACGGGTGTTCAAGATAACTTTCACTCAAAGCGCACTGTAATGCGCGCCGTTTCTGTATTTTTTTTTTCGAGAAGGCAATGCGATTGTTTCTTCCATTTCAGAATAAAGGGAAATTTCATACCAAGCAAACCATTATTGTTAAGGTGATGTTGCGTTTAATTGAACACGATAAGTCCCACTACCTGCGCAAAATGATGCTGTAAAATTATCTACACAGCTTTCTACAACACACGATGTTGGTACGGCATCTACCATCACACAGTGTCACCTGTTTGTCACTCTCCTTCGTAGACTAAATGTATAGCAGTGTCCGTTTGGGGTGGCTCATCTGAATAATCGATTACATCATCTTTCGGATCGGTATCATATTTGTCAATGTTGTTCACAACGTTTAGCCATGCCACTAATCTATCGTTGGCTTTGATACTGTCCTCGGTGTAATAGATTTCTTCCGAATGGGTGACGTCATTCAACGTCTCTCCTGTGTGTCTACTGTATAAATTTGACATAGATCTGAATCTCCTAATTCTGACATTATCACCTTTAGGAGTTCGGTAAGATGTTACACCTTTGCTATGCTGTTGAGATTTCGATCTCAGTTGTTCTGTTCTGTCTACAGACATATTCCTGGATACAGAACGTGGCGTTGCTTGTTTCTGATGTCTGGTTATGCGTGGGGTATTATCAGCATAGTGATAGGTCGATTTTCCATTCAGCTTATTTTCAGAATTGGACCGCAATATCCTGCCCTTGTTTATAAACGCATCAATGGTGCTGCCATCAATGCTGTCACAATCCTCGTCTATGAGCCTTCTATTAGGAGTTTTTGAATGTCTGGAGACAACTTCCGGGTTCTTGATTCCGTTGACAGAAACTAGCCTCGAAAGTCGAGCAATTGAAGGCACGTCACCCGTGTTATTTGTATTACTATGTCTACCACTGTTACAGGAAATGTCACTTATAATATTTCTGTTGTTTGTTTCCTTAACGGTAATTCCATCTTGACTGTAGGTGTCTTTACCTCCCATGTTGTTGCTGACGTGTGTAACGCTATTTTTGTGGCAATTAGTAAAGCTGAATTTATTAATCCTGTTGGTAATATTACCAGTGCTTCTATTCTGACCTTCAAAAAGTGTTTCTAATTTTCCTTTGGAACTTGCAAGGTCTGTAGCACACCATGAAAGTGTTCTTTGACCGTTTGCCAAATACTTCATGTCTCTAACAGCTCCGTTTTTTTCTTCAACTCTTCCACGGCTACTACTACCACCTCTAGTGTCTTTTGATTGTGGTGTTGTGTATGTTGTGATGACTGAGCCAGACTCTTTGCTGTGATTAGATCCACTGGCTTGCAGGTTACTCAACGAGGAGTCGCTGTGGTTTTTACGTATAGGAAATGTCTTTTTCGTCAGTCGTTCATCAGCGATGGTTGCGACGCCGTTCGCGCAGCTCTCAGCTGTTATTGTGCTGCTTCTTCTGCTGTAGTTGGTTTTGCTGTTGACGGATGAAGCCGGCTGGCTAACTGAAATCTTGCTACCTATTAAGAATAAATGTATGCGTTAATTATGCGTGGCTAAAACAGCATGTAAAAAGTGAAAACACAGCACGATACTTACATCACATTCACAAAGGTACATGAACATACAACAATTGTTTCGGTAAAATACATTCGTGAGCGTAAAGAGTGAAAGAAATAATACATTCAGGATAAAAAAAAAGATTAAAGAAAATCAATAAAAGAACCACCAAAATAAACAACATCTAAGTATAAAAAAAGCTTTCGACAGCATACACAGGGACAGCCTATGGAAAATACTGAGGGCTTATAGAATTCCCGGCTCCATTGTTTCCATCATAAAAAGCCTCTATTCTAACCTTATATGCAGTGTTGGATTGAGTAATGTAACTTTCGAGATGGAAACAGGAGTACAACAGGGATGCCCCTTATCATCAACATTATTTTTGACAGCCATAGATTGGGTGATGCGCCAGACAACAGAGGGCAGTCCATGAGGAATTAGATGGACAACGTTTTCTACACTGGAAGACCTGGAATATGCAAATGACATTGCACTACTCGCGCATTCACATCAACACATTCAAGAAAAAACCGATAGACTGAATAAGTATGGCCAGCAGATTGGACTGAACATCAATCTAAAGAAGACAGAGGTCATGACACTAAATGTGGGCAGTCCTGAGCCAATAACAGTAAGGAACCAGAAGTTAGAACAGACAGACACATTTACTTACTGTCACAGTATAGACATTCGCCGAAATATTAAATTGGTCACGCTGGGGAGTGTCAACATTGATAGAATAAAAAACCCGTCTGGTCAGGTGACTCAGAACGGAAGAGGATATAAACTTTTGGCGCAAATCATTAGAGGTTATGGCCGTCGTCCTGGGAGGACGTTGTCCCTTTGTTAGCAGTTTTGCTGGGAGTATTTGGATGCCATTGGAGTCATAGTTCTTGCTAGTTATGCATATGGTCAGGATTAGTGCTTTATTTCTCGAGCGGCTTTTCTGTAGACCATGTATGATTATTTATGTAGCATTTGAGTATTGCTTTACTACAGTACAGGGCTTTGCCGGTGAGCGAAAGTCATGGTGTTATTCACTGGATAGAATATGTCGGTGATGATGTTACTGTTAGATTGAGTTGTTGTTTATGGCAAGCTAGATTGGCATTTATATTGCATTGTTTTCTCATATGTATTGCCAGCCGTGTATGGCTTCTGTGTGTGCAGTATTTATTAAAGGGACTGTACCTGCTTCAGGTGTTATTGGTTAATTAATGTCAGCTACTGTATGCTATGGTCGTCCCCTAGTGGTTTGAGCCAAGTGTATGAAAGTATTCATAAAATCCATAGTGTAAGTAGTTTATCTTTGACATTCTGGATGGCTCGTCTATTCTGAAGGTCATAGGGCCTGTGGTTTTGTTCATTTTGTATAGGCCGCAGTGTCGATATTTTCTATATTAAAGCCAGAACGTGTTGTGCACACATAATGTTAGAAGGCTGTAGGCCACGGTGTGTTGGCGCCTTCATATTTACTGCTTAGCCACGGTAGTGAGTTATTTCGGTCGTCCAGTGGCAAGTCAGTGTGTTTGTCAGTCTGTGGAGTGAACTGTTTACAATCAGTTGACCTCGATTACGGTAACTGACCTAGTTTCAGCGTCTCAGTGGTTAAGGCTATTTTTGGTCGGTTTATACTTTTCAGTTTCGTTGTCGATACTATCCTGCACATGTAATTTTGTAATTTTCTTGAGCTAGTGTTTGCAAGGATGGTTAGAAGTGTGTCAAAGTGTTAGGGTAGAATTGCAGCTGTCTGCTGGCAGTTCAGTTTGAGATATTGCAAGGTTTACTTAGTCGTTTATTGACAGTGATCCAGGTGGAGCAGCGGAGATAGAGGGTTGAGTTTGGTATTAGGTGGGCTCTGGTGCCTGACTATGTGTGTCGGCAGAGGAGATTATCTCGGGCTCTGGTGCCTGACTATATGTGTCGGCAGAAGAGATTAGTTCGTCCTTAGGTGGTATAGGTAGTGTCTATATGTTGGCGGTATCCCAGGGTGTGTGAATATCTGCAGTAGTGCCATTTCACATACGGTTCTACCCACCTGGGAACGTTACCTATCCAGAGTTTTGCCAAGTAACGTCTGGGGCAAGTCGAGTTGATACCATTCCTCTGACGTGCTCTGACTGTACTGATCTGCCCTGCCAGTGGGTGAATGCCAACGAGGACTGAAGCTTGCTGACCTGTGTCTTTCGACACTACTCTACCTTGAAGTCTGCTGGTCTCTTGATGCGGTGTGATGACACGAACTGTGGCTATTTCCGTATATGTCATAGACGTAACAAAAGGAACTGCCCATTGAGACTGTTTTGGAGTATACAGTTGATGATCTATTTTGGACATTGCTGTCAAAGCATCGGGTACAACAGTGCAGTTGCCTGGATATTGCGTACAGTGCCGTGCCAAATGACAGTATTGTTTATGCGGGCACACAGACTGCATTCCCGAACTTATATTTTTCGATTGGATGTTCAAGTGTGAGTGACGTTTGTGCTGTTTCCATTATTCATCATCAGTACTGAGGAAGCTTCTGGATCAAGCGCCGTTGGACCTTCAAGTTAAGTCTTTGTTTGTATGTGTTGTATGATATTCTATATTGATATTTTTTATGTTTCCTCTAAATTATAAATTTTCTGTTCTGTCTACGAATCTGATCTTTTAGAGTAGGTTAGTACTGTGTCGTTATCTGCTTCTTGTTTCTTGCTTATTGATTTGTTGTTGTTTTTTTTCCCTTTTGTTTTGTCCTTTTCTCTACTTGCTGGGTAGAACATTGTATGTATATATCGATAATTAGTTAGATCTGATCTTTCATTGTCTGTCTTAGTATTTATATATCTTGATACATTATAGAATAATTTTATTTATAGTTTATTTAGTTTATTTTCACTGAAGTGATCTGTTGGTGCTTAGTGTGAGAGATAGCTTTCAGCACCTCATTGTTGACTGTAGTGGTTGTTAGTCTATTGTACCATATTATATTTGTTGGTTCAAGGGAGGAAGGGTGGTGAGTCTAATCCATTCTTGGCCTCTCGTGGGAAAAGATTTTATTAGACCGATTCTTTTAGGGTGTGGCTGTGTTTGTTTTGTTTTGGAGTCAAACAGACGGATTTCCTGCGACTGCCCTGCTTAACATTCCAAGCCCTGTTGGTGTTAGGCGTATTCGTGTAGTGTGTATTTATATTGTCGTGTACATTCAGTAATTCTTTTGTTGTGTTTAGGTGGTGTATTCTCTTGTTTCATCTTGCTATCTTGTAAATACGTTTACAGGTATCCCTTGTTTTCGTTCGTGTGCAGTCACGCGTTGTATATATTAATCTACCTCTTCTCTTCTTGGTCTATTATCTTGTTCCTCGTTACTGGAATTTTGTTTTTGTAATGTGATGTGTGTGTTTCTTTCATCTGTGTAGTGCTCATTTTGCCATGGGAAACACTTGCATAACTTAGATTATTAAGTTTAGTAGTAAGTGAAGTATTATCTGAGTATAGCACCAGTGTGGGTGCCAGTAACAGACTTTGAAGTAAAACCTGATTTTTGAACTAAGTCGATTTAGTGGTGTCAAGGTATCAGAAAGTCTCATCAGTTGTTATTATACAACTGTCGACTATTATAAGATTGTTTTAGGGTATCATAGAGACTAAGTGGTCAGAAAGATCAAATTTTCACAGTGATGAGACAGTAGCCAAGTGGCAAAGTAAAACTATATACTACTTGATAAAGATTGATGATGTGTATACAGTGAGAGGTGAGGTGTTATATACTTACATACATAAATATATGTGTGTATATTGGAGTACTGATATCAATATTTACTGTTATTACTGCATATTTTGCAAGCAGAGAGTTATTTGGTGATATAAGTGAAATATATACGACTGAATAGTGGTATAGAAAATTTATAGCAAGAGATAAGAGTGAGTATTCTGGGTGTACACCATGGACCTACAGGCTTTCATTTAAATTGGGAAATAATGTGGGTACACTGGCAAAGAACTAAATGACTATGCCAAAGCTGAATTTTATTCAGTTGAAAATCAAAAAGCTCTGGAGAAGGAAAAGATTGAGAAACAAAATGCTCTAAGAGATGCTCGAGCTGAAGAGCTAGAGCTAAAGAGAAAAGAATTTTAGTTACAAGAAAGGAAGATGAAAGAAGATAAGGAGTTACAAGAAAGGAGGATGAAAGAAGAAAACGAGTGGAAACAGAGGGAGTTAGACTTGCAAGAAAAGAAGATAGAGCGAGAACTGGAAGAAAAGAAGATAGAGAGAGAATTGCAAGAAAAGAAGATGGAGAGAGAATTGGAATTAGAGTTAGAAAAGGAGAGAATGAGAATTGATAAAGAAATACAATTGAAGAAATTGGAAGTGGTGCGAGTGGTCAGAACTCGACTCCTGGAGTGGCTCATCGTCCCTTTAGGCTGCGTCTGCCAAATTTTAATGATAAAATTGATAGCTTAGATTTCTTCCTTGAAAGATTCGAATCCGAATGTGTGGCCTATAAGGTGGACAGAGATCAGTGGCCATCTCTGTTATCGACGCTGCTAGTGGGGCCTGCGATGGAGACTTTTTATAGCCTCCCGCTAGAGGAAAGGGCCGATTACGACATAGTAAAGGAAAGGCTGCTCCGGAAGTTCCGTCTGACTGCTGACGGCTACCGGACGCGTTTTAAAAACGCGATGCCAAGCGCAGACCAGGACTTCGAGGATTTTATCTCGAAGATCAAACTTCTGCTGAATAGATGGATTGAAATGGAGGGAATTCCTAAGGACTATAATGGCTTGCTAGACTTGGTGCTACGAGACAAAGTGTTGTCCTCGTGTTCAAGTGAGTTGGTGGCGTTTTTTCAGGAACGTCAACCAAAGAACATTAAGTCCATGGCCCAATTGGGGCATCATTGTGTCCTTGCCCACCCGGGCAAACCTATTTAGAAGTCGGGTCTGTCAGATGACTTAGTTGACAGTGTCGGCAAAGTTCAGCGCCATCCTTGGCGAAATCAGTCTGACAGGAGCTAAAAGCAGAAGTATGAGAAGCCCTCCAGTCCCTACCAGCCACGTAGAGGAAGTTATGGGAATTTCCGTTCTCATAGGAATGGTCGGCCGATTGGGCAGAACCGAGACCGGTTTTGGTATAAAACCAAACATCACAAGCAGAGGAGTGGTTCCTCAGAGAGTCGATCTTCTGACTCTGATGTGGGGTCTTCGTCATCGAAAAGCTCCAACAAAAGTACACGCGATGAGAAGAAGAAAGAGCGCATGTGTTCCAATTGTGGTGGCAAGAATCATTGCGCGGACAGGTGCCCTACACCGATAGAACACGCGAATTCTGCGTTTGTGTTGGACACAATCAATAGTGAAGACTGTGCGGGGTGTCGCTTCAATGTAGTGCTTCAATGCGGGCATATGGCATCATGTCTATCGGCAGGCCATGAGACTGGCAAGGTGATTCTCCACGAAGGCAAGGTGGAGAATAGACCAGTCCAGGTGTTGATGGACACTGGGTGCACCACAATTGGGGTGCGTCGGTCGTGTATCGACGACTCCTGCCTTACAGGCAAAACTGTAAAGTGCACCACGTTCGGGGGAAACGTTGAGCCTTACCCCCAGGCGAGTATTAATGTGGACACTCCGTTCCTCTCGGGTAGAGTAAATGCGTTCGTCCTTAAGGACCTGATTGCCGATTTAATCGTCGGCAATGTACGTGGAGTGTATAGTGCCGTGGGTCTGGCTCAGAGGCTCAGCATCACCAAACTCCCAAGGGGGATGACCAAAAGGTACATCGTAGACGCGGTTTGCAAGTACCAAATGACTTGATTAGGAGAAGTAGGAACCTATGCGAGGGTCCGAAAGCTAGTGATCGCACAGTTTGGGTGCGTAACGTTCCCCTGAGTGCGAGCTGGCGCACACTCAGAAGAGTGTTTGATGAGGTCGCACCAGTTAGATTTGTGGAGGTAGTGTCGTTGCGCGACAATACCAAAATGGCACGGGTGACTTTTGCGAATAGGTGGGGTGCGCGTAATGCAGTTAGGCAGAAGCATATGTCGTTGCTTCAGAACCACCCGCTGATAGTTCAGCAATAGCTAGGGTTAAGTTTCGGGTTTGTGTTCAGTAAAGATGTTCAGCCGATGCAGGATGGTGTATGTATGAAGTAGAAGTGTAGAGTGTGATTACCGCGAATGGTGTACTGTTCGTGTGCTGACCAATATAACCACTCACACTTGTGTCTACAAGGCACCAATGCAGACTGCTGGAATCTTAGTTTACTCAATTTATTCAGACGTACACACTGGGACATACGAGTACATCATGGTTCGTTGACATATCAATTTGTAGGTATACATAGCAGATCTGAAGTCATGACACCTTCAGAAATAATGGACAGTACATCAAAAGTTCAATGTCATGATACATTATGGCCACATTCCCCTATCTGACTAAACGCGTCAGTGAAGGCGAATCGATAAATAACTAAAGTTACTTGACGTCCATAGTTTGTAGTATATATTATGAAACCACGAAAGGGGGTTTCTAGCAAGATTGAGATCTCCCTGTCACTGTCCGATAATAAGATAAATAATCTGTTCTCTTGGCAGTGATCAAAACATATGATGACTGAAATCCAACATGGCTGCCTCCCTGAGTTGTCGTTCACTCATTCATAGGAAGAAGAATATAAGCCAGAGTTAATTTATAATGGTTATATAAATGATTTCGAAAATGTTTCCATACAGCTCTACGGTGATCAGGTTAATTTCACGTAGCCATAACCGCTGCAGGAAAATCTGTCATCTTCGTCGATACCAAACACGACACTAGCATAACGAAGCACCAAAAGTCAAGCTAGGCCTAACCGACGAGAGATCATCAAAAATAGGAGCTGGGTTTACCTGGAGTCCGAATCATCTATATACTGACATAAGGAGAGTCTCTAACACAAACTATCGTAGAGACACCATCTCCTTCAGAAGAAAAACCACGTCGTAAGACATTTTTTTCTGACGAAAGGACCAGCTCTTGAAAAACGTACCCCGCCATTTGTAAGCGGTACATCGGAACTCATCACGACTTGTCAAGACAACTCATACTTCCGCTAGACCGGAATACAAGAATCTAGTCCCTCCTACCAATCCAAAATATACAATATAGGACTGATTCTACTTGTACTAATAATATGTAATACATATGAATTCAGGTCATAAACACAATAAGCAAATTAATATATTTTCTGGCCCTAAAAAATAAGTACAAACGCAAGCGCAATATCCTTGCGCTGGATCAATATCCAGAACGATTACTCCTATAATCAAAAGTGTGAATCAAACATGGATTATCTCGCTTTTACCATAGACAGCATTTTCATACACAAATGAATGAATGTCTATATTTTTCCCATATTAAATAGCCATATCGATTTTTGTAAAATGTGCGTCAAAATATGCACGCAACAGATTACCACACCCCTCGGGAAAAAAAAATGGTACATTTTTTTTTTTGAAATACATCTAGGAGCAACATACAATAGGCTCACAACGCAGCAATAATAATGCGCAGATGATAAGCATAAGTTTTATGACCTTAGAGAAAGTACTTCTCTAAGTATAAATATTTCCAGAGAGGTGTCACCAACGCATACTACAATATTAGCAATGACACAATTTCCACATTAGTTTATACATAAATTCCATCTAAGATATCTTAACATCATGATCATCAAAGACGAAAAACATTGAAAGATCAGCGGTGAATACATATCAATGAACCGCTAAGTAGTGTCTAGACAAAATATCTGCCATCACATTTTCTGACCCACGGATAGCTCGCACCGAAAAATGAAATGGCTGTAGAGCAATCGCGTATCGCGTTGATCTCGCGCTCTTCAGATTTTTACTCTGAATAGCCGTAAGAGCTTTCTGGTCAGTTTCCACAATGAAATGCGCGCCCAGAAGAAATCTTTGCAGTTTAAGGATTGACCAAACCATAGCCAATAATTCACGGTCTAGGACCGAGTAATTCTTCTCTGCGGCATTTAATTTCCGAGAAATATACATCACAGGATGCAGAGTTCCAGAGTACTCTTGCATTAGTGCAGCTCCAATCCCGGTGGATGAAGCGTCACTACGAAGAATAAATGTCTTATCCTTAGAAGGCAATACTAGGATAGGTGAAGTAGAAAACATAGTTTTAACCTTATCCAAAGAGGATTGACATTCTTGAGTCCAATGGACTACATTAGGAGACCCTTTCTTTAGCAAGGAAGAAAGAGGTGACATAATGGAGGACAGATTCGGGATGAATCGTCCATAAAATTGTATTAGACCTAAGAGACTTCGTACTTGCTTTTTAGTCTTAGGAATAGAAATGTTAAGTATCTTACTTGTATTATGGTCTTCTGTTTTTAGGAACCCATGACCAACACGGTGTCCTAAAAAAGATATTTCGCTAAAACCAATACATGCTTTCGATGGTTTCGCTGTCAGGTTATGCTCGCGTAAGATAGACAATAGTTCATTTATACCATTATAGTGATCGTTCCAAGTATCACTGAAAAGACAGATGTCATCAAGATACGCAATGACATCTGAGCGATGAGATAGGATTCGACGCATCATGCGTACAAATGTTGCAGGGGCGTTCATAAGACCGAAAGGCATGAAATTCCATTGGAATAGACCCCTAGGCGTCGAAAAAGCAGTAAACGGTTTGGCGTGTTCGGATAGTGGAACTTGCCAATATCCCTTAGACAAATCGAGTTTAGTAAAGAAGTGAGAATTCGATAGTCTCGTAAGTAGCTCTTCTAGTAAAGGCATAGGTTCAGCATCGAATTTAGTCACTTGATTCAATTTGCGATAATCCACGCAAAGACGTATGTTATTGTCTTTTTTCCGTACTATAACCATCGGCGAAGAATATGCTGATGTGGATGGTTCAATAATTTTTAACTCTATCATCTCATCTAACTCTTTCTCTACCTGTGCTTGAAAATGTATCGGGATAGGATACGGTCTGACTCTTATAGGACTATGGTCAGTAAGAATAATGTCATGTTGAATGACATCCGTTTGACCAGGAATGTCAGTAAGGACATCCTGAAATTGTTCTAACATAGTAGAAACTTGTTTCTGCTCTCCTGGAGATAATTCTGGAGAAATTGCAACATCTTTCCATGATTCATTAGAGTGAAGAGGAATCAGTGGAAAAGGTAAATTTACATCCGAGAAACTCGTTTCCTCATCCTGTATTACTGACAGAGATGAGTACTGTCCATGTTGGACTGGAAAATCGTCCGTTGCCTGGAAAACAGGTTGTAAATAATCAGGACGTTCATGGAATTCCGTGAGCATGTTGATGTGGAAGGTTTTACGCTTCCCGTCAATATCGACGATATAGTCAACATCGGAAACTTTTGATATTATATCGTACGGACCTTTCCAAGAAATGAGAAGTCTATTTTCCCTACAAGGTAGCAAGACAAATGCTTTGTCACCTGGACAAAGTTGACGCAAACATCTCTTTTTATTGGCAAATTCCCTTGCCTTCTGTTTCGCAAATTCAGAAGAAGCAGTTGCCAATTTGCATGCTTCAATAATCTTGTGTCTAAGTGCGATGACATATTCATAAGAGGATTTTGTGTCATCGACAATATTATCAGCAGTTATAAGATCATGAAGTAAGGACATAGGACCTCGCGGTTTCGCGCCAAAGACAAGTTCAAAGGGAGAAAATCCTGTATGTTCGTTGGCGACCTCTCTATATGCAAAGAGAGCCGCGGGTAAAACCCTATCCCAATCCTGAGGATGATCTTCTGTTATCTTACCTAGTAGGTTTTTCAGAGTTCTATTCAAACGTTCCACCATCCCATTGGACATAGGATGATAAATACTACTCAGCGATCTCTCTATCTTCAGAGTCGACATTACTTGAGACATGGTATCCGATATGAGTTGGGTACCATGGTCGGATAATATTTCTGCTGGAAACCCCAGACGAGAAAATATTAACCAAAGAGCATCTGCGACATCAGCAGTAGTTATGCTCTTTAGAGGAACAGCCTCCGGCCAACGTGTGCACATATCAACACACGTCAAAATAAATTGGTGTCCTCTAGCAGACTTTATCTTAAATGGACCAATGATGTCTATCGCCATTTTTTGAAATGGCCGAATGGGAATGTCTGCAGCCTGAATAGGTGCATCATGGCGTGGACCTCTGGATTTAATCTCTTGACATACTTTACAAGATCGACAATAGATTCGTATGTCCTTATTCACAGCAGGCCAAAAGAAAGATTGAAGAACTCTAGCTTTAGTACGGGAAAAACCCATATGTCCAGCACACTGCGAATCATGAGCGTGCTGTAAGATTTTAACTCTCATATTTTTAGGCACAAGGATTTGAGAATGAATGGACTTAGCGGAGTCTTGTACCATACGTACAAGTACGCCATTCTTCATCGTAATCCAAGATTTACGATTTGTATCCTTATTCGGATCACCTTTTGTTGCCAGAGTAAAGAATTTCTTTAGAGTAGGATCATCTTCCTGCTGTTTGATAAAGGAATCGTGGGAAATCTCCAAGGGATCATCTTGGATCTGCGCATCATTATCTTCAGAATGTGAAGATTGTGGCATATTGAGAGCTTGAGCCCTAGTGATTACTGCATTAGCAGATTGCATATTAACATTTTCCCAATTAGAAATTTGCTGTGGAGTGCATTCTTTCACTCCATGAATGCGACCGATGATAAGATCAGCGATCGGATTCGGCAAGAGACATGCTTGCACCTCTCCTGTAAAGAAAGGCGTAGCAATATTGATAATGGCAGTGGAGTACTTCTCCAATGTGCCACCAAATGTTACACATTTGACTATATTGCCTGTAGCTCGAGAAGGATTTACGAGTGATTGCCTCACTCCAATGGTAGTGCACCCCGAGTCGAAAAGAATTGATACCGGAGTACCATCTATTAGGCCCCTATTAAAGACAAGAGCACCCCTTCCATTATGTGCAATTGACGCATGAAGAGCGGGAAGTGGGTGACCGCAGCTTAAAGTAGACACTGTGGTTGGATCGAATAATGTTTTGCATTGCGAACACTCAGATGCTCTAGCAAAATCGAAAGCGGAATTTGCTACACTATTGGAGTCTTTTTTATCATTATTCTGATTATCGGTGTCGTGGAACTCCTGTTGTGCAGAGTTAGCCTGGTAATAAGATTTACCATGTCTTTTGTGTTGTGATCTACCTCGGTTATAATTGTCTCTATAATTATTATTGCCTCTGTTATAACCCCTATTTGGGTTTGAATCATAATATTCATGATCATAATCATCATGCTCATTATATTGAGTATCCCTGTAATATTGTTTCTTTTGTCTCCATGAAGCACTTGGGTAGTTCCTATAGCTACTCCCTTTCCGAGAATTTCTAACATTATGGGAACCCCTCGCGTGTCGAGGACTATCAGACCGATTCCAGTTCTTCAAAGAAGAACTCTGATTTGAGCGGTTATCTTGGTTTTGATACTTATCCCAATTAACCTTTTTATCAAATTTATTTTTAGCTCCTTGGAATTTGTGTGAGTAATTCTGATTATATTCTGTTGCCGAAGCAACTGGCATACTCTCTTTAATGTTAGAGTTACCAAGAATCATGTCAGGGTGTGCCGTGGCATACTGGTCACAATATTCTTCCATTTGCTTTATTGTACCAGGTTTACGCTCATGTAAGAACTCTAGGAATGATTTATTTACAGAAGACATGACCTTGTCTCTTAGCAATAAATCCGTAAGACCATCAAATGTTTTCTCTGTTTTGGATAATTCAATCCATCGTGAAAGTGTAATTCGTGCTTTTGAGATGAAATCTGAGAATTCTACACCTACCTCAGGTCTCATTGTTTTAAACAAAAGACGGTAACCTTCCTCAGACAGCTGATATCTCTTTATCAAAGCTGCCCTAACAGCATCATAATTGTCTTTGTCGGCCTCTTCAACAAAATATAACTTACTCAGAGACTCCCCTTTTAGATTTTCAGACAACTGATTCACATACTGTGATTTGTCAACATTATGAGATCGACAAGCCCGTTCAAATCTAGAAAGCCAAAATGTTATGTCATCACTGGTAGGGTTAAACGCTGGTACCTTGACCTTGTATACAAAGGGTTTACCATTACCACCAGATGCCTGATTAACATTACTCATACATGTCAATTTTAATTTCTCTAATTCAAACTCATGTTCTCTTATTGCTTTTCTCTCTTCAGCTTCTCTATCTAATTTTTTTTGTTCTGCAGCAGCAGCAGCTTCTAATTTTTTCTGTTCTGCAGCAGCAGCAACTTCTAGTTTTTTCTGTTCTGCAGCAGCAGCAACTTCTAGTTTTTTCTGTTCTGCAGCAGCTTCTAATTTCTTCTGTTCTGCAGCAACTTCTAATTTTTTCTGTTCTGCAGCAACTTCTAATTTTTTCTGCTCTGCATCAGCTTCTAATTTCTTCTGTTCTGCCTCAAATCTCCTTTCCTCCACTTGCATCTGCAATTTCTTAAGTTCAGCAGCAGTATCAGCTTCTTTTTCTAATCTTTTTTCTTCAGCTAAGGCTTTCCTTTCTTCTGCAGCAGCTTTTTTTTCTTCTATTTGAAGTTTTCTCTCCTCAGCCGCAGCTTTTTTTTCCTCAGCAGCAGCTTTTCTTTCTTCAACAGCAGCAGCAATTTTTTTCTCTTCTGCAGCTAATGCTTTGTCATATTGAGCAACAGCCCATTGTTCTAAGTCTTTTCCAGTCTTATCAAGAGATTTTCCTTGTGTAATGAAATAATCTAATGTAGACATATTGTCTTCTTAAATCAGAAACCTGAAAAAGTAAATAAATTACCCTCTTTCAAGTTAATGGGAGACAAGTCTATACCATAGACTTAGTCTTAGTCCAAACTTGTATGGTTTATAATAACCAATGATAACTTGAGTACCTGTGGACAACAATAACTGTATCTCAAATACTGTGGGGGACAAGCCTTACAAAGGTCTTGTATATCTCAATGTAATCAAAGATCACTTGGGTACCTGTGGAAAAAAATATTTCCCTTTACCAATCACTTTGGGAGACAAGCCTTACAAAGGTCTTGTACATTTTGTTTTATAACAATAACAATCATAAAGTACTGATCTGTACTATACTATCAGTGTATACCACTATACGTCATATGTCAACTAAAGACATTACAAAGGACAAACAAGAAAAGACAATATGAACACATTTGCAGAGATCAAATTAAATTAAATAGGAGAAATGAAAAAAATGATCACAGAAACCGTGATGATAACTGCAATAATAAAATGACAAGACAAATAACGCCACAGTGTATAAACATAAGGGTGTAAAAAACTGAAATGAAGGAAAAGATGAGACCTACAATTATACAAACAAATCAAACAAAACTAAGGAACACAAAAAAATGTTACAAATACAAATATGAAACAGTCGTCACAACTAACCAAATATTTGCAAACTATGTTGCATGCAGATTTCAATTAAGAAATTGCTCCCTATCGAACGCCAGAACAAGACCAATATCACTCGGTATTTCCTGTTCTAGTCACCACCCATCCAGGCCCGCAACATATAAACCCCTACACATATAAACAAATAACATGTAAGCATAAATAGCATATAGCATACAATATCATTTATGTCATGAATGGAATGTGTTGCAGGTATAGTGTTGTAAAGCAGGCACAGTTTATTTTAATACTAATAACTTGCCACTTTATTCAGTAATAGATTTAATTTTAAACTATTACACTGTCAATTTTTCTCTGTTGAGCATCTGAAGAACCAACGATGAACTATGCACTTTATGTTCAGCAACACTGTGATTCTTCTGTACGTTGAGAAATGTCAACAATATTGCTCCAGATATTTTCTACACTTGATACCACTGTCCTGTGTAATACTGTCTGTACAGCGAAAAACTGTCAACAAGCGCTGACCTAGATACAGCATCCTATCGGTAATACAGGTCAAGCTGACATCGACTGTATAGCTGTCCTACTGGTGTTGATGTGTTCAAACAAATGTTCTTTCAGCTGTAAACTGTGATTCTCAACACAAAACTGCGTAAGCTGGACCCAGGAATCTGGCTCGCCACTGTAAAGTTTTTTGTTTTCTTCTTTCCACTCTGTAAAGTTGCTTTCACACACACACTGTAAAGTATCAGTCTGTCTGCTCTGTAAGGAAGAGTGGTGTGTTGTTGAGATCAGGCATGCTCCAGTCTACCCAGCTGTAAATGGGTAACTCACCCTAGTCCTGAGTTAGGGAAGGCAAAGGCTCCAGGGGAAGCAGGCCCTAAACTTGGTCACTTCAGCCGACGCAGGATGGTGTATGTATGAAGTAGAAGTGTAGAGTGTGATTACCGCGAATGGTGTACTGTTCGTGTGCTGACCAATATAACCACTCACACTTGTGTCTACAAGGCACCAATGCAGACTGCTGGAATCTTAGTTTACTCAATTTATTCAGACGTACACACTGGGACATACGAGTACATCATGGTTCGTTGACATATCAATTTGTAGGTATACATAGCAGATCTGAAGTCATGACACCTTCAGAAATAATGGACAGTACATCAAAAGTTCAATGTCATGATACATTATGGCCACATTCCCCTATCTGACTAAACGCGTCAGTGAAGGCGAATCGATAAATAACTAAAGTTACTTGACGTCCATAGTTTGTAGTATATATTATGAAACCACGAAAGGGGGTTTCTAGCAAGATTGAGATCTCCCTGTCACTGTCCGATAATAAGATAAATAATCTGTTCTCTTGGCAGTGATCAAAACATATGATGACTGAAATCCAACATGGCTGCCTCCCTGAGTTGTCGTTCACTCATTCATAGGAAGGAGGAGAATATAAGCCAGAGTTAATTTATAATGGTTATATAAATGATTTCGAAAATGTTTCCATACAGCTCTACGGTGATCAGGTTAATTTCACGTAGCCATAACCGCTGCAGGAAAATCTGTCATCTTCGTCGATACCAAACACGACACTAGCATAACGAAGCACCAAAAGTCAAGCTAGGCCTAACCGACGAGAGATCATCAAAAATAGGAGCTGGGTTTACCTGGAGTCCGAATCATCTATATACTGACATAAGGAGAGTCTCTAACACAAACTATCGTAGAGACACCATCTCCTTCAGAAGAAAAACCACGTCGTAAGACATTTTTTTCTGACGAAAGGACCAGCTCTTGAAAAACGTACCCCGCCATTTATAAGCGGTACATCGGAACTCTTCACGACTTGTCAAGACTACTCATACTTCCGCTAGACCGGAATACAAGAATCTAGTCCCTCCTACCAATCCAAAATATACAATATAGGACTGATTCTACTTGTACTAATAATATGTAATACATATGAATTCAGGCCATAAACACAATAAGCAAATTAATATATTTTCTGGCCCTAAAAAATAAGTACAAACGCAAGCGCAATATCCTTGCGCTGGATCAATATCCAGAACGATTACTCCTATAATCAAAAGTGTGAATCAAACATGGATTATCTCGCTTTTACCATAGACAGCATTTTCATACACAAATGAATGAATGTCTATATTTTTCCCTATATTAAATAGCCATATCGATTTTTGTAAAATGTGCGTCAAAATATGCACGCAACACCCCAGTACAATTTTGATATGAATATGAGAGTTTTGTAAACTTGTAAAGATTATGAGATTCCTTGCAATGCATTTTTATGCTATGACATGTTATACTTTACAATGTATATTAGTCGAAAGTTGTTGCCAGCAGAAACCAGATACTCCACGATTGAGAGGGAGTGCCTTGCGATTGTATGGGCGATGTCTAAGTTGGCACGATATCTGTTGGGGCGCATTTTTTCCTCCAAACAGATCACAAACCACTGCTATTTTTGCAGTCGGCTAAATCCACCAGTGCTAAATTGACACGCTGGGCATTATTGCTGCAGCAATTCAACGTTACAATTTTACCAATTCAGGGTCTACATAACATTGTAGCAGATGTCCTGTCCAGGTTATGAGGGTGGTGGGGGACAGGAACATCTGAAGAGAGTATTTATTATGGTCTATGTAAGAAATGTATTATAATCATTACAGTTGATGTTTATGAAGATATATTATGGTATATGATTTATATGTCATGATGCCATAAAGGCAATATGTATGTAGTTGTACTCAACTTATGTATGAATCATGTTATCAGATACCTATGTCTATATTGTGTAGAAAAGGATTGTTTATACGATGAGATGATGTCTTATTATTGATGTTTGCTTCGGTATTACTGGAACATAAAATGCATTGTGTGTGAGAGACCAGGGTAGGACAGTCGTTGTGATTTTTCACGACTGCCAGTACCTGGGGTGTTTGGTTCATGTCTGTTTGTATGTAGTCCATTGGGTGAGAAGGCATGAACGACAATGGTGTTGGACAACTTTGGCATTCTCTAGGTAGATGAGGAGGTGCCGTCTCGGCATTGTGTTCGTCCATACTCCAAAGGGGGTTGGGCGTGACTCCTCCGGTGGAAGAAAACTTCGTTTTCTTTCTTGGGGGGGGGGGGGTGGATGTCACAGTATAGACATTCGCCGAAATATTAAATTGGTCACGCTGGGGAGTGTCAACATTGATAGAATAAAAAACCCGTCTGGTCAGGTGACTCAGAACGGAAGAGGATATAAAACTTTTGGCGCAAATCATTAGAATTTATGGCCGTCGTCCTGGGAGGACGTTGTCCCTTTGTTAGCAGTTTTGCTGGGAGTATTTGGATGCCATTGGAGTCATAGTTCTTGCTAGTTATTCATATGGTCAGGATTAGTGCTTTATTTCTCGAGCGGCTTTTCTGTAGACCATGTATGATTATTTATGTAGCATTTGAGTATTGCTTTACTACAGTACAGGGCTTTGCCGGTGAGCGAAAGTCATGGTTTTATTCACTGGATAGAATATGTCGGTGATGATGTTACTGTTAGATTGAGTTGTTGTTTATGGCAAGCTAGATTGGCATTTATATTGCATTGTTTTCTCATATGTATTGCCAGCCGTGTATGGCTTCTGTGTGTGCAGTATTTATTAAAGGGACTGTACCTGCTTCAGGTGTTATTGGTTAATTAATGTCAGCTACTGTATGCTATGGTCGTCCCCTAGTGGTTTGAGCCAAGTGTATGAAAGTATTGGAGCCGCGCTAGCGTAGTGGTTACAACACCGCTCTGGCGACCGGGTGATTCAGGATCAAACCCGGGCGACGACATTTGAGGATTTTTCGTCGACCGGGATTTGGACTGGATTAACTCGAGACCAGGCGAGGACATTTGAAGGAGTGTCGTCTACCAGGGACTGGCGGCTCCTGAGCCGACCCAGCTCTAATGGGTACCTCCGAAAACGGCGAGTATCTGCCTGAATGGCGAGAGACACTTGTCTCTGTACAAGAAAATAGGATACTCACGTAAAAATCAATGTCATGTTAGACATTAAAAATAACCTGATATTTCGCCTCGAGTATTAGCGGGCGTACGAAAAAAAAAAATGAAAGTATTCATAAAATCCATAGTGTAAGTAGTTTATCTTTGACACTTACCTAGGATGCATAGTAACACCTGACGGCGGAACAAGCAAGGCCATTAACAACAGAATGAATAAAGCGAGAACAGCCTTCGCTAGTCGCAACAACATTTGGGAGTCTTCCCAGTACAGCACAATCACCAAATTAAGACAGTATGAGAGCTGTGTACTTTCTGTGCTTCTCTATGGTGCGGAATGCTGGAGAGTAACAGAGAAGGAAATGTCGAAACTATCCTCCTTCCACACAATCTGCCTAAGGAAAATTCTCCGAATCTTTTGGCCAAACACCATCAGCAACCACGAACTACTTATTCGGAGTAACCAGGAGGACATGCACACCATCATAGCTGGCAGACGCTGGAGTTGGGTTGGCCACGTCCTCAGAAGGGACCCTGATACCATCACAAGAACAGCTATACATGGACCCCCGAGGAAAAGCGAAAGAGAGGCCGACCAAAAACAACGTGGCGGAGAACTGTGGAAGCCGAGATGCAAAGAATGAACCAGAGTTGGGGCACTGTACGAAGGATGGCCGCCGACCGAGCAAAGTGGAATCAATTTGTTGCTGCCCTACAAGACGCCACCAGGCGTGATGGCCACTGACTGCTTTGGCGGTTGGCGGTTATGGATCAAAGAAGAAGAAGTATAAAAATGCTCATTATCGTCAACATTTTAAAAATAAAATTTTGCCTCAGTTTGGCGAGGAGCGCTCCGTTCAACCTATAAGTAAGGTCCGTCGGTTATATTGGGGCGCATGTCCAAATGTAAAAGACCCTGTGGTCTGTTTTTTTTTATTTGTTATCATCAGCATCGTCGACATGTGTATGTCTCAAGGCGGTCGCGATGAATTCCCTTCACAACTGTCCGTCTTTTTGTACATTCTAATTCTTCAAATAGTTTCTGATTTACTAGACTTCTATTTAGATCTTCCATCTGTATCTTCTTTTGTTTCTTTGTCCCTCGATATTTCCCGCGACTGTCAAATTTTCTGGAGTCTCTTCCAGAGTATGTGATCAATGAATTCTGCCTTCTGAAAATGTTGTTATCAATGATCTTTAATATTAATTTCTTGTTTGTTGCCATTAGTTTCCATGGTATGCGGAATACTTTTTTTCTCTCTCTTGCGGGTTTGCCTTCTTGTGGCGAGGCACATACCTTTCAACCTACACATAAGTCTGCTAGTTACATCGGAGCACGATTTGTCATTAAAAAATATATATTAAAAAAATGGTGAAATTTGTTAAACTGAAGTACAGCGTTGGTAGATATGAAGTCCTGAAAAGGACTGATGGAATCTATCTGCTAGCATGGTGAAGCCATGAAAAGGACTAATAGTGTCTATCTGCTAGAACAGGAATTCTTAACCGGGAGTGTCCATACTCCTTGGGGATATGGGAACAAAATGATGGCGGGCTGCTGAGCTTCTCGCTCTTTGACAGTCAGTACCAAGCTGAAGACTCCTTGCAAGCCAGACTGGAGAAACTGGAGCTCATGACTTCAACTCAGCACATTTCGAAATGGCATAAAAGCCACAGGAAAAGCCTAGATCTACAGTGTAGATAATATAAAAGACCCTTCAACCTGGTATTGGCTGCAAAAGAGCGAGAAGCTCAGCAGCCCTAGTTAAACAACAACAACAACAACTCCTTGAATAAGTAAAATATATCTCTAGGAGATAGACCACTGGTCCCACTGGCATGTCGTAAGTTGCGACTATTATGAGGTTGCGTATGGGGATGGCAATCGCATCATCAATATACAAGTATATAACATCCCAGCTTTTTCTGTCACTAACGTTAAGGAATGCAACTTTGGTTGAAAGTTAGACATTAACTAGCAATAGCGTGCCAAAATTGGCAGGTTTTTTATTATAGTGTGTTGTTTCTGTTACACGTATTACAATGCTGCTTCTTCTATAGTCTCGCTTGCTCGCTGTGAATGACGCGATCGTCTCTTCCTTTTAGCCATCTTATCATTTTGATCCATAATAATAAGTCTGCAATACTTTAAATTAAAATTTTGTCTTGAAGAAACAATAAAAAAACTTAATAATTAGGATTACTTTAAAAAAAAATAATGAGTTAAATCCGTTTCCCGAATGAAACTGGACAGAAGAGTATCTTGATTGTCTGTTGATTTAATGCACACTGTCACACTTTTCTATTTTCGCGCAAGTACATATAAGGGGAAACAATACAATTATTGTCTAACTTTCAACCACAGTTGCACCCCCCTTAGCTGTGCTTGAAAGTT
>JAMPIV010020941.1:305000-310007 GCA_024509875.1 Oreohelix idahoensis
ATAACACATGCCGTTTTCAACCCATTGAGGTATATATTTGTGCCTCAACAACTATGTTATCTGGAACAATTCTGAATTGACCGCAACAATAACTGCTAGCAGAATTGTTCAATAACACAGAAAAGATAGTAAGTAGCAAGTTGATTTAGATAATGACACTAAAGTCTATCACATTTGACGGATCAATAATCGATAATAGCAATAGCTACCGTTGTTGTTCTGACAATCAATAAATATTCAAGTGGCTGATCGAGATTTGTGAAGACAAACGGAGCATGGACTGAGAAATTGTTGGTGCGAAAACAATACAATTATGTTCCTTATCTTCGCGCCCGTGTGTCCGTCTAAACATTTTCAATCACTCATTGTTTTTTTTCTTTCACCTGACTGAAAATCATGTGCCTTCAACGCGTTCATTCCAAGCCTTCCTGGTTTGTACTTCCCGTTCAAGGTCTTTCTACGTATGTTTTCTTTGTGCTTTCCATATCTATCTCCAGTTCTGTTCTCTATGAGAATGTACACACATACAGTACCAATGTACTTTTGAAAGAAAGTGTTATTATTATTTCTTTTTCCACCAAGAATGTACGGATATAAGCGAGAATGTGTTTATGTAATGTTTGTATTGATGATTGATGACACATTCTAAAATGCAGATTAAATGTAGACGGTTTAACCGCATGAGAGGGTGTCGGTATACAGAATTTATTTATCTTATTTACTTATTGTTTTGTTTATTGTATTTTATTTATTTTATTTTATTACTTTTTTTTGGGTGGTTTCTTTGCTTGGTTTTTTTTTTTCATTACTATCTTGTTTGTTTAAAAAAAAAACCTATTCATTTTTTATTATGATTGCATACTGTAAATGAATGCTGTTATGTTAACTTTATAATGCCTTTAAATTAATGCTTAAAGTAATATGTGGGAATGAAAGGATATAGTATGCAAGCTAAATGAAAGTGGAAGGGCAGAATATTAGACGGGCCTGCGCGCCCAATTCTTAACCCTTCGAAAATAAAGTTCGTTCGTTCGTTCGTTTCTCAGTCTCCCTGTACCCCTCCTACCATGGGGATTACAGAACAAGGTCTGCACTGTAGTGCAGTCAATAAGTTTCCTCAGGGTGTCTTACATCCATCATCAGTATCTTCCTTTCATTTTCCATCACTGGGCCGTCTGTCTGGTTCTTGTCATCAGTTCCACATTGTTGTCAAACCATTTAAATCCTTCCCTTCTTTGCAAGCACCTGTTTCTGATAGTATATAACTTCTTGCTTGTATCTAATTATATAGCTTTCTATTTATCGAACAGCCTCGATTCTTTATTATACTTGCACATTAAATGTCTGTTTGTCCGTATCCTACACCCGTGTAAACTGTAAAGTATGCACAACACTGAATAATTCTCATTTAAAATGTGAGCACTATTTGGTCATTCGTATAAACTGGTAGGAGCAGTGACTTACTTGGGTGCGTGGGTGCGGTACGCAACGGGTGACAGTCATTAGGGGGTGCCATCAGACACTATTACGACAGTACTGTACTGTTTAAAAAATCTACTTGTAAGCGTAATATATTCTATGGGGGTGCCATAGGAGGGATTCCGCCCTCAGTGCCAATTACTTTACAGTAGTAGCCGAAGCAAGAGTTACAAATTCACTAAATACAGAAACTGTTCTTACACCCCAAGTACTATACCACTTATTCCATCAGATACTAACGTGCCATGCAAATTCAAACGCCTGAAATTTCTTGTACTTTTATCATTTTCTATAACTATCGGATGACCATACTTCTAACAAAATCTGTCTTTACTTATCTACACCATCTGTTAGTTATAGTCAACGCTGGTCTGTAGCAAGTAAGATCATGGGACTATTGCCCTGGGCAGCAACATAAACAAAGTTGGAGGAGCCGGCAGTGCTATCAAAATATGAATACAGAAGGAAGGTAAATTTTTATTGCACTGTGAAATATATGAAATTTAAAAGATTACAAAGTACAAGACTAATCTAATAATTGTTATTTTAAATGTCAAATCGGTCCGTTGAGTGACTGTGAAATTCAGACAGCGACAACAAAGCCGTTACATATGTATGGGTAAAGGCGGATCTACTACGAAGATAATGATGCTTGAGCTTCAGTGCACCGAAGTCCAGTTTTCTCTAAAATAGGTTTCTTTCTCATTGGTCAACACTTTTTTTAAATTATAAAATAGGCCCCTCTAAGAGTTCAAGCTTCACGGCCCCCCCTAAATGTAGATCCGCCATTGCTTATGGGTGCTTCCGAAGAATAGGAGTAATTAGGTATGGTACAATCAGCAAGGTGGAACTAATGGAAAACACAAGACAAATATAGAAGGAGTAATATGGTATGACAAAATCACCAAGGCGGAACTAATGGAAAACACAAGACAAATATAGAAGGAGTAATATGGTAGGACAAAATCACCAAGGCGGAACTAATGGAAAACACAAGACAAATATAGAAGGAGTAATATGGTAGGACAAAATCACCAAGGCGGAACTAATGGAAAACATATGATAAATACCCGTGGAACAAGAGGCTAGGAAAATATGTTGACACTGAGAAAACTAGATGATAGTATTACACAGCAACCCTTGTTCGGGAATTTCCCCGATAAAAAAAAAAAAAAAAAAGTAAAAGAAGACGGCAAACCTTAAACAATTAGGGATGGAAATCTTAAACTTAAAAAAAAAAACAAAAAACAAAAAACAAACAAAATAAGGTAGAGAAAAACAGTAAATGGTTGGAACAAAACAGGACGGCTTGACTGGAATTGATTGAAACCCTATGCTCCACTGCTACCCGAAGGGTACGGAATGAATTACATACATGAATGTTTTTCCTTAGACTTAAATATCTGTGTCATTATAGAACAGGGGTTCCCAGCCTGGGGTGCGAGATGGCATTTCAGGGGGTGCGACAAAGAAGCCTAAGGTCAAGAGTCTCAATTTGACTTATTCATCTTCAAATGTGATATTACTTTTGTAGGGGGTGCAAACATTAATCGAACATTTCCTAGGGGTGCGGGGCATAGAAAACGTTGGGAACCCCTGCTATAGAACATAGGTCGACCATTTTTATTTTTCTCCTGGCTCCTGTGTGATTTACATCAGCTTTAAATTCCTCATGGCTAGTAGTTTAGCACTTTGTACCAGATAATAATCAGTTTGCTTAAATGCAATTTTGAGTTCTGTTATTTAATTACGGGCATTCTGTTTTGGTGTGGTATTGTAAAGCGCATATTAGTAATAAAACAGAAGCCTAGTTATCTAAAACCTTGACACAGTGACGGCTTTTGCATGCCTTAAGTGCGTGACATGGAGTGGCTTGTGGAACGAGGGAATCAAAGCGGAGTTGTGACGTAAGGGGAGAACAATGCAATGGTATAAGCCTGTCTATTGTTTCTAGATCTCTGTTTTGCATTTTATCGACCCACATTAATCCTAATGTTCTTAGTAGAGCTTTGCTAGAATTTCCACGCCTGGGACAGAAATATGTTTCTTGAGGAGAATGTTAAGTATACCGTTGACAACATTGAAACAAAAGTATGAAAACTAGGTTTACCAGTGCAAAGTATTTGTTCCCTGATACTTGATTGCTTAGAATAAAAAAATGTCTTTATATACACACTGCCTTATATCTTGATTTGCTGATACAATAGTTAAAGAGTCCCATGATCTTACTTGCTACAGATCAGCGTTGACTATGACTAACAGATAAGTAAGGACAGATTTTGTCAGAAGTATGGTCATCCGATATGTTGATAGTTATAGAAAATGATAAAAGTACAAGAAATTTCAGGCGTTTGAATTTGCATGGCACGTTAATATCTGATGGTACTCGGGGTGTAAGAATAGTTTATGTATTTAGTGAATCTGTAACTCTTGCTTCGGTGATGTTATATTGCAAACGTGTGTGACTGTGAATTGACAGTGAATCGCGCAGTTTCACAGATCTTTAAAGAGTAATCCATTTGTAAGTAATGTGAACAGAGCTCGTGGTTTCATTCACATTGGGAGGGGGCATTTAATTTGGCATTATAATGATATGTTCTCAATAATTGCTACCTTTATGTAAGTTTGTAATTAATAGTTCTTTAAGTATACCAGTCATTTGTGATTGTGGCAAAAAAATTCTAATACCCATATATAAATTAGAACATAAATGTAAAGCCGAACGAAATAATACGATAGGAAGAAGAATGGAGAAAGACCAGTGCTTTCCCAGTATAGATAACGCCTTCGTTGTATAACGCCGTAATGGCTAACACAAGAATTCTACTTGTCCTAATTCGTTCGTTCCTAAATAAAATGCTTAGGCTTAACGATACGGCGATAACCGTAGGTCTAAAAATAGAATGTGTAGTAAAATCTTCTAGACGACCTTGATTTTAAAAACTAACATTAGTGCAAAATCGCGCACAAGGTTAGCCTTGGAAAGACAGACGGGCTTAGAAGAAAAAAAAACAGAGAGAGAGAGATAGACGGACCATGGAACACAGTAACGCAAGCCACTCGCAGTGTGTCTAAAAATAAACCAACTCGCAGTGTGCATGGCCTGATTTTTTCAAATAAACAGTGATGAAAAAAACGAACGATACGATGTTAGGTTTTGAAAACAGGTTTAATTCTTATTAGGAAACCTGATATTTTACGTAGGACTCCTGACTTTATACTGATAGTACAGTCGTAAAGAATGGAACAGGTGGTAGTTGAAATTAAACACTTAACATCGAAAAAAGATCGTATTCTTAACTACGCCACTTAGCCCCTTGAAAATCATATATTCGTGTACAGGAAGGCTAAGGGACTAGGAATATGTAATAAATTATATAAAAAGTCCATTAGATAATTAGATATTGGTAATAAAACATATAGAGAACAGAGATACTGTCAGGTTTGGTCATATCTGCTTGGGATGGAATTCCCTGAATTTTGTTGAAACATAATAGTGACAGAAAGTCTAAGATAGTACGAGGGAGG
>JAMPIV010020942.1:0-290000 GCA_024509875.1 Oreohelix idahoensis
GAGGTACTCAGTTTGTCTCCGAGGCCATGACTGGTGTTATGCAACAATTAAACATTGACAGATCGCTTAGCTCCGTGTACCATCCAATGAGCAATGGTATGGTAGAACGGCTAAATAGGACGCTTAAACAATTATTAGGCAAAGTTACAGTCAGCTAACCACAAGACTGGGACAGGGTTTTACCCGCCGTGCTGTTTGCGTACCGTGAGGTACCAAATGAACAGACCGGTTTCTCGCCATTCGAGCTTGTCTTCAGAGCTCAACCTAGAGGTCCTATGTCTCTTATTAAAGATTTGCTCACTGACTCAGAAATGACTCAAGACACCAAGTCATCTTACGAGTATGTCGTAAACCTCCGACGTAAGATAATTGATGCTTGTCAGTTGGCAACAGCATCTTCTGAAACTGCTAAAGAAAAAGCTCGTCAGTTTCAGAATCGTAACAGACGACTAAGACACCTGGTGCCTGGGGATGAAGCTTTTGTGCTTCTTCCTAGAAAGGACAACAGATTACTCATTGCTTGGAGTGGTCCTTACAGAGTTATTTCACGCATTTCTGATGTTGACTATGTACTTGACGTTAAGGGAAAAAACAAAACTTTCCATATAAACATGCTCAAAGAATTCCATACTCGACCTGAATATCTTCAGGCTGTCTTTCATGCAGTAAATGAACCCACAAGGCATACTACTCATTTTTCTTCCCTGTCTGTGATTCAGGAGGAAGAATCTGCGTTTCCTGACTTACCTATGGATCTTCCTGTCATGCCTTTAACTGCTACTGAGACGTGGAAGGATGTTTCTATCTGTACGGATTTATCATCCGACCAACGTCAGCAGGTGTCTGATCTTCTTCAATCTTTCCCAGTTGTGCTGACAGATATCCCTGGTCATACATCGGTTATCACTCATGATATCCTCCTCACGGATGATCGACCTATTCGAGTTCGACCATACCCCATTCCTATCCATTTTCAGGATAAGGTTAACAAAGAACTTGACGACATGCTTCGTTTGGGTATTATCGAACCATCAAATTCTGCATTTGCTTTCCCGATGGTCATTGTTAGAAAGAAAGATGACAATATAAGACTATGTATTGACTATCGCAAACTCAATAATATTACTGTCTTTGATGCTGAGCCTTTACCGTTATTAGAAGACCTTTTGCCAAGACTTGCTACAGCTGTTTTTTTCACTAAGTTTGAACTCACTAAAGGATACTGGCAGGTTCCTTTATCGGAAACTGCTAAGCCCCTTACTGCTTTTACAACACCTAAGGGGTTATTTCAATGGAATTATATGTCGTTTGGACTGATGAATGCTCCTGCCACATTCGTCAGGATGATGCGTAAAATTTTTTCTAACAGGTCTGATATTATTACATATATAGATGACATATGTCTCTTTACTACTTCTTGGGAAAATCATTTCTTAGGTCTCACTTCACTGCTGGACACTTTACGTTCACACCATCTAACTGCCAAACCTTCTAAAATTTTTGTCGGTTTTGGAGAAATATCATTCCTTGGTCATAGAGTTGGTCATGGTTTGCTTAAAACTGAACTGTATAATGTGTCCAAGATTTTGAACATATCTGTGCCCACAACTAAGAAACAAGTGCGCAGTATTCTCGGCCTTATTCAATTTTACAGTCGATTCATTTCGAATCTATCCAATCTCACTGCTGATCTATCTGCTTTATTAAGAAAGGGCTCTCCCAATCATGTGCACTGGTCTCAAGAGTGCCAAGCAGCCTTAGCTCATATTAAAAGTTTATTTTCAACCCCTCCAATATTGAGGTTACCAAATAAAAATTTGACATTCTATCTTCGCACTGATGCGTCTTCCAAAGGTGTTGGTGCTGTATTGATGCAGAATTTTGACGGTACACTTCATCCTAACTTGTACATATCACGGAAGCTGACGGACGCAGAAAGAAAATATCCAGCAATCGAGCGCGAATTGCTCGCCATCGTCTGGGCTGTTTTGAAACTGGAGAGGTACCTTCTTGGATCAAGATTTATTATACAATCAGACCAGCGCTCCCTGTCATTCCTCATGAAATCGAACCACAAGAATCCTAGGGTTGCGCGCTATTCTATTTTGATGCAATCGTTCGCATTTGAGGTCCAAGCTATTCCGGGCACTGAAAATGTTTTAGCTGATTTACTCTCCCGCTGCCCTCAACAAGACTTTAACGATACTAATTAACATTATTATGTGATCCAAATATAAGCGCATGGTTGACATTCAGTACTGCTGCGTGACTTTCAAATGTATTTACGTGATCCACTCATTTACATTGGATGATTGACTTTCGATACCTTCATACTATCAGGACCTGAACATTTTGTTGCTTAGTAACAATCTACTTTCGTGTCAAATGAATAACTCTACTTTAGTGCTATAAGCACATGTGAAAGACATATTGTTGCCAATTGTAAACAATGTAGTACCATATTTACCAATAGATCAGTATGAAAACTACATGATGTATAAATTCTTCTAACTTTTTTCTTTTTTTTCCTTCTTAATGTTCCCTAAAAGACATAACCTTACTTATATTTCGCATGTTTATTAGTTTGATTCTCTTTATGTAACAATTCTCTTATGCTATAGTGATATCATTACTTTAACATATACATTACAAGATGATCTTTTCTTTATTGCATTATTAGTTTACATTTCTTTGTTTCTGCCTCTCATATTCTTATGATAATGTATTGACTGATGACAGTCTTTTTCATGCACTTTCATTAATATTTCCAGTAGATTTGACTTCGACTGGACTTTGAGAATTTATTGTTCTACGGTTGACGATTTTTATTATGATGTACTTAATTTTGGCCGTTCTTTCATTCGGGGAATGTTTGAAAAAAAAAACATTTGTTTTTTTTTTTTCCCCGAGAGGACGGGGTGGTTGTTGTGTACGGCTTTTGCGCTCAGGCGTATGTCAATCCTTTACTGAAATACAGCTGTATGCATTAGCTATAAATATATAACGTGACGTATGTATCGTCTGCCCATGCGCAGCCGAGCGGTCAGTTTCCCGTGCGAGTGATAAAATGTAAACAGCCCTGACGGGACGTGCCATGGTTGTGTTCCCGTGGTGAATGTGTTATTCGATATATTTTCTCAGTGGCTTGTAATGAGATTTGGTCGCCACGATTGTATAAGATGTGTTTATGGGCCGTCAAGGGTTACAGCTTCCATGGGAAGCATTGTGACTGTATTTTGAGGTAAACATTTTCGATCGTCAGCATATATTTACATTTGCCGCCATACTTCGTTCACGGCTTGCTTTAACCGGAACGCTAGTCTCGTACGGCCAGAATTGAGATTTATGAATTGTATGGCTCTTACATTGTTTACCACGATGGACTGACACTGGACCTTAATGAATGCAATCTACTTAATGTTATTTATGCTGAATTATTGTTGGAGCTACTGTGAATAAATTTGGATGTGGACCAGTCTTCACCAACTCATTGATTAATCATTAACACTGTTGTACGAGCTAAGAACGATACTGTGTGGCTGTGTTCAGGTGAAAAGTATGATGCTAACCCTTTGTCTACTCAACCTAGCATTCGCGTAAACATCAGCAACGATTGAAGACATACTCACCAAGCCAGAACCTAACTGCCCCCCGCATATAACATTCCTTGATAGCCATTACACAACAATATCTATTTAGGTAACTTTCTATGTCATCGTCTTTCTCAACAAAATGGTCTAAATAAAAACTCATAGCTGAGGTTGAGGCTGCCTGACTAACAGTGGCATCTGAGGCAAAGGGACTGGCACCATTTTCAGGAGCATGTCCTTGAATTTCTAACTCTCTTAGTCGTAATTCATGTTCCCTCTGCAATCTCCTATCTTCTGCTTCCCTTTCAGCCTTTTTCTCTTCCCTGTCTGCAGCTAACCTCTTTTCTTCTGCTTCCCTTTCAGCTTTTTTCTCTTCCAACTGGAGCCTCTTTATTTCCGCCTCACCATCCGCCTCCATCTGTAACCTTTTAGCCTCAGCCTCCAATGCCCTAGCCTCTTTGTCAGCCTCAATCTGCAACCTCTTAATTTCTTTATCTGCCTCTAACTTTCTTTCAGCTTCTTTCTCTAATCTTTTTTCTTTCCTGGCAATAAATTTATCACATTCTGAGGTCACATAGTCAATCAAGACTTGACCATCCATGTGCATTTCCCTGGCAGTCTGTACAGCCGCAGATCGAAACCTTGCCAGGTCAGCCATTTTCTAACAGGCAAATTTATACAATGTCTAACTAAACAATTCTATCTATGACTAATTATACTAAGGACAACCACAAGCACTGAGAGCTCAACCTTATTTATTTTCCACCCAAGAATACCTTTTTAATTTTTATAATTCCCTGAAGTGAGCTACCCAATATAATTGGTGCTTTGAAAATTTAAAATCCCGGGAGCGAGACCCCCAATATATGTGGTGAGTTGGGATTATATAAATATAAGTATAGGGGACTTAGTGTACTGAATGAGATCAGCTGTGAAGGTCTCTGTATCTAATAAGGTTGGTGTGTTACAGAGAACCTTGCTTGCTACCACATTTCGACCTCGATCAGACTTATTCTTGAATTGTATGATGACTTCGTTTAATGTCTAGGGTTATGATAGTGATGAAGTGTAAGTTCACAACAACCAACAGACAGATAAACACCTAAAGTAAGATTCACAACAATTTACAACACTATGACAATCACAAACATATAATACTCTAAAGATTTATATTAAGTAAGTCAAGTGTTAAATTTTATACAATGTATTAGAATTTTCAATATATAGATATCCTGATCCTACTACAATGTGAATCAGGAATCACAATCAAATGTAAGCACAATGTTTATGTACACGAATTTATATAAAAGATCTTTGTCCAGACATATCATAGTATTGTAATATAAGTGTAATGTTGTGATGGGTTATTATGAGGTAATACTGGCTTTTAATGCTAGGTTGTTGTTTGTCATCACGACTTCATGAGTTTGTTACTGGTGGAAATAATATTAAAGGATTCACAGATTCTGTTTCTTTAAACTTTCTGTCCCTTTTATAATAAAGTTCAGTTCAGGGTTAGTTTATTCAAGGTTGGGCTTTACGTGCTGACATGCTCTTATCTCATAATGCAGCTGCAGGAAATCTGTATCCTCTGCTCGCTTGCTCCTCAGTTTGATAATATGATAGGCAATGGCCGCTATCTTGTGCAGTGAGTCTGCTGCCAACTTTCTGGATCACGCAGTACTCAGACCGGACGATGCAATATCACCATCTATACCACGGTCCCTGAAAGTGAAGGTTATGCATCCTTCTTACTAACTAGTATACCATATTATTCCACACAGAAGTACATGACAGTACAAACAAACATAAAGTTCAGCGCTTTAGGCCAACTGCTAGCTTTTCATGTGACAATATACACCAGTATTCCTCTCCCTAATGGTTACAACGCCTCTGCAATTCCAGCTGTAATCCCTTCCATACAATAGGATAGGTGTTATGTTACTATATGGCAATCCAATATATATATGCAGTTATACTTCTCTCTGACAATCTTTTAGATGGTGGAGCAATATCTAGGCTTTGCCTCATGTTTGCTACTGAACCGCACACATACAGACATAATTTATCATTTCACATTCAATTTTCATATAAAATACAGATTAAAAATGTCTAGCTTACCACAATTCGTAAGGAATACACACTAAAGATGACTGGCACAGTTCTATCTGCGGTATGTCCAAGCTGTTATCATATATTTAATTTTGGATAACACTGCCTGATCTCATCTCTCAAAATGTGTAACGATATGGCGTCCCCTCTAAGATTTCTTCTGCCAATATCCAGTGTATTGACCAATCGTTTTGAATATATTCAAAAGAGTACCCAGTCATTCCAACATTTTCATTCACTTCTACTCCGTTTCTAGGCATTTATTTGTTATTCATAGGTCACCCAATCCAATTTCTTTTAACTTCAAAGTTCAGCCAATGGCCTCCCACGTAATATCTTAGACTTTCTGTCACTACTATGTTTCACAAAAATCAGGGATTTCCATCCCAAGCAGATATGACCAAACTTGACAGTATCTCTGTTCTCTATATGTTTTATTACCAATATCTAATTATCTAATGGACTTTTTAGATAATTTATTACATATTCCTAGTCCACTAGCCTTCCTGTACACGAATATATGATTTTCAAGGGGCTAAGTGGTGTAGTTAAGAATACGATCTTTTTTTGATGTTAAGTGTTTAATTTCAACTACCATTTGTTCAATCCTTTACGACTGTACTATCAGTATAAAGTCAGGAGCACTACGTAAAAAATCAAGTTTCCTAATAAGAATTAAACCTGTTTTCAAAACCCAACATCGTATCGTTAGTTTTTTTCATCACTGTTTATTTGAAAAAATCAGGCCATGCACACTGCGAGTTGGTTTATTTTTAGACACACAGCGAGTGGCTTGCGCTACTGTGTTCCATGGTCCGTCTACCTCTCTCTCTCTCTTCTTCTAAGCCCGTCTGTCTTTCCAAGGCTAACCTTGTGCGCTATTTTGCACTAGTGTTAGTTTTTTTTAAATCAAGGTCGTTCAAAAGATTTTACTACCCATTCTATTTTTAGAACTACGGGTATCGCCGTATCGTTAGGCTTAAGCATTTTATTTAGGAACGAACGAATTTGGACAAGTAGAAATCTTGTGTTAGCCATTACGGCGTTATACAACTAAGGCGTTATCTATACTAGGAAAGCACTGGTCTTTCTCCATTCTTCTTCCTATCGTATTATTTCGTTCTGCTTTATATTTATGTTCTAATTTATATATGGGTATTAGAATTTTTCACCACAAGATCAAAGATTCCCCCTAGTCTCCTAGGTAGTGAGATCGGATGCCTAGCCTTCTCGGATAAGGGCGAACAAATAGGAGGCCCCGTGTGCAAGTCGCACTCGTTAAAAATACCACGGCAGTTGGAAATCGTAAAGAGTAGGCCTATAAGGCCGCTCATCATCATCATGTGACGTATTCTTTCCAGAACGTTGTCTCCATTACAGCTGCTCTGAACGCATCACGATTCTGGGCAAGTCGACCTGCATCAGCCAAAGACAAGTTCAGACTCTCTGTGATGTCCTGGGTCCACCGTCGTCTAGGTCGACCCCTTCCCCTTTTTCCAGGGACCATGCCTTCCATCACTGTTTTTTTTCCAGACTATTATGTCTTTTTATATGACCGAAAAATTTCAGCTTCCTTATTGCGATGGTATTTAGGAGCCAATGTTCCTGTACGTTTAGTGAGTGCAGTACTTCTCTGTTGGTCTTTTTTTTCTGTCCAGGGTATTCTCAACATCCTTCTGTAGCATTTCATTTCGAATGATGTAATCTGTTTTGCAACTGTTTTATTGAGTGTCCAAGTCTCGCAGCTATATGTTGCTACTGGGAATATACATGCTCTGATCAGTTGTAACTTTGTTTCTTTGATTGTGCCTTGCCATAGGTTTTTCATCTGTATTAGTTTATGTGAAGCAATTGCAAGTCTTCTTTTAATTTCTACTGCACAGTCGCCAGAGCTGTTGATGATTGATCCTAAGTATTCGAATTCATTAACACTTTCCAGTTCTTCGTTATCAATTTCAATTTCTGGATTGGTCTTTACTTTGTCTGTTGTCAATACTTTGGTCTTCTTGGTGTTTAGGTATAGATTCTGGGCCTCGCTGTGTTTTTTGGTGGACAGAATTAATTGTTCAAGTCCTTCTGGGTTGGTCGATAGGAGGACTGTGTCGTCAGCATATCTGATTTCCGGGATCTGGTACCCGCCGATGTTAAATGAGTCAAACTCTGTGTGTTCTTGGTCATCTCTTACGTTTCTCATGATATTCTCTGCATAAATGTTAAACAGGTAAGGGGAAAGGGTACAGCCTTGTCTTACTCCTTTCTGTACTTCAAACCATTCTGATGTTTCCCCCTCTATTCTTACGGCTGCCTGTTGTTCTTGGTACAGCAGTGCGATGAGTTGTATAAGGTGGTTTGGAAATCCCATATTTTTTCATAATAGCCCATAACTGCTGATGTTGAACACAATCGAAAGCTTTGGTGTAATCAATGAAACAAGTATGTAGGTCAACGTTGAATTCTCTACACTTTTCTATGATGATCCTCATGTTGAATATATGATCTTTAGTGCCTCTACCTGGTCGAAAACCCGCCTGTACTTCGTTTATTTCTGTTTCTAGCTTTTGTTGCATCCTTTTCATTATGATTTGTAATAGTATTTTGCTGGCATGGCTTATAAGAGCTATAGTTCTGTAGTTTCTGCACAGTTTCAGGTTGCCCTTTTTTGGCAAGGGTATGTAAATTGATCTTTTCCATTCCTTGGGCCAAATTCCGCTTTGCCAGATCTTGCAGCATAATGCATGGTATATACGAGCGCTGCCTTCTCCTCCTGCCTGTATCATTTCAGCTGTTATTTCATCACAACCAGGAGATTTTCCACTTTTTAAGTGTTTGATTGCGTTCCGAACTTCCTCTATGGTAGGTTCTGGTTCACGTTCCGCTTCATTCATGACGTTGTTATCTGCCGCTTTGTTTATTTCCGTATACATTTCTTGACAGTACTCCTTCCATCTGTTCAGAATATCTTTATGTTCTGTTAGAGTGTCGCCTTTCTTGTCGTTTATTGCTCGAGGTGATGATTTAAAGTTGCTGTTCTTTAATGTTCTTACTTCAGAAAACATATTCTTACTCAATCCCTGTTCGCGCATTTCCTCTATTTTCCTGCAGGTGTCGTTTATGTATTGTTGTTTGTCTTGTCTGACTCGTTTTTTAATCTGCTTTGTGTATTCCTTGTACAACTCCTGATTTTCTGTATCTTTTTTGGACTTCATTTTTCTTCTCTCTACCACCAACTTCAGTGTTTCGTCTGAGATGTATTCTCGTCTCTTTATACTTCTGTTAGGAATTAACCTCTGTGCATTTGTAATATAAACATCTCTGATGTTATTGGCAAGTTCATCTGGTGTCATTTCCTCCTGTACTGCCATAAGAATGTCAAATTTGTTCTGAATATCGACACTGTACCCTTCTGGTATGGCGCTTGTGTCATAACGTATTACTTTGTCGCTTGTAACGACTTTTTTCAATTTGATCTTGAAGTTTGCAGCAAGAAGTTCATGGTCGGAGTCACAGTCTGCTCCTGGGAGCGTCTTGATGGATGAGATACAAGATCGCAACCTTTGTTGTATTAAGATGTAATCTATTTGGTTCTTGCTTTTTCCGTCCGGTGACGTCCATGTATATAGTCTTCTAGGGTGTTGCATGAAAAGAGTATTTGTGATGACTAGGTTGTTTACTAGGCAGAATGTTGTCAAGCGTTCTCCTCTCTCATTTCTCTGACCCAATCCATAACTTCCTTTCACTCTTTTTTCATGTTCTAATCTTTCGTTTCCAACTTTGGCATTAAAATCTCCCATTATTATCCTAATATCTTGCTTATTTGCTTTCTCTAATGCGTGTTGCAGTTCATTGTAAAAATCTTCAATTTCCTGTTCTTCAGCAGCTGCTGTTGGCGCATATGTTTGTATAATTGTGATGTTCTTTCTTTTTCCTTTCAGTCTGATTGTGACAATGCGGTCATTTATGGGATTATATCCTAATAGGGAGGCAGCTGTCCTTTTAGACAGGTAGAAGCCGACGCCGCTCTGACCTCCTCTCTCTTTGCCTGAGTATATGAATGTTCCTCCTGATGGAATCGAAAAGTGTCCCTGGCCCGACCATCTGTGCTCTGAGATGCCCAGGATATCGATGTTTAGTCTTTCCATCTCGTTCTTCACTATGTACTGTTTTCCTTGGTATAAGCTTCTGACGTTCCATGTTCCTATTTTGGTTATTTTTCTAAGACCGATGACATGGTTTTCCGTGGTAACACAGTCAGGCTTTTGGCCGTCATCACGATTACCTGTACTGACGATGCCAACGATCTCTTCCCCAGTTAAATATGATCTGCCTGGCCTGGGGGCCTCACCACCAGATCTTTGCATAGTATTCAGATTAGCCATTATGGATTTCTTGGCATTGTACATCCAGTAGTTTGCCATTGCTTTCTGGATGGTTCTGGCCGCTTACCATTACAGTCCATGGTGCGCCCTCAGCCCGATACCAGGCCTTTCCAACTCCTGCCCTAGAAGCCGTTGTCAAAATATTTGACATTTGTGTACAGGTGCTAAAATGGCCGTTTGTCCTTTCACGATTTGCTTTCGAAGCAAGGCGATGGCACCGTTTGGATGGTCCTTGGTTCGGTTACCGGAAAATTTATTTTCTGTTGTCTGGTGTCGCCTTTTTTCTGTCCCAATAACGTCTGCTATTGACCTATATTTATTTATTGAAGTGGATACTGTTGCTAAGCGATCACTGTCAGCAGGAAAGCAATTGTGGCGGTTCGACCTAGATAGTGATTCTAGACTCCTCCCCTTTATTTCCTGTGTTGTTTTGTTGGAAAAAAGTTACTTGTACAATTTGACAATAAAACATGTAAGTGAAACGTTGTTCGTTATTTTGTTGGAAAGATCTACTTGAACAATTTGACTATAAAACATATAAGTGAAACATTTTTCGGGACTGATTTTACCGCAGTAACAATAGTAATTGTCTTCTATATTCTTATTGCCGTTAAATTACTTCTCACTCTCTTATCTGTAATGTTTTTATACGCCTTGTCCCAGACGAAGATCTTGATTGGGGGCATAACTTTGATCGTTTATTTGACCTTTGACCTAGTAAAAGTCACTCTGCCTATTTCCATTCACACAGTCGTTTAATACAGTCGTACTGTAGTGTTGTCACGTTATGACACACATCATGAAACATGCGGGACTGTGTGAAATACATTCTTGCTGTTTAAACAAAAATATTCCATCAAAATACACGCATGCTAGAAGTGGCTCTTTCTAGCGCGTTTTTTTTTCTTTTTACTGCGTGTGGCGTACTTTGCTAGATGCCAGATGAATGTGGTGGGTGGGTGTTTGTTGCAAGTGGATTTATGGAAGGGAAGTAATCTTTGGAATGGTTTTTTAGACAAATTAAATTTCGAGTTGCAACGCTTGATTAAGCGGATACTTGTTTGACTTTAGGATAGAATTATCTTTTCCTATTTTTCGAGTGACAGAGTACAGATAAGCGTGTGAACGCTGTTTAATCTCAAGTGTTGAGATGTGTTTATTCTGTACTGTTTTGAGTCATGTGAATTGCTCGCAGCTAGTCTGCATGTGTTATCGAGAGCGGTGTTCAAGACAGCCGAATCTCGTGACGGGTTTTTTGGCGGGACTAGTGTGTGATTAAAGAGTTGTTTTTTTTTGGGCGTGGACCGTGGAGGTCGGAGTCCCAGTGATTTTTGGATAGTGTATGCCTACGTAGGACTTAAGAAAATGTCGACATGTACATATTCTTGTGTGTACAGCCTATTTGATAAACTGCAGTGAAGACTGTTTAGGCCATATGAAGATTACTATAGCTGCCGTGTGTTGCAGGCTTTATTGAGTAATGCAGTACCGTTTAGGCCATATGAAGATTATTATAGCTGCCGTGTGTTGCAGGCTTTATTGAGTAATGCAGTACTGTTTAGGCCATATGAAGATTACTATAGCTGCCGTGTGTTGCAGGCTTTATTGAGTAATGCAGTACTGTTTAGGCCATATGAAGATTATTATAGCTGCCGTGTGTTGCAGGCTTTATTGAGTAATGCAGTACTGTTTAGGCCATATGAAGATTATTATAGGCCAGGATGTGGACAGTGTCGTAAATTTATTTTGAGAGAAAAGAGTCGTAGAAATAGTGGTCCGGTTTAGAGTGGAAAATGATGATGGAAAGCTCAGTGATAGAAAATGTAGATATTAAATAGTTGCTTCACAGCGTGCTGGAGGAGAGTAAAGACAGACTTATTTACGACAAATCGCTTCTCTCAATCTTCTCTTCCGCTCTCCTGGTCAAACAATTATTTGCCAGTTTTCCAGACTCGCATCTGCGCGCACACCGATTTGGTGTTTTTCACACACACAGACGATGTAGATACAAACTATATTAAACGAATAGGGGAAAAGTTGGGCTTTGGGTATATCCAACACACAGACCTAAATGAGTTTATGTGATTTTATTCACTTTAAACATCAATCACTAACAAATATCAGGTATTACATAAATTATCATAAGTACACAAATGCAAATAACAAGTTTGGGAGGGGTGAAGAAGATTGGTATCGACTAAGCCCTTCCCGCTTATTAGACAAAGATAAACCCAGTTCAGAGGTAGATAATATCAGGAACACGGGTACGTTAACCTAACAGTAAAGTTAATTACTCTGAAAAGAGGTGTTACCAAATTAGGTATAGGTGGTAGAAAGAAACCTGTTCTTCCCAATTGTTCTTCCCTTTACTAAGCAAATGAAAAGGAGGGGGTTTTAAACAGAGTTTACCAATTATCAACTCCCCCTTAAAGGAACAATGCAGAGAATACAGAAAAATTATATTACTAGGCAAGAAAGTTAACAACATGTTTACAAAAGAAAAACGATTAAATTTCCTGTCATTCATACACACGCGTGAGGATCCACACTCATATACTCACACACTTACCGAATGCAGCCTCAGACGATCCATAAAAAGTATATAAAAACAGCAAGTAATCTTTTGACATATGAACTGTCTAGTCCTTCGATGTCCCGCCCCAGATGTTTGCGAGGGTTTGTTGGTAACAAATATTCTCACTTATCGCAAGACTTGAAGACTAAGAGTTCTCGTGTTTTTATTATATATATAAAAGGAGTCTATGGGATGGCACTAACACAGTTCGGCACAGGGGTGAAAATGAAGTGGTCTCTTTTAATCCTCCGCTATGGTAAAAATTCCTTCAATGCGTGATGATAGTTTTATTAAATCCAATTGAGGAAAAAACTAGGCTCAGTCACAGTCAGGAAAATATGTACTCTCTCACAGTAAACAGTAAATATGATATCGCTACTGGCGATGATTACCTTCCAGTTTATCTTACAGGTTTGTAAGGGTAATTTGATGATTATTCTTTAAAATGTTCTTGGGTGGGCTTTATTTCATTTAATTCTGACAGCTAGGTCGCAAAAAGACCGCCACAAGATTATATTTTAAAAGAAATGTTTCTTCAATATGACTGGAAGTTTATAGGATGATTTCTTTATTTCTTTCTTTATTTAGCTGGGACCGCAGGTTACGATCACTCTGTGTGAAAGAAAAAAAAGACATGTAACATACCGAAAAATCAAGCGCGATAAATTTCCCGTTAAGCCTATAATACACTCGAGTATTTAATTATGTATTTAATAAACACTGCGCGAATTCTAGTGGTTAAAACACACATCTATAAAACTAGGACTTAACTGAATTTATTAATTATAAATTCCTTCGCGACTTTAAAAGTTAATTTAAGCATCTATTATCTTTTGAAATAATATAATAGATAGATCATTATATTTACAACTGGAACTATTGAGATGGTTTAATTTAATAGATTTAAATTAACACAAAATCCATTGAAATAGAATGACTGAACTAGACCACTGATCACTTTACACAATATATATTACCGCTTTGCACAGAATAGAAATCACTGCAAATATATATATATAAAATCCAGGGGAAAATCTATAACAAGATTTCAATAAAGCTAGTGCTTCTGTAAAGGTCTGGCCAGCGAGTGATAACGTGTCTAGTCTTCATGGTCTATTTAGCTAAAATGGAATGTAAGTTGAGTGGGACATGATAAACTTGACAGCTTATTTGATCTCACGAACTTTTGGGGATCTGACCGCCAAATCAAGAGAAGAAAACCGCACCCTGGTCTTCGTATCTCCGTTCGCTGCTGCCCGTTTCGGCTTTCCCCGTTCGCTCGGTTCTGCGATTGACACCGAGACGCGAAATTAGCGGCAAGCAACTGCGTCTCGTATCAGGGACCACTACTGTCTTTGATAACGCCGATAGTCTCCCCTGAAATCCCTCAGTCTGTCTCTTTGATCGTGGTCGCTGTATCTGTTTGATTCTGGCGACGCCCCCCACTGGCCAAGTTAATTAAAATAACTGCCTATGATTGTTCAAGAGATGTTAGTGGGCGTGATTTAATCTCTCCTTAAATCAATGCGATGACCAGAATCAACGATAGGTAAACTTTCCGCATATCAATCAGCAAACGTGTCTGCCCTCTGTGTGGAACAGTTTCATAGCTAATGAATCCACGTGAAAGAAGTCCCGTTATACAAGAATTACAACAAAGTTCAGGGTCAGCCGAGTTCGTCCATCACAATCGTCCCCTCTTTTGAGACGTGAAAACGTGTTTGCATGTTTGATTTATGACGATGAAGCTGCCCTGATCGGTAACTTTTGGATGATTGGTATCTTCACCTTCCTCCTCTTCCTCTGTAGTCCAGTTTCTACTCAGGAAATCAGCCCCGACATTCTGTCTTCCCGGAATATATTCCACTTTGAAAGAATAAACGCTTAAAAGAAGCGCCCAACGCATGATCCTTGCGTTAAATTCTTTATTGGCACCAAGAAATGCTAACGGAGCGTGGTCTGTTTGCACCGTGAAAGATGTACCATAAAGAAACTCATGATGGCGTCTGATACCGTCAATCAGAGCAAGACATTCCCTTTCAACTACGCTGTAGTTCCGTTCCGCTTTATTTAATTTCCGACTGCCATAGGCAACTGGAAATAGCATGTTCAGGTCACTGTCATCGGCTTGAAGCAGTGTTGACCCGATGCCCTGACCTGACGCGTCGACTCTCAGTACAAAAGGTTTCTTGAGGTCAGGCAACCTCAAAATGGGGTATGCAGACAACTGTCCTTTCAAAGTGCTATACGCGTGTTCGCACTTTTGATCCCATATGACCTTATCAGGACAACCTTTCTTTGTGAGGTCAGTCAGAGGTGCCGTCAGTCCGTTGAAGTTCTGGATGTACTTCTGATAGTATGCACATAGCGATATGAAGGAACGTACGTCTTTCTTCGTTCGGGGTCTTTTTGCTGCCATTATTTTCTCCACGTTCTTCTTAATAGGCCAACTGCATCCGTGAGAAATAGTGTGCCCCAGGAAGTCTAACTGTTCAAACCCGATGAGACATTTGCTAGGTCTGGCTGTGAGACCCGTTTCCTGTAGTCTCCTGAGGAGCATAGCAACCGTAGCAATATGTTCTTCTTCATAGGTTTCCGATGCAATTAAGATGTCATCCATGAAATTATGGATATGGGGACTTTGCAAAGGTTGTAGAAGCTTCCTCATCATCCTGGTGAACACTCCTGGTGCATTATGCAAACCGAACGGCATCACGTTAAATGTGTAATGTCCTTCACTAGTGCTGAAAGCTAACAAAGGTTTAATTTCCTCCTTGACTGGTATTTGATAATAACCTTTGCTGAGGTCAATCTTGGAGAAGATCTTTGCTTTGCTGAGCTTGGTGAACAACTCAGAAACAGTTTGGAGAGGTTCGGGCTGGAATTCCGTTACCGCGTTTAGCAACCTGTAATCAATGCACAGCCGAACTTCCTTATTGGGCTTCTGCAACAGCACTACACTCGAGCTGTAAGGAGATGTAGACTCACTGATAATTCCTGCCTGACGCAGCTTGTCTATTTCTCCGCGAAGTGCATCAGCTTTAGCGTACGGGATGGGGTAAACTCTGGTTTGAACAGGGGTCTCGTTTGTTAATTTCATATCAAATTCAATGAGATTTGTTCGACCAGGTACATCCGTTAAGACTGCACTGTACTGTTTTAGTAGAGCCCTGGTTTCTGTTTGTTGTTCTGGTGAGAGATTGTCGCCGAACTTGACATCTTTAAAGGATTCTGTGGGTTGCAATGGATACTCCATGCAACCATCATCATCTTCCTCGTCTTCCGTTGCTATGGCGACAGCCAGGAGATGCTCGGAGGATGGCACCGGTCTTTCCAAATATTTCTTTAGCAGATTTATGTGGAAGACCTTCTCCTTTCCTTTGATGGAGATCTTGTAGTTGGTACGTGAGATCTTTTTAAGGACGGTAAACGGTCCTTGCCATCCGATGCGAAGTTTATTGCTTCCGGTTGGAAGTAGCAATAGGACTTTCTCCCCTGGTTGTAGTTCTCTCTCTTTTGCAGCTTTGTTGTATCTTTTAGTAATTTTAGCGCGGGCTTTCTTAAGGTTGGTAGTAGCTAGATCCCATCCTAGCTTTAGCCTTTCCTTAAGCTCAGATACGTACTTGCTTGCAGAGACGACTGTCTCGTCAGCCTTCTGGTCTGTCAGGGACCGAAGTAAGGCTTCTAGTGGCCCCTTAATAGGTCTGCCAAATAAAAGTGTAGCTGGCGCAAAACCCGTAGACGCTTGGGGTACCTCTCGGTAGGCGAATAAGGCAGCCGATATATATTGGTCCCAGTCTTCCGGTTTCTCCTGACCCAGCTTACGTAACATCATGGTGAGGGTACCGTTAAAACGTTCCACGAGCCCATTTCCGGCCGGATGGTAGGGACTTGTGTGGATATGTTTGGCCCTCAAGATCTTAAAGATCTCCTCCATTAACAGGCTACGGAATTGGGATCCATTGTCCGTCAAAACTTGTTGAGGGAATCCCAACCGTGTAAAAATTTGCACAAGGGCTTCTGCGACATGCTTGGAATTAGTGCATGGTAGCGGTACGGCTTCGGCCCACATAGTGCAAGTGTCAACTAAGGTCAGGATGAACCTGTTCCTTCTTTTGGTCTTTTCCAGAGGACCAATAATGTCGACAGCAACCCGTTCAAATGGAGTCCCTACTATTGGCATTTGCCCCATAGGTACTGGGGGTGTCAAGTGCTTGGGTGCTACCCGTTGGCACTGGGCGCAGGATTTCACATACCTGACAATGTCAGAGTTCATTCCTGGCCACCAATAGTGGTTTTTTATTCGCTGAATAGTGGCGTTTTGTCCCATATGTCCGCTAAAGGGAAGAGAGTGCCCCATTTCTAAGATCTGGTTTCTGTACTGCGTCGGTACTAGGAGCTGGTTATTCCCCGTGTCCGGGTTGCCCGTTCTACGATACAATACACCATCCTTAGAAAAGATGTCTCCGTTGTGTCTGGGGTCCTTAGCCATGGGCAGTTTTTTTTAAAGCAGGGCGCCAGAGTAGGGTCCTTTTGTTGCGCCTCCTTCAGTTCATTCGGCAACAAGTTTGGCGCAGGCTCCCTCTCCTTCTTGGCTTGCCCTCTTGTGGTTACCGCTGCCACAATCGGCTCCTTAGGTCTCCCAATGAACACATATCTACATCCCAGGATAACTGGGTAGATCGGATCATCCATTATGGCCGCTTTAATAACTCCTCTGACAAAGTCAGAGTGTATTTCTACCAGTGCGATAGGAAGCGTCCTGGGTGCGTCACTCCTGAAAACTCCACTAAGTTTGACGGTTTCCTCTGTCTCCTGACCTGGTTTGACTAGGTGTCTAGCAACAATACAACTAAAACTTAATCCAGTGTCAAAGAGACAAGTAGTTGAGGTACCATTCAAAATTACAGTTCCTCGAGTTGAGGGTCGGTCCCCCTCAGGTTGAGAATCACTGACATTGACTCTACCTTTCGAGGCTGTATGCAAACATCCAATGCGGTTTGCACCGGTTTGTTTGCCCTGATCAGACGTTCCTGGTGTAGGGGTCTTCCCTTTTCCTTGACCTTGGTGGCCGCGCTGCCACGTAGGCTTGTTGGGTTGATCAGAATTGTTGTGGGGGGGGGGGGGGTATCGGGTTTTGTAGAATTTCGATTTTTCCTGGGGAGGTTTCTGGGTATTGTTATCTCGTTGGTTATAATGTTGAGAGGAAGTGGAAGAATAGGATGCCTGCTCTAGATTCTGTTTTCGAGATGGCTCATCGGTGGGTTTACGTTTAGTGCTGGGAAGTTCGGCCATTGCATTGCTATAGCGTTCGGCTTTATTGAGTATGTCTTCAAGCCTGACTGCCCCCTGTTCAGCCAAAAATCTACGAGTTTCATTCGACAAAGTGGATTTTATCTGCTCCACAAGAACAAGTTCGAGGAGTCCCTCATATGAAAGAGGTAGGTCAGATAATTCAATGCACTTTGTCAGATAACCCGTGAGACGTGAAGAGAACTGGGGAAATGTTTCCGTGCTCTCTTTTCGGCTGTTTCTGAACAACTGCAGAAACTTTCGGGCAGTCATCTCAAACTGCTGTAGTAAGGCCTTCTTCAACAGGTCATAATCATGTTGATTCGGTCCCAGCTTTGTGTACACGTCATAAGCATTGCCTTTCAGTGACGTTGAAAGTTTGAGCGCCCAGCGGGTACTCTCTAACCCATAAAGATTCGCGAGTCTCTCGAATTTTTCTAGGTAGCTGTCAATTTTTTCGTTAGGGCTAGGAAAAGATTCTAAAGAAAACGACATAGCAGTTAATTGGGCAGACTGAGTGCTGGAGAGATCCATTGTTTGAGACTGGGGCGAAGACGGCTCTCCATTATTTGAAGTAGAGGCACTCCGACTCTCTAAAGCCTTGAGCGCTAATTCATGCTGTCTTTCCTTGTCTCTCTCTTCGCGTTGTCTCTCCTTCTCTCTTTCCCTGCGGGCGTCCATCTCTGCCTCAATTTTCTTCTGCTCCAATTGACGATCGTCCGCTTCTTTCTTCCTAGCTTCTGCCCTCTCTTCCTCCGCGTCATACCTTTGAAGTTCCTGGTTGATAAACAGATTCGCAGCTTCTGTGTCTAGTCCTGAGTCCTTGGCCTCTTGCCTCAAAAGGGATCTTATCCTAATTCTCTCTGCCATTGTCAAAGAACTGGATGCTTCTAAGACTAGAGAATAGTAAGATGGAACAAGAAGGGGAAAACTCAAAGCCGCTACGAAAAAAACCAAAGTAAAAAAAAAAAAATTACTTGAGTTACCTCCTACCTGTACTGTGCAAACTTATCGCTGCTATTATCTGGCAATTAAGGCTCTAAACGCAAGCGACTATGCCACTAAATGGTAAGTTACACTGGAAAAGAATCTACTTTTACTAACAGTAGAGAAAAATTTAAATTAAAACAATTTAAAAGGGAAAAAAAAAAAAATTTTTTTCCCCTAAATTTTAAATCTCTGACAACAAACTCCGTCCCTAAAGTCAATTATTGAGATGAGACGTTGTTAACTTAATTTTTAAAAATCAGAACAATCCGTCTTTAGCTAAGCTCAACTCTTTTTAACTTCAAAAACCTTAGTGACTGTAAAACAATCACGCAATCCCAGCAACTCTTATAAAGAAAGAAATTGAATTATCTCCGCCAGAGGATAATTAAAATAGCAAATATTTTTGTTTATCTGTACTTTCTACTGCTGTGGAGAGAAAACAACCTGTAAATATGCTGTGTGGACAACCCAAATACTTAAAGAACGTTTGTCTAGGGGTGTAATTATTTATTTATTTCCCTAATTCACAAGACAAATCATTCACACTCTACCTAGTTAGACCCAGACTAAATCAGACTCAAAATATCTTTAACCCGGCTATACGATTGCCTCAAATGTAGCTCAAGATCCCAGAACCAGCCCACAAATATGTGTGCATCAAATGTATCTCAAAATAATCCCGGCGAGCCAGCCAAATATTGTCGTAAATTTATTTTGAGAGAAAAGAGTCGTAGAAATAGTGGTCCGGTTTAGAGTGGAAAATGATGATGGAAAGCTCAGTGATAGAAAATGTAGATATTAAATAGTTGCTTCACAGCGTGCTGGAGGAGAGTAAAGACAGACTTATTTACGACAAATCGCTTCTCTCAATCTTCTCTTCCGCTCTCCTGGTCAAACAATTATTTGCCAGTTTTCCAGACTCGCATCTGCGCGCACACCGATTTGGTGTTTTTTCACACACACAGACGATGTAGATACAAACTATATTAAACGAATAGGGGAAATGTTGGGCTGTGGGTATGTCCAACACCGTACTAAATGAGTTTATGTGATTTTATTCACTTTAAACATCAATCACTAACAAATATCAGGTATTACATAAATTATCATAAGTACACAAATGCAAATAACAAATTTGGGAGGGGTGAAGAAGATTGGTATCGACTAAGCCCTTCCCGCTTATTAGACAAAGATAAACCCAGTCCAGAGATAGATAATATCAGGAACACGGGTACGTTAACCTAACAGTGAAGTTAATTACTCTGAAAGAGGTGTTACAAAGTTAGGTATAGGTGATAGAAAAAAAAAAACCTGTTCTTCCCAGCTGTTCTTCCCTTTACTAAGCAAATGGAAAGGAGGGGGTTTTTAAACAGAGTTAACCAATTAGCAACTCCCCCTTAAAGGAACAATGCAGGGAATACAGAAAAATTATATTACTAGGCAAGAAAGTTAACAACAGGTTTACAAAAGAAAAACGATTAAATTTCCTGTCATTCATACACACGCGTGAGGATCCACACTCATATACTCACACACTTACCGAATGCAGCCTCAGACGATCCATAAAAAGTATATAAAAACAGCAAGTAATCTTTTGACATATGAACTGTCTAGTCCTTCGATGTCCCGCCCCAGATGTTTGCGAGGGTTTGTTGGTAACAAATATTCTCACTTATCGCAAGACTTGAAGACTAAGAGTTCTCGTGTTTTTATTATATATATAAAAAGGAGTCTATGGGATGGCACTAACACAGTTCGGCACAGGGGTGAAAATGAAGTGGTCTCTTTTAATCCTCCGCTATGGTAAAAATTCCTTCAATGCGTGATGATAGTTTTATTAAATCCAATTGAGGAAAAAAAACTAGGCTCAGTCACAGTCAGGAAAATATGTACTCTCTCACAGTAAACAGTAAATATGATATCGCTACTGGCGATGATTACCTTCCAGTTTATCTTACAGGTTTGTAAGGGTAATTTGATGATTATTCTTTAAAATGTTCTTGGGTGGGCTTTATTTCATTTAATTCTGACAGCTAGGTCGCAAAAAGACCGCCACAAGATTATATTTTAAAAGAAATGTTTCTTCAATATGACTGGAAGTTTATAGGATGATTTCTTTATTTCTTTCTTTATTTAGCTGGGACCGCAGGTTACGATCACTCTGTGTGAAAGAAAAAAGACATGTAACATACCGAAAAATCAAGCGCGATAAATTTCCCGTTAAGCCTATAATACACTCGAGTATTTAATTATGTATTTAATAAACACTGCGCGAATTCTAGTGGTTAAAACACACATCTATAAAACTAGGACTTAACTGAATTTATTAATTATAAATTCCTTCGCGACTTTAAAAGTTAATTTAAGCATCTATTATCTTTTGAAATAATATAATAGATAGATCATTATATTTACAACTGGAACTATTGAGATGGTTTAATTTAATAGATTTAAATTAACACAAACTCCATTGAAATAGAATGACTGAACTAGACCACTGATCACTTTACACAATATATATTACCGCTTTGCACAGAATAGAAATCACTGCAAATATATATATAAAATCCAGGGGGAAAATCTATAACAAGATTTCAATAAAGCTAGTGCTTCTGTAAAGGTCTGGCCAGCGAGTGATAACGTGTCTAGTCTTCATGGTCTATTTAGCTAAAATGGAATGTAAGTTGAGTGGGACATGATAAACTTGACAGCTTATTTGATCTCACGAACTTTTGGGGATCTGACCGCCAAATCAAGAGAAGAAACCGCACCCTGGTCTTCGTATCTCCGTTCGCTGCTGCCCGTTTCGGCTTTCCCCGTTCGCTCGGTTCTGCGATTGACACCGAGACGCGAAATTAGCGGCAAGCAACTGCGTCTCGTATCAGGGACCACTACTGTCTTTGATAACGCCGATAGTCTCCCCTGAAATCCCTCAGTCTGTCTCTTTGATCGTGGTCGCTGTGCCTGTTTGATTCTGGCGACGCCCCCCACTGGCCAAGTTAATTAAAATAACTGCCTATGATTGTTCAAGAGATGTTAGTGGGCGTGATTTAATCTCTCCTTAAATCAATGCGATGACCAGAATCAACGATAGGTAAACTTTCCGCATATCAATCAGCAAACGTGTCTGCCCTCTGTGTGGAACAGTTTCATAGCTAATGAATCCACGCGAAAGAAGTCCCGTTATACAAGAATTACAACAAAGTTCAGGGTCAGCCGAGTTCGTCCATCACAGACAGGCCGTATTATATATATTTAATGCAATGTGGAAATTATATGGTTCGTGTTTTGCTGTCGAATGTGTGTCATTTATGTCATCGTGTCTGTGTTGTAACGGAATAAACAGTATCGAACTGTTCTAGACGTTTGCAACCCTTTTTGACTCCTTCATGTATTCTTACGTACGCACTGTGCTGTGCGAACATATCAACACACACCCAGGTCAACATTCCAGACACAGTGACAGGACAGCAGCACACATATATTGAATTAGCCTGTGTGGCGATGATATAGACCGAACCAGTACACTCGTAACAGTGGGTGTAAACAGACTAATAACATTAACGTTTAATTACATTTATTGGAAACCAGAGTAGGGGGATGTATCAGTATTACTGTCCTTGCTTTTGTGTGTGAAGATGGTATATACGGAAAGTCAGGTTGCCTCATGGCTAAATGGCACATGGGGAAGGTTTTAAAGGAAGAAGAAAGACGCAAGGAAGGTAGATAAATGATAATTGAAGTTGTATTTAATTACAACTACTGTGAATACACCCCCGCGTAGTTTTAGTAGGTCTGTGAGGAGACACACTTCTATTTCTCGCACGTGCGTTCCACGTGCGGATATGTTTATGTGTGTGTGGGTGTGTGTTCGGAAGCATGAGAGTCTGACCCAATAACTGGCCTGGTTGATGGAGTTTCAGACAGACACCAAGAAATATGACATACTATGAATACAGCTGTGTGCCTCTGGGGCAGTGCTTCTTAAACTTTTGGAAGTCGTGGATCCCTGTGAAGCATCTTAAGAAGCCTCGCACCCCAGTATCACCTAGCTCGCAAAATATGTCAGAAATGTAAAAAATATATAATTGTATGTCTTTTTACATGAAAAGTAACACGTATTTTTGTTTCTAAATTTAGTGCAGCGCTTCTCAAACATTTTGGTTTCAGGACACCTTTACACTTTTAAAAATTATTGGAGACCCCAAAGAGCTTTTGTGAATGTGGGTTATATCTATTGGTTATAACCGATATGTCTAACATATCTATTGGTTATTGCCCCGAAGGAAGTAATGGAAAGATGGAAAGAATATTTCTCAGAACTCCTGGATGGTGAGCATGGTGAAGCATCAGAAATGATAACCACTAGCACAGAAGAGAAAACCAATGATGGTGAAGATGACATAAAGATAGAAGAACTGAGGGCAGCACTAGAGAAAATCAAGATGGGCAAAGCAGCAGGGCATGATGGTATAACACCAGAAATGGTTAAGTACATGGGAGCATCAGGCGACCTATTACTCTTAAAGGTCCTACAGGCAGCATGGTGCAACAAGACCATACCAAAGGATTGGGAAATTGCCATCATAACACCAATTTTCAAAAAGGGTGACAATCGACAATGTGGAAACCATAGAGGCATATCCCTTCTCAGTGTCTCTGGTAAAATCTACTCTAGAATCCTAGAGCAGAGACTCCGACGCCTAGCTGAGCCACAATTGGATGAGGTCCAGTGCGGATTCCGAGCAAACCGAAGTACTCAAGACCTAATCTTCACACTCAGACAGCTGAGTGAAAAGGCCCTTGAGTATAAGAGTGAGATGCATCTTTGTTTCATAGATCTGGAAAAGGCGTTTGACAGGGTCCCCTGGAGCAAACTTTGGGACTGTTTGGCAAGGAAGAATATTCCAGCACCTCTGATTCATGCTATACAGAGCTTCTACAAGTCTTGCAGAAATTATGTGAGGACAGCAAACCATAAGTCAGAAGAGTTCAGGACCACCACTGGTGTAAGACAAGGTGATATCCTATCACCTTACCTCTTCATACTCCTTATGGACGATGTCATCAAGGCATGTAAGGAGAGAACAAGAAAGTATTCAGTGGGGTACTGGAAGATGAGACAGGTCTATATTTCAGAGCTGGCATTTGCTGATGATGTTGCCCTGATTGCTAAATCAGAGGCACATCTCCAATCCAACCTGCAAGTCTGGAAGGAAGAGCTGGAGAAGAGAGGGATGGTCATAAGCAGCTCTAAAAAAAAATCCATGGTGATATAACTAGAAGAAAGAAAACATCAGATTAAGTTGGGAGAACAGGTCCTGGAGCAGGTCGACCACTTTAAATATCTCGGAGCTATTATAGACCGAAAGGGAGGCATCAAAGAAGAGTTGGCCACTCGAAAAGCAGCGGCTGGGAGACTTTTTCAGGCCATAAATCCAGGATTCCTCAGTAAGAAAGAGGTTGGTAAGAAAACGAAGATGGCTGTATACCGCTCCACCTATGTCCCAGTCTTGACATATGGATGCGAGTCGTGGGCAATGACTACAACCCACAAAAGCCAGATCCAAACCTCAGAAATGAGGTATCTGAGGAAAGTGGTTGAAGTAACAAGAAGAGACATGGTCCGCAACCAGACGATCCGTCAAGGCCTAAAATCCCACCCGCTGCAGACCCAAATAGAGCAGTCCCAACTAAGATGGTTTGGCCATGTCTGCAGAATGGGAGAAGATCGGCTACCACGACAAGCATGGGAAACAAAGAGCCAGGGATCCAGACCTCCAGGACGACCCAGAGTCCGCTGGGAGGACAACATTAGACAATCTTTGAAGGACCGAGGACTAGAATGGAACCAGGCCAGGAAGAAGACAGCTGATAGAATGGTCTGGCGCTCTCTCTTCCAAACCTCTACACCTCACGGTAGAAGGGGAACGACTAAGTAAGTAAGTAAGTATAACCGATATGTCTAACATATCTATTGGTTATAACCGATATGTCTAACATATCTCTCGGTTATAACCGATATGTCTAACATATCTATTGGTTATAACCGATATGTCTAACATATCTATCGGTATTTACGGCATTAGAAATTAAAATTGAAATATTTATTTATTAGTTAATTTAAAAATAACAGTAACAAACCCATTACATGTAAACATAAATAACATATTTCTGTATGAAAAAATTGCGAATTCTGGAATTGTTTTACAGTTTTGCTTAATAGAAAGTTGAATTATCATATCTGCATCTGTACACTCGTCAAAGAATGAGAGTGACAAAGGCAAATACCGTCTGAAATTATTATGAAGATAGTCTTGACCTCGAAGATCACGTGACAGCGTCTCGAGGACCGCCAGAAGTCCGCGGACCACACTTTGAGAACCGTAGATTTAGTGCATGTAGTGAGCACGGAAACATGTCAAGGTGGTCGTCACAGGCACATTAAAACTGGGAGTACTTCTGTAACTTATTTCAGGCCCCCCCCCCCCCCTTTTTTTTTATACAGCTGTAGACATACTGAAAATAATCCTTTTGAATACTACCCATACCAGTTTTCGACAATTTCTGAAAAAGGTTAATATTTTAAGGACAATATTTATAACTAAAGAATCACGGCGAAATAATATAACATGTGTTTTAAATTCTAAAATAAATGTTAAATTCACGACAATTGAGCAAATAAAATTGTTTTGAAATAATAGTTGATTGTTCTGTGTATTGTATCGTGTTTAGGATAACCACACCATACGAAAACGGGTCGCATATTCTTTTTAATAAACACTGGTTCAAGGGTTAAATATGAAAGGGCGAGATTACGTGAGCCTAAGGCACGAATACGCTGCAAGGAACACACGCAACTGAGGGTTATCCGCTCAAAGATAACCATAGGAAGATTACTACCACGAGAATTTATAATTAGGTTAACGGCATGCTACGCCGCCACAAATAAAGTTGCTTACCAAACCGTTCTTGGTTGGTAAAGACTTGGCATGATATGAGTAGTAATGGTTTGTTGACGATAGCCTATATTATAACATTGAAATGGAAATACACTTTAGAAATTGTATTACGTTTAATATATTTTGTGATTTCTTCTTAGATTACAAAACGTTTTACAATTCCTAACATTTTTCTTATATACTAATAGCTAGTTCATATTATTTAGAATACATTTTACCTGTTTTTTGTTATTAATCTAAAAATTGCATAGTTATTGTAATATAATACACTATTTTGGTACAGTATAATTTCCCCTCAAAGTTACAACTGATCAGAGCATGTATATTCCCAGTGGCAACATACGGCTGCGAGACTTGGACACTCAATAAAACAGTTGCAAAAAAGATTACATCATTTGAAATGAAATGCTACAGAAGGATGTTGAGAATACCCTGGACAGAAAAAAAGACCAACAGAGAAGTACTGCACTCACTAAACGTACAGGAACATTGGCTCCTAAATACCATCGCAATAAGGAAGCTGACATTTTTCGGTCATATAAAAAGACATAATAGCCTGGAAAAAACAGTGATGGAAGGCATGGTCCCTGAAAAAAGGGGAAGGGGTCGACCTAGACGACGGTGGACCCAGGACATCACAGAGAGTCTGAACTTGTCTTTTGCTGATGCAGGTCGACTTGCCCAGAATCGTGATGCGTTCAGAGCAGCTGTAATGGAGACAACGTTCTGGAAAGAATACGTCACATGATGATGATAATTTCCCCACAAATGTTTCTGATTGATGTACGACTATACCCAAGCTAGTCGATGGTGAACGATTACCACAGTTGTCGACTTTGTCTCGAGTCGGACCTAAGTCACCACAGCAACTCGATTCGAGACGACTTACGATTTAGGCATCAGATACTCGACTCGACTTTGAGACTTGCCAATTTTGGTGAAGTGGCTTGCCGTCCACATTCGCAATGCACTCTTAATTAACGAGGAACGAAAGAGAAAATAAAAATAAAATACAGTATGTTAAGGAAGATAACATTTCAGAAATGTAATGCTGAAAAATAACTTTGATCGAATAAAAAAAAAAAGTAAATAAAATAGAAAAAGTACTGTTGTTGTTGTGATTGATCCAGCGGCGCTTGGGTTCTCGCCCGTCGACCCAATGCCATATAGTGATACCTGCATGTTTTCACAAGGTGTTTTGTGAATAAGAAAAAGTACTAAAGGTCGATATTATTATTTGTAGTGATCAATGCGATTGTTCTATAACGTGAGGTTGTTGCTATAAACAGTGTTAGATTGTTGCTATAGACCGTTTTAGATTGTTGCTATAAACAGTGTTAGATCTAAAATGAGGCTCGAGTCAAAACTGGACTTGAATGCTAGTGTTGGGGCCTTGCGACTCGACTTGATACTTGAACTAAAAGGCTTGAGTCTCGACTTGGGACTCGTTAAGAAAAACGTGACGACAACTTTGAGGATTACATTCTCGTGATTTTGGTTCACGTGCTTAGATTTTTTTTTCTTTAACCCTTTTTTCATATATGCATAGCCATTATGTTAAAGCGGCCAGCAGACAAACCTCTTGGCGGATAGAGTGCTAAAAGGAATTTTTATTGTTGTTTTTTTTTTAAAGGAAGTTCGTATCCTTAAACATTAAATGTATAGTGGAGTTACTAACGCTTTTAGACAGTTTGTGTGTGATGAGTTTGGTATTGGCTCGTCTATTAGTTAAGGGGAAAAAAAAACAGATCACCAGCTTTCAACGTCTTGTCAGGTCTATCACGTCAACTACAACTTTCCCACACTGTCAAGATATGTCCGAAGACATTTCTTCTAACGATTCATAGTTACTTTTTTGTTTCCCCCCCCCCTCCTCCCCCCTCCATACAGTCCATAATAACGTCCGATTGTCAGACTGGTTATAACACTGGTGTGTCGAGACAAAGGTGCCGGTGTTCGATTCACGGTATCGTCACGCTCCAGTTTACCCAGCTATAATGGGTACTCAACTCTGCTCTTTAGTTAGAGAAGGAAAATGCAGCGAGAAATGGAACTGGTCACCCCATCTGATACTAATAAGATTGTATATCAGCCACGACTGATAAATCAGTTAAACTGTTTATATGGAGGGTACCATTGATAATACTACGGTTGTGTGTTGGTGTCATAAGTGAGGTGTGTATAGGTACATTCACACACTACAGGTACACACATCAGAGGCATGGAATGGTGTAACGGCAGGTGAAAGTTAATGACGGTTTATTACACCACAACACAGTACGTTAATATAGAATACACATATGGTCAAATTACAGTTTACAGCAATACAATAATAAAGTACTCCTCACATCAGCGCTGTCATAATAATAATGGATCCTTTTAGCGAACGGACATCATCGCCGTGCTAACATAAATATGGCCTCCTCAAAGATAGCAAACGGACATCATCGCCGTGCTACAACATAAATGGCATCCTCAAGATACTCCTCACATCAGCGCTGTCATAATAATAATGGATCCTTTTAGCGAACGGACATCATCGCCGTGCTAACATAAATATGGCCTCCTCAAAGATAGCAAACGGACATCATCGCCGTGCTACAACATAAATGGCATCCTCAAGATACTCCTCACATCAGCGCTGTAATATAATGGATCCTTTAGCAACCGGACATCCTCGCCGTGCTACAACATAAATATGGCCTCCTCAAAGATAGCAAACGGACATCATCGCCGTGCTACAACATAAATAGCATCCTCAAGATACTCTTCACATCAGCGCTGTATTAATATGATAATGAATCCTATTAGCAATTTCTCACAAGACTGCACACCTGGCAGTTTGCAATATTCTCGCCTTCACTCATCTCAGCGCGATTATATAATAACATAAGTTAATGGATCATTACCTCTAAAAAAAAACACACAATACTGCACACTCGGCAGTTTGCAATAATCTCCCAATCAACATGTCTTCACATATCAAAAATTATCCTCTCTAAGGAAATAATGGCCTACACAAATAATGGCCTCTTATCTTCAGCACTGTACAGGCATACTTTTCAAACACATCCAGGGGCCGACTCCTTCGGTCGCTGCCCCCACACTCACTGCCCACAGGAATACACATCTCCCGCCTAAAACAGATACGAGACCCGGCTGTTCAAAAAACACCACTCAGTCTCCCTACTTGCACGGGCTAGCCACAAATAGCTAAACACCCGTAGCTCAAAACAGTTCGGAGTGAATAAACCTCCACAATTGAACTGACTAGCGTTCACACGCTTTCTAACTTTACTTCTCGAACATACGAGGGAATTCCCCTATTACAATTTAACCTAACATCATAGCTAATCAAGAAATGTAACTCATTATCTAATCTGCTCACCTAACATTTTCCGGATCACTTCCCTTCCATTAAAATTACTCGCAACACCATCTCTGGAAGCTGACATAGTACAGAGAAGTCTCTAACACTTCACTCCCCATACGGCAGTATCTGCAGTGGGACTACCTGCTCCGTTACACTGTGTAGGGCCTCCACTGTAGCTGGTCCCCTTACAGGAAACACAAACCAAGCACAGTGGCGTAACCTCACCGTAAGGCTCACACCGCCAGTACAAATTAACTGGGGCCATCCGAATGTATTGAGATCTGGTTGTTCGTCCATCACGGGTGATGAAGACCACTCTGTTCATCCAATTGTTTAAGAATATCCGGATCACTTCCCTACCATTAAAATTACTCGGTTAGTCACTTCACTCCCCTTTATGGGATCTTTAACGCACAGTGGAAACGTAACCTCAAGGTACAAATTAACTGGGGCCATCCGAATGTATTGAGATCTGGTTGTTCGTCCATCACGGGTGATGAAGACCACTCTGTTCATCCAATTATTTAAGAATATGTTAGGTTAGTCTATGGGTACGAAGGTGACTGAAGAGCCCGATGCGGGCCTGGAAAGATCTTGGACAGTGTGGGCAGGGAATGTTTGCTTCATGTGAAGGTTTTATTTCACGGTCCTTTCTAGCTTGTCTCCGCTGTTCCGCTGCTGCTCTTCTGGATGATTCGCATGCTGCTGCACCTTTACGAAGAGATGTGCGCCAAGCAGTTCGGTCTTGCGCAGCAGCTTCCCATGTCTCTGGGTTTATGTCAAAGGTTTTCAATGACGTCTTTAACGTGTCTTTGAAGCGCTTCTTTTGGCCACCATGGGAGCGTTTACCCTTCTGCATCTCACCATAAAAGAGTATCTTTGGCAGTCGATGGTCTGGCATGCGGACTACATGACCTGCCCAGCGAATTTGTGACTGCATCAGAATAGTATCAATACTAGGGATACCAGCTCTGTCAAGAACGGCGGTATCCGGGATCTTGTCTTGCCATTTGATGTTCATTATCTTCCTGAGACAGACTGTATGGAAGTGGTTTAGCTTCTTTACGTGGCGCCTGTATACAGTCCATGTTTCACATGCATATAGCAGCACTGGAAGCACCGCAGCTCTGTACACCTTCAGCTTTGTCTGTAGACTAATGCCACTTCGATGCCAAACGTTGGTGTATAGTCTGCCAAATGTGCTGCTGGCTTTGGAGATCCTGGTGTTCACCTCATCATCAATGACAATGTTCTGGGATAGTGTGCTACCAAGGTATGTGAATCTGTTCACAACATTCAGTTTCTCACCATTAACCTTGATGACTGGCTCAGTATAAACTGTGCCAGGAGCTGGTTGGTACATGATTTCTGTTTTCTTCGTGTTGATGGTAAGCCCAAAGTTGGCGCAGGCTTCGGAGAATCTATCCACACTATGCTGCAGATCAGCCTCTGAGCCAGCATTGAGGGCACAATCATCAGCAAACAGAAGATCTCTGATGGTGTGTGATTTGACCTTGGTTTTTGCTTGAAGCCTCCTAAGGTTAAACAATTTTCCATCAATACGATAACTAATGTCGATTCCTGTGTCCCCGTCTCTAAAAGCATCAGTCAGCATAGCAGAAAACATGATACTGAACAGAGTCGGTGCAAGTACGCACCCTTGTTTAACTCCATTTGAGACGGGGAAAGGCTCTGATAGCTCACCGTTTTCCTGAACTCTAGCCTGCATTCCATCATGCAGTTGCTGCACTATTGTGATAAATTTCTTTGGGCAGCCGTATTTTGCCATGATCTTCCATAGACCCTCTCTACTGACCGTGTCGAACGCCTTTGTCAAGTCGATGAAAGCTGTGTACAGGTCACAGTGCTGTTCTTGGCATTTTTCTTGTAGCTGTCTTGCAGCGAACACCATATCTGTGGTTCCACGTTCTTTCCGGAATCCACACTGACTTTCAGGTAAAAGACCTTTGTCAAGATGAGCCGTAAGGCGATTCAAAAGGATTCTGGCGAATATCTTCCCAGCGATTGATAAAAGAGAGATGCCTCGATGATTGTTGCAGTCTTGGCGATTACCTTTACGTTTATATAGATGTTATAATTGAGGCATCTTTGAGATCGTGTGGGATGGTTTCACTCTGCCACATTTGCTGGAAGATCATATGAAGTTTCTCTATCAGAACTGCACCGCCATCTTTATAAACCTCAACAGGAATTGAATCGGAGCCAGGGGCCTTTCCACTAGACAGTTTGACGAATCGCTTTTTAGTTTCCTCCAGAGTTGGTACATCATCTAATGCTTCATTTTATAGGAATTTGGGGCAGGCGGATGATGGCTTCGTCGTTAATAGATGATGGCTGGTTCAAGATATTATTAAAATGTTCAGCCCAGCGTTGGAGCATTTTTTCCTTGTCTGTAATTAGTGTTTTTCCATCTGCATTAAGGAGGGGAAATGATCCTGATGATGTTGGACCATAGACCGCTTTGAGTGCAAGGTAAAAGTTTTTCAAGTCATGGCTGTCAGCAAAGCCTTGGAGCTCATCTGCTTTATTACTCAGCCATGAATCCCGCATCTGGCGTAGTTTATGTTGGACGATTCTACGCATGTTGTTCAAAGCGTCTTTCTTGGATGTAGATTTTGGATCATTTAAATATGCTTTATGGAGATGGTGTTTCTCAGCCAACATCTGCTTTATATCATCTGAGTTCTCATCAAACCAGTCATTTTGTTTCTTGATGGAAGGACCCAGGACCTCTGTAGCAGTGTTGTAGATCTGCTCGCGGCTGCCCAATTTGTTTCCACACTTTGGCCGTCTAGCGAGATAGATTTGAGACGGTCTTCTAAGGTGTCAGTAAATGACTGTTTGATTTTTGTCTTCTTTAGTTTGGTGACATCCAGCCTCTTTTGAGTTTTCTTCCCCTGAGGGCGCCTGGCTGGTTGGATACGAATTTTAAGTTTAGATACAATAAGGCGATGATCAGTCCAGCATTCGGCACCACACATGGACTTGGTCACCCGGACATCTTGCCTGTCCTTCTTCCTAACAATTACATAGTCAATTAGGTGCCAATGCTTTGAGCGAGGGTGCATCCAGGAGGTCCTGTTGCGGGTAGGAAGTCGAAAAATGGTGTTGGTGACAAGGAGGTCATGTTCTGCGCAAGTCTGGAGGAGACGAAGTCCATTACTGTTACAGCGACCCACACCGTACCTACCAATAGTGCCATTCCAGGAGATGTTATCTGAGCCTACTCTTGCATTAAAGTCACCAAGAATGATGAGCTTATCTGCTTTAGGAACTGATGCAATGACTGCATGTAGTTCTTCGTAAAACTTATCCTTGACATCATCCTGGTTTGTCATAGTTGGTGCATACGCGCTAATGATGGTGGCATGTTTTCTTCCATAGAACAGAGGGATCTTGACCGTCATGAGTCGTCATTTATTCCCTTTGGGGGCCCAGCTAACTTGCTGACAATTGCTGTTTTGATTGCAAAACCAACCCATGCTTCTCGTCTTTCTTCAGTTCCTCTTCCGCTCCAAAAGAATGTATAACCTGCACCCTTTTCGCAAAGTTGGCCCTCGCCTGCAAGTCGAGTTTCACTCAGTGCTGCTATGTCAATGTTGTACCTGGCCAGTTCTCTCCCAATCAGGGCAGTTCGTCTCTCAGGTCTGTTTGCGTTAAAGTCTTTGTCAAGTAAAGTGCGCACATTCCATGCGCCTAGAATGAGGGGGAAAAATCTGTCCTTTCTTTTTCTTATATGTCGACCGCCGAAGTAGGGTACCCACCAACCGCGGTAAGCTGGTTAGGTAATGGTGAAGCAGGCAATGTTTAGGGCACCTTTTCTAGCCCCTTCCTCATGCCATGGAGGTGAGCAGTGCTTTCCTAAAGAGGGCTGCTCAGACACTCAGGGGGCTGCCGAATCCCACTGCTGCTCCAATCAGTGGAAGACGACCATATGGCCTGAGCCGCCTGTGTGTAGGTCTGCGACTACGACTGCCAGCGTACCCACGCCTGCCGCTTCGCCGCTCGCCCATCGCCACAGGACTTGTTGTGAGTGGATGGATGAATGGATGAATGGATGAAAGAGTGACTTGCGCGGTGATTTGGATTAAAGTGAGGAAGAGTTGCGCAATTCGTCGACCTCACTCTCTCGCCTGGGTCCATCTCAATCCAGTTTCAAGACAAGTCAAGACGACTGGAGATGAAGTCAGGTGCAGTGGATGACCAGGGCTTTCTACGTGCCTCGCCGTGCTCCTTACGCTCCACAGCGCGTTGCTGGTAATCGCCGTCATGCCCGTTGAACCAACAGGTGGTTTCTTCCGCGCAGTCTATCGAATCCAGTCTTCGCATGCATGGGTAGGCAGACCCTAACTCACCGAAGGTTTATAACCATTCGGCTACCCTCACCTAGTTTAGCCGGCCTGTCAAAGCCGTTGTCCGGGGGTGGCCGCTGTCGCATGCTGACAGCTACGAGGAGCCACAGGTGAGAGATGGATGCCAGGTTTGGACCAAAGGTGGCTGAGCTGCCCTGAAAAGGGCATGACAGCTCCTTCACCAGAGGTACTACCAATACCTGACTTCCCAACCCCCCCCATCTAACACTATAATAAATGTACGGCAACTCTGTTAAAAAAATACAAAAAAACAATTGAACTACTTACTTCATCACCATCATCATCATGACTCTCAGCTCCGCCAATGACCATAGACCTTCAACAGTGTTGTGTAAGGTCCCCTATTCCTATGCCATCCGTTCCAAATCTTTTCACGCCTTTTTTATCCAGCAACGCCCAGGTGCGGCGGACATGGTCTCACGCCTGTTTAGAAGACCAGCTAGTTGCCACGCGGGGTTGAAAATAGTTGTCACACTTAACATAATTGCTTGCTTTCAAAAAAAAAATTCAAAATCTTTATTGAATCTCAAACACATTTTTGACATATAATTGTACTGTATAAAATAAATTTTGTAATCAAATAGAAAAACGATCGTAAATAAATGACACTGCCATAAAGGAATAAAAACAGGCGCGAAATGAGCAAACACAGACAGAGACACACACAACAACACACACACACACAACAACACACACACACGACAACACACACACAACAACACACACACAACAACACACACACAACAACACACACACAACAACAACACACACACACACAACAACACACACACACAACAACACACACACAACAACACACACACAACAACACACACACACAACAACACACACACAACACGTTCACACGATTTAGGTAAAGGTCCTCCCATAGTAGACTAGATACTGCCGTACGGGAGTGAAATGTTAGAGACGTCACTATGCTAGGCCCAGTAGCAAGAGGTGGGGAGACCAGTTCACTTCCTCGCTGCCTTTGTCTTCTTTAACTAAAGAGCAGAGTTAGGTACCCATTAACAGCTGGGTTGACTGAAACGTAACGATACCGTGTTTTGCCCCGCACTTTCGTCGCGAGAGGTCACCGCTATAACCACTCTGCCAGTCGTGCGCTCCCACGCGATTTACCGATCTGAAATCCATTGTAGGAAAGTGTGCTTCAGCAGGGAAAAAATATAATTCCATAAGCGGGAAACGGTATGTAATTCTAACAGGTCTTTCAGAATCAGAAAAAAAGTGGAGTTGTCTTTCTTATTTTAGTCTAAATGTGAAAAGGAGAGACAAATAAATAAACTTTTTACAATCTGTGAAATTTCAAAGTAAGCCAGTTCCAAAATATTTGCTTTTATTTATTAATTTGAAAAAAAAGTGACATTTTAAATGGAAAGGTATTAAAACATGCGCACACATACAGCCAAACTTCCTTGTACCAAAATGGCGGATCTACATTTGGTGGCTCTGACGCTCGAGCTCTTGGAGGGTTCCCTTTTATTTAAAAAAAAGTGTTGGGTGATGGGAAGGAAACGTATTATAGAGGGCATGCACACACCCTACTCCACGTCTTACTCCAGTCCCATCATCTTCCTCTATATCTCAGCCATGGAGAATACACATAGCTAAGTGTCAATGTCTCAATGAAAGTATTACATATGTGCATCACGAAACAACTCATAAGACTATGAACCACAAGGACATTTTGGCAATTCACAAGAGAAGGTATTGGATTTAGCGAATTGTTCGGGCCCCGCTCGACAACCTACGACTTGGAGCCCTGAAGGTCAAGCTTCATATTAGATCCACTTCTGCTTTTATTCATACACACAGTTTAAACATCTACAGATCATTATTAGTGAATATAACAGGTACCGTATAAACACAATGATATCCACTGTAAGGTTTGTAATCCCGTCTCGACGTACGAACCGAATAGAGAGTTATCTTCCTTTTGTCGGATGCGTCCTCTCATACGTCCATTCCTGCTGGTCTTACGTTTGATGCCAAATTCTAGCAGTCTTAGCCTTGATCATTCATCGATTGCAGTGTCATTCTCTAATAGGCGATCATGAATTGTCTTCAGTATCTCTCCCTTATCCACATCCAATACACCTTCTATGGGTGCTCTTGAAGCTAGTCTATCAGCTCTTTCATTGCCGCGCACACCTGCATGACCAGGACTGTAGATCCATATCAGTTCTTGAAGATTCGATGCTTCTATGGAGGTTTTCCATTCATGCCGGAGCCATCTATTTTGGACCTTTCGAAGCATGGATTGTGAGTCTGATAAAATAACTGCCATCTTAAGGCAGCAGTAACTGCATCTACCTCCATTCTCATGTTGGAGGTTGTTATCATGTAAGCCCCGCCATGTTCAGCGACGGTTCTGCCCTTTACTCTAGCAGAGAAGCTCCACCCTGATATATTACTACGGATTACAGACCCATCAGTGAACACAATGGCATCATCATCCCCAGCATTATCATCTATCAGCTGATCAATTTCCAGTTCTGCTCTCCCATTGGACCAAGTTCTGCACTCTCTACCAAGGGTGATGATGACTTGCTGGTAGTTCATCCAGCTCTCATCTGACTTACTCCACTCTTCTCTCTTGAATATATATTCAACTGGGGTCACCTGTCTGTGGTAAAGTGGGATGATATAATTATCACAATTTATATGTACATAATTTATAAATATGAACCTTGTAGTGACATATTTTATTAGTATTATCCTATGTGTGTAAGTTGTGTAGTAGTACTATGAGGTAATACTGGTTTTGTTTTTTCAAGCTATGTTGTTATTTGTCATCATGACTTCAAGTGTTTGATTATCTTGGAAATAGTATTGGGAAAAGTTCACAGTTCCTGTCAATTGAAACAATTTATTGTCCCTCTGGGTTTACTATACTGTCAATTTTAGAGGGGGACATATGATTGAGCTGCTCTGGCCACAGAAGCTTATCTTTCGTGATGGCGGCAGGAAAAGATCTCCTCTGCTCGATTGCTTCACTGCGTTCTGGAGACACCTCACTGGTCGCTATCTGGACCAAGGAGTATGCTGTCAGCCTCTGGATTCAGCAAAACTCAGACCAGGTGCTGCTCAATAACTTTAGGACCACGGTCCCTGAAACAAGAAGGTTGTACCTCCTACTTCAGAACTAATTTATAATCTATTTCCACACTGAGCACAACACATAACAAACACTGAGTTCAGAGCGGTAGGCCAACTGCTAGCTTCATCTGAAACAATTTACACCAGTATTCTCCTCCCTAATGGTTACAACGCCTCTGCAATTCCAGCATTATTTCCTTCTATTCAATAAGATAGGTGTCACAGTACTGTTTGGCAATTCCATGCAGTTTATACTTTTCTCCGACACGTTCTGTTCAGCTTGGAGCAATATCTAGGCTTTGCCTCATGTTTGCTACTGAACCACACACATATATACAGACACAAATTATCAATTCACATTCAATTTTCATCAAAAAGATATCAAATATGTCAAGCTTACCACAATTCATGGAAATAATACACAAATACGTTGACTGGTGATGAATATGGCACAATTTCGATCTGCCTATGTCCCAGGCTTTTATTTAGAAAAATATGCACTGGCTCTCAACGCACTGTTTCTTTAGTAAGTTTATTTGAAAAATGTGGCACTGAATTGACGCTCCTAATTGACTATATTGGCGGGTCTAACCAATCGGGCCATGTTTACACAGCTTTTAAAAAAAAAGTACCCTTACCACCGTTTCCCCTAACAACAAAGAATTAGTATTTGTAGTCCAATTAATCGTGTTTCGCCTTACATTTACTTCTATCCAATCAAATAGGATTTAACTTGTTGGCCTATTTCCCGTAAAATGGTGGTGTCAAAACATGCCACTGTGCGATTCTGATTTGGTGTTGTCTGACACCCTCACTATTTTCTTTTGGCTAGAATTTGTTAATTCCTAGACTGTTTGCGTAACACTTAACATATTCTTTGTCAGCAAGTCCTAAGGAACCCAAATATATAAATTTAATGGAGCTGTAGTGAAATTGACAGAGATACAACGGTAAAATACCTCCAAAGATAACATTTAAGGATAAAAACATAATGCGTAGGCTGCGAATAGTACATGATCGCCTAGACCGCGGGTCATCATCCTCCATAAAAATTGACTTGCTAGACAGGAGGGGAACGGCGGATAAAAAGGAAAAAATATGACTGGAAAGATTGCGTGAGACTAGAAAGGCTAAGGAGACGCAATTGGGGGGGATGGAGGAAAGTAAAAATTTACGTCCCCAAATTGACACGAGGTACGGAAATGGACGCTTTTGCGATACCAAGCCCTTGATTTGAATTGAGCGGCTAAAACGCAGTTGCTTGAAATATTACCAAAATTAAAAAGTAATTTTTTCTTAATATTAATGTTAGGAATATAAAAATTAGCTGGCCGGATGGCCCATTCTGAGCAGTGAACTAATATGTTCTTAATTTTACAGACGGATAGATAATATTGAAGATAATGACAAAAGACAGTGTTGTTCACATCATCGACAGACTGTATTGAATCTAAAAGTGTCGCTATTTGCACAAAAAAACACGACCTCGAGACGCAGGTGTTCAAATCTACTTAGTATGGAAGAGAAGGGATTTTGTGGTGGCTGTGTCTAAAAATAACTTTTAACGACAAAATTTTGGAGGGGAGAGAAAGGTTGGTTCAAAAATCAAGTACATTTTTGTAGAAACACAAGTAGAGACGGACAGACTAACAGATAACCATCCATACTTGACTGAAGCATGACTGAAATGACTTTAGGGTAGGAAATTTGAATTTAAAATAAACCTAGGCAGTGATTGGCCACAGACAATCATATTATTAGCGCTCAGACGCGAAAGTGGGGCCATTCTTCAATAGTTGTTCAGTGATAGACACAGATTTTAAAGTGTGGTGATTTCCATATGAAAGAAAGTGAAAGAAGTTTAGGGACGCCATACTATAGCCAGCAGCTCAGCTGAGTTTTGCTAGCAATTCTGTGTTATTTATTCATAATCTGAGCTGTGAGTTTCTGTTGTCAACAAAGCAGTGTCTATTCAGTTGGTGACTTTACTCGAGTGTATCTGTGCAGTACTTGTGACAGAGACCACCATTATTGCCCGCCAGCACGGAGAGGTGGGACCACCAGATTTCAGCACCAGAGCTACAACTACAAGATGAGTGAGCCTCTGGTCTGCTGGACATTCACCAACGCTTTGTAGTTACTAATACCCCCATAAAAATTCCCACCATTTTCTGGACACTGTGTAGTCAATATAGACAGGTGTGATGAGGCCACCCCAACAGCACAAACATTAACTATCCTCCCAAGTAGATGACTACTAGAACATTTTAATAAAACTAACTAGTATAGTACATATATATGTACACTATTGCATTTATGATATAATATTCCATGCATTTCTTTCATAATCTCTAAATCCTTTTAAGTTCTGGTCAATCTAAAAAATTGATCCAGAACAAAATAAATGTAATATAATTCTATCAAAAAATTTTACACACGTGAGTTAGTTCAGTGTATTTTAACATTTATTAATATTTTTAGTCTTGTTAAATATCTGTGGGTATATCTATAACCTATTACACCACACTACATATCATAACCCTAGACACTTTACGTAGCTACATTCATTAAAAAAAAAAAAAAAAATAGTGTGAGGTCGTAGTGGTAGCAAGAAAGGCCTTCTGACAATTCACAACTACATCTTATCTCAGGAGCCTTCACAGCTGGCCTCATACAATTACATTTAGTAATATCACCATCATACAATACCATCAAACACCACTACATATATTGGGGTCTTGTCCAGGGATAATTAGCCCAACAGTAATATTAGGATCTCCTGGTGGGAGAAATAAAAGTAGGGAAATAAATTGTAAAATTCCCTTTAACATTAAAAGTGTCCCTACAGATAAAAGTTGGTGAATCTTCACAGCCAGTAATAATTAATTAGTTAACTGGTTAGTTAGAATTAGTTAGACTATAGTCATATAGTAATTAGAAGTACTTAGTGTATTTACTGGTTAGAGATTTAGCTTGTATATTATTATATTGTCTAAAAAGTATGGCGGAGTTGGCAAAATTTAGATCAGCTGCTGTGCTCACCGCGAAGGAGATGGGAATGGATGGTCAAATTTTAATTCAATATGTAACGGCTGAATGTGATAAATATATTGAACGGGAAGAAAGGAGATTAGAAAAAGAGGCTGAAAGAAAATTAGAGGCTGAAAGGTTAGCTGAAGAGAAGAGGTTACAAATTGAGGCTGATAGAGACATTAAGAGGCTGCAGATTGAGGCAGAAGAAAAACGACAGCAAAGGGAGGCAGAAGAAAAAAGGTTGACTGCCGAAAGGGAGGCAGAAGAAAAAAGGTTGACTGCCGAAAGGGAGGCAGAAGAAAAAAGGTTGACTGCCGAAAGGGAGGCAGAAGAAAAAAAGGCCGAAAGGGAAGCAGAAGATAGAAGGTTGCAAAGGGAGCACGAATTACGACTAAGGGAGCTGGAATTACAAGGCCCGGCCCCTGAAAATGGTGCCAGCCCTTTTGCCTCAGATGCTACGCCCAGTCTGGGAGCCTCAAACTCAGCTATGGGGTTTCATTTAGACCATTTTGTTGAAAAAGACGATGACATAGAGGGGTACCTAGGACGTTTTGAGTTATTAGCTACTACATATGGTTTAGAGAGAGAGAGGTGGAGTTTAAAGCTATCACAGGGATTGAGAGGTACTTCTTATGAAGTATTTGCCAAAATGAACAGGGAAGACCAAGACAATTATGACATGTTAAAGCAGGCTTTGTTATTAAGGTACGAGAAGAATGGTGAATTTTATCGTAAGAAATTTAGAAATGCCAAACTGTTGTCTGGGGAGACATACCACCAATTCTCTGCCAGACTAGAAACCTATTTGGAGAAATGGACGGCTCTGGGGAAGACCCAAGATCTTAAAGAAATGATCATGATTGAGCAATTGAGAGAGTCCATGGCTCCAGACATGAGAAAATTTCTCATGGAACAAGGTGCAGAGAAGTTGGGGGAAGTTTTAAATGTTGCTGAGAGGTATCAGGCAGCCCAGGCAGAGGTAAGTGGTGCTAAGAAGAAGCACATAGACAATTTTAAAGCTCCACAGCAATTTAATAAATTTGATAATAGAGAGCAGGGAAATAAAGGTAGGACAAACTTTGAGCGGCCAAGAAATGACTATCGCGACAGAAACTCACAGTTCAATGACCAAAAGTTCAATGAAAGAAAACCGTTGAACCAAGGAAAAAGATGGTGTAAATGGTGCAAGAAGGATAACCATAACACCGAATTTTGTAGAAGGAAACCTTCAAACATTGCTGCAATGAAGTCGGGGACGCAAAGATTAAAGGTTAATCCTAATGGACAACAGGAACCTTATCACCCCCCAGTTTGTGAGGATGTTATTTGTAATGGGGTCACCATAAGGTGCCTTTATGATACAGGTTTGGATTATGATTCAGTTGTGAAGTCTAGCCTAGTGGACCCAAGTCAGTATACCACAGAAACAGTGGAAATACAAGGGGCGACTAAGGACATACCACTCATGACACTTCCCATCGCAAGGATAACGGTGAAAACTCGCTATGTGGAAGGAGAAATCAGAGCAGCAGTGATAGATGAACCAATCTACCCTCTGATATTGGGGTGTAGATACGTCTTCTTGGGGAATCCCGAGAAACCGGTGATCATGGCGACAGTGCAGACCAGGTCACAGAAGAAGGAGGAAGAAGGTGAACCTATAAATGCTCATCCAGAGGAGATGAGGAAGGCGCAGGCTGAGGATAGGACACTCAAGCCCTGTTTTAAAAAATTGCCCAAATGCCACACACCTCCGAGCAAGGGGGAATATTTCATGAAGAACAAACTCTTATACAGGAAGGCCGGAACTGGAACAAATGGTCACAACCAGCTGGTTCTTCCCATTTCATATAGAGATAAAGTGATGGAACTCGGGCATGCGATTCCCTTCAGTGGTCACATGGGGATCAGCGCCACAGGACAGCGTATAGCTTGTCATTACTTCTGGCCAGGGATAACGGAGGATATAAAAAGATATGTCAAATCCTGCCCAGAATGTCAAAGGGTAGCTCCAAAGCACTGGACTGCTCCTGCAACTCTAGGGGAAATGCCCATAGTGGGAACACTTTTTGAGAGGGTTGCAGTGGATATTGTAGGACCTCTCACTCGGACCAAGAGGAGGAACAGTTACATCCTTACTCTGGTGGACACTTGCTCTATGTGGGGAGAGGCGGTAGCCCTGCCATCAATTGATTCAAAACATGTAGCAGAGGCACTACTTACAATATTTACCCGATTAGGATTCCCGCATCAAATCTTGACGGATAATGGTTCTCAGTTCAAGGGGAAACTAACGGAAGAAGTTTTTAAGCTATTTCAAGCCAGGCACTTTCATTGTAGTCCGTACCATCCACAAGGGAACGGCCAGGTAGAGAGGTTCAATGGGACTCTCATTTCTATCATGAGAAAGCTGGCACACGAAAAACCGGATCTGTGGGATCAATTCCTGCCCGCCGCATTGTTTGCGTACCGGGAGGTACCACATAGTTCAACCGGGATGGCTCCCGCAACTCTGCTATTTGGGAGGCCAATAAAAGGTCCTTTAGAAGCTTTATTAAGGACCTGGACAGATGAGAAGGCGGAAGAGACTGTTACCTCATCGTATCAATATGTGAACGAACTGACCACTCGTTTGAAAGCTGGATGGAAACTGGCAAATGATAATTTGAAACAAGCCAGGAAGAAACATGCAGCATATTTTAATAGGAAGGCAAAGGACAGGGAACTGGCAGTCGGAGAGAAGGTGCTGCTTCTACTACCTGGAAGCCAGAATAAATTACAAATTGGTTGGCAAGGTCCATATACGGTTCTAGAGAAGGTGTCTAGAACAAACTATAAAATTGACAAAAAGGGGAAGGAGAAAGTTTATCATGTAAACCTGTTAAAGAAGTATCTGGACAGACCACTCCAGGAAGCACCCCCTTATTGACCTTGGCTATTGCAACCCAGATGCAAAAAGAACCACTCACCTCACATGAATACCCATTACATCCTTGTGAAACAGCAGCACAGGTAAAAGTCAGTAAGCACCTGACTAAAAAACCAGAGGGAGAGAGTTCAACAGGTTCTGGAGGAACATACAGATGTATTAACAGATAAACCAGGCCATACAAATTTGTTACAGTATGACATGAAACTGGTAGACTCAAACCCAATCTGTATGAGAGCCTATTCTATTCCGTTCGCGAAGGAGAAGGCATTGAAGGAAGAAATAGAGTATTTGTTGAAGGAGGGGATTATTTCGCACAGTGAATCATCTTTTAGTTCTAGTGTCGTTTTGTTGAGGAAACCGTCTGGGGAACACAGACTGTGCATAGATTACAGGAAACTGAATGCTGTCACAGAAGGACAAGTGGATCCATTACCAGACACAAAACAGTTATTTGCCAGACTGAACAAGGCAAAATACTTTTCAAAGGTGGATCTTAGTAAAGGCTATTACCAGATCCCAGTGAAGCCTGAAGTGAGACCTTATTTGGCTTTTAGCACTTCGGATGGACATTATGAATTCAATATGCTACCATTCGGACTGAAAAATGCTCCGAGTGTGTTTTCAAGGATGATGCGAAAATTGTTGGATCCCCTGAATAACCCATGTATCACGAATTTCATGGATGATATTCTCGTCGCCACAGAGACATTTGAAGAACACATTGAAGCTCTGGAGATGTTGTTTGATAGACTTCGGGAGGCGAACTTAACTGCTAGGCCAACAAAATGTTGTATTGGATGCAAAGAGTTGGAATTCTTGGGACACACTGTATATCAGGGTAATATGACCCCTGATCCTAAGAACTTGGAAAAACTGCAGAGAGCACCTAGGCCGCAAACAAAAAAGGACGTGCGATCATTTGTGTCGTTATGCGGATTTTTATCAGAAATACATCAAGAATTTTAACGCTATTTGTGCTCCTCTGACTGATCTGACTCGCAAGGGACTTCCAGATAAAATTATTTGGACTGCACAATGTGAACTAGCGTTCCAAGAGTTAAAGGAAAAACTCACTAGCAAGCCTATTCTCAAACTGCCTGATTTGACACAGGACTTTGTCTTAAGAACCGATGCAAGTAATGTAGGACTAGGAGGGGCTTTGTTGCAAAGATCATCTTCACCTGATGGGGAACTGAAACCAGTCGCTTATGCAAGCCGTAAATTGAATAAGGCGGAACAAGGATACTCCACAAGCGAAAAAGAATGTTTAGCGTTAATCTGGGCAATAAAGAAGTTTCAAATCTATCTGTATGGTAGGACTTTTTGTGGTGGAGACGGACCATCAGCCTCTCGTATTCTTATCTCAGGCTAAGCATGAAAACGCAAGATTGCTGAGGTGGTCTTTATTGCTTCAACCTTATCAGTTCAGTATCCAATATATCCCAGGCAAATTGAATGTCGGTGCAGATTTCCTCAGTCGGCACCCCTGTGATCAAAATTAGAGTAGTGGCAGACGTGAGGAGTAATTTTACCTATGTGTATCGCTGGTTTTGGAACTTGCCATAGGCATGTTTTCAAGTGGGGAGATGTGTAGTGAAATTGACAGAGATACAACGGTAAAATACCTCCAAAGATAACATTTAAGGATAAAAACATAATGCGTAGGCTGCGAATAGTACATGATCGCCTAGACCGCGGGTCATCATCCTCCATAAAAATTGACTTGCTAGACAGGAGGGGAACGGCGGATAAAAAGGAAAAAATATGACTGGAAAGATTGCGTGAGACTAGAAAGGCTAAGGAGACGCAATTGGGGGGGATGGAGGAAAGTAAAAATTTACGTCCCCAAATTGACACGAGGTACGGAAATGGACGCTTTTGCGATACCAAGCCCTTGATTTGAATTGAGCGGCTAAAACGCAGTTGCTTGAAATATTACCAAAATTAAAAAGTAATTTTTTCTTAATATTAATGTTAGGAATATAAAAATTAGCTGGCCGGATGGCCCATTCTGAGCAGTGAACTAATATGTTCTTAATTTTACAGACGGATAGATAATATTGAAGATAATGACAAAAGACAGTGTTGTTCACATCATCGACAGACTGTATTGAATCTAAAAGTGTCGCTATTTGCACAAAAAAACACGACCTCGAGACGCAGGTGTTCAAATCTACTTAGTATGGAAGAGAAGGGATTTTGTGGTGGCTGTGTCTAAAAATAACTTTTAACGACAAAATTTTGGAGGGGAGAGAAAGGTTGGTTCAAAAATCAAGTACATTTTTGTAGAAACACAAGTAGAGACGGACAGACTAACAGATAACCATCCATACTTGACTGAAGCATGACTGAAATGACTTTAGGGTAGGAAATTTGAATTTAAAATAAACCTAGGCAGTGATTGGCCACAGACAATCATATTATTAGCGCTCAGACGCGAAAGTGGGGCCATTCTTCAATAGTTGTTCAGTGATAGACACAGATTTTAAAGTGTGGTGATTTCCATATGAAAGAAAGTGAAAGAAGTTTAGGGACGCCATACTATAGCCAGCAGCTCAGCTGAGTTTTGCTAGCAATTCTGTGTTATTTATTCATAATCTGAGCTGTGAGTTTCTGTTGTCAACAAAGCAGTGTCTATTCAGTTGGTGACTTTACTCGAGTGTATCTGTGCAGTACTTGTGACAGAGACCACCATTATTGCCCGCCAGCACGGAGAGGTGGGACCACCAGATTTCAGCACCAGAGCTACAACTACAAGATGAGTGAGCCTCTGGTCTGCTGGACATTCACCAACGCTTTGTAGTTACTAATACCCCCATAAAAATTCCCACCATTTTCTGGACACTGTGTAGTCAATATAGACAGGTGTGATGAGGCCACCCCAACAGCACAAACATTAACTATCCTCCCAAGTAGATGACTACTAGAACATTTTAATAAAACTAACTAGTATAGTACATATATATGTACACTATTGCATTTATGATATAATATTCCATGCATTTCTTTCATAATCTCTAAATCCTTTTAAGTTCTGGTCAATCTAAAAAATTGATCCAGAACAAAATAAATGTAATATAATTCTATCAAAAAATTTTACACACGTGAGTTAGTTCAGTGTATTTTAACATTTATTAATATTTTTAGTCTTGTTAAATATCTGTGGGTATATCTATAACCTATTACACCACACTACATATCATAACCCTAGACACTTTACGTAGCTACATTCATTAAAAAAAAAAAAAAAATAGTGTGAGGTCGTAGTGGTAGCAAGAAAGGCCTTCTGACAATTCACAACTACATCTTATCTCAGGAGCCTTCACAGCTGGCCTCATACAATTACATTTAGTAATATCACCATCATACAATACCATCAAACACCACTACAGGAGCCAAGTGGCTGCGTTCAAAATATGCATTTTCTTCTAGGATAGTCGTGCTGTTACTACCTCCTCACTTCCAAACTTTAGGGTGTCTGCTGTACTGTCAGGCTTTCAGACATAAAACAGTATAATGTCATGTTTCCTAATAAGCGTTTTACAGGTTTTTAAACCTAACTCTCGTATGGGTAGTGTTTTTTATCACGGTCTATTTGAAAAAAAGTTAGTGCTTCTGGCCTTTCGCGCGTGATGGCATTAATTTTGTATCGCGAGACGCGTGTTAGTGTTGCATGCGTTCCGGCTTTCAGCCCTCCCTCTCTCTATCCTAATTCCATCTGTCCTTTCGTTTATGTTAACGTAGTGTATAAAAATAAAATTAATGCTAGTATTAATCTAGGTCATTAATCAGCTTGCGTATCTCAAGGTTTTCTTAGAAATACAGTACACGTTTTATTGTTTTGTGGAAACGCGTGTATTGATGCAGTAGGCTTTACTATCACCGTGAAAGCGTTACAATTTGCAGACGAAGTAGAAAAAGGGGGATCTCGAGTACAGTCATTGTGACAGCACTGTTCTTTACCATTCCTCTTTCCTTTTATTGAATTAATGCGTTAGGCTTTACATTTACCTGATAATTTATATATGTGGATTAGAATTTCTCACGACAAATTCTCCCCACTTGAAACAGACGTTATATGTCAGTCTATAATTCTATATACACATAGAGAAATTTAGGTCTATGCCTGGTGATTTCTTTGATTTTCATCGCACGGATGGCGACTTAGAAAATCTGCATCAACGTTTCTCTGATTTTATTTTGATCATGGATTAATGCAGGTGGGTCAATTCAAAGTAAGCACTACTGACGAAGGTTGCCTCAGACCTCTGCAATCCAAGAATCCATTTCAGTTATATTACTGAACAGCGGCAAGTGTTACTGCTTGTCTTATTGCTGCTCAGCAATCAGTATTCACCATTTCTCTTATCTGAGTCTGCTCAACGACATGTCCCGAGAATATTAGATGTTCCTCAATTTGTACGTTATGAGGAGTTGATCTATATGGTGATATATGATTTGTGTAGGGGATCCAATAAGTTCCTGATCCGCCTTAATAAACACTCGGACTATCCTCAATTCAAAAAGGCAACAATGGAGACACTCTGCTCCTCCGACATGTTCACAGTCAACAATTGGTCTGATCTCAGGCATGATTGAATGTGGAAACACCCTTCTAATAATATATTTATAATGTTCTATAATGTGCCACTCAAATGGAGGCCATTTTCACCAACTATAGTTCCGCCTACCGACAATCTGGTGACTTAAGATAATATGTTGGGAAATGAGTTTCTGCATCAGAAATCAATTCGCCCTTAGCATTGCTATAAGATGTGTGGGTTATCTCCATCCAGGGTCCGAACACTATTTCCCCTTGGACGGTGTAGGGTCGGGTGACTACCAATGTCACCGGTGCCCTTATAAGGCTAAGTTAATAGCCATATTGTGAAGCGCTGTGAGCATTTTCCCAATTGCTCACTCGTCCACTCCCCACTGTTCTTCTGTTAACAATTTGTTTCGGTTTTAACTTAGGCGGATCATCTTCAATGTCAATGTCAGCCAGCTCCCTAAATGCGGCTTCAAACTGTTCCTGGGGTGACTGGTCGGAGTTTCTATTTTCTCTGGATGCCTTTCTCAGAGTTGCGAATCTAAATATTTTTGGTGAACACTGTTGGGGGGAAGGTGGATACCTATCTGTTACCACTCATTTTGCACGCAGGCTTGCTAAGGCATCGCTGTGCACAGCTGAGAGGTACACGCGACGGACCAGTGCTGAACGCTAGCTATTTGTTAAGTTGTGACCTATATGTAAATGAGTGTATGACGTAGGCAATGTCGGCGGCGAAGAAACGAACGGTGGACGTTCGGGGTGACCGGCATTCGAGGTGTTTGTTCGTCCTAATGGGACAGTGTGTGTTTTTAAGAGTTCCATACTAGGGATCTCATTTTTATTAAATTATTGTCAGATTATCTACTGACACTACTTCAAGAATGTGTGTTTGAGTGATGTGTGGCAAGACGGCAGACAGAAGGTAGTACGTAACTGTGTAATACAAATTAACATTCATGACAAGGTCGTTTTGGAATATTTGCAGACAGTTTGACCTCTAACGGCCAGCTGTACAGTTCATCAATTCTTACTGCCAGAGATAATATGGTTATTATGGAGCACCATTTTTATACAAATATCTCAATGTGTGAAGTACTCAGTGTTGTGAATATCGTCAATTAAAATCGTGTTAATTGTACGATGGACTGAGCGTACTTATTTCAAGTTGGTCTGACTGCATTTACATGTGGATGTTATACATGCCAACCCACGACATAACATGTGTTACCGATAACATTCACAATTACACAAAAACACGAGGTAACACCCAATGGTGGCCAATGTGGGGAGGTGGATGGAATACTTCATCCAGTTCTGTATATCTCGCGTAAGCTCTCTCAAACTGAATGCAGATACCCCATAATTGAGAGAGAGCTTCTAGCGATTATGTGGTCCGTGACCAAACTTCAGCGATACCTTCTTGGGTCTCGTTTCATTATTGAGACAGACCAGAAGGCTCTCTCGTATTTACAGAGTGCACAGATGAAAAACCCAAGGGTCGCAAGATATGCGATAAACTTACAAGCATATGACTACATCATCCACCCAATTGATGGCAAGTCCAACGTTATCGCAGATGTGTTATCGCGTTACCCACAAACAGATAATACAGATTCTCAAGCATTTGGCATCGTGGAGAATAAATTAATGCCTATCCATGACCATAACACAGAGCTGAACCTCTACATCTACCATTGGATTTGAATCATGATGTCGAGGGTACCCACAGATATGAGGTGCTTGATAGTCATTTCCTGACTTTTGAATATGACATTACAAGACATTGTTATGCATGGTGAATTTTTTTTTTTTTTTTTGGTCTCGGCACATGCTCAATGGTAACTTCGTCCACACAGCTATCCAAAGACATTTGTAAGTGACATTCTTTCCTGCGGGTACTTTGAAACTTAGGTGTATGATGATCAAGAATTAAGGACATGGTCACAGACTTCTCCAACTCACTATCAAGCAGTATTGACTGGTATCATCTGTTATTTCAACAAATACTACGTGTCTGGAACTTTTATTGACACATCTTGTGCAGAATGCTTAAAATCGGATTGGCTTTTAGCGTAAAGGAAACTCACATCTGGAACATTTTCATAACCATACCATTTAAGGGACGATAAAATTAAGAAGTGATAATACCTATGCCTTACTTTAAGAACTTTAACTAGTTTCATTATTTCAAGATGATGAACACATCTTAGACATTATCACATGGACATAATTAAATTTACAGTTTTTTTTCTTCTGTTTTTTCAATATGGTTTAATATCATTCAATTAGCTAGTTAAATTGATTCATCATTTAATTATTTCATTGAACTTCTCCATGTATCATGCATCACAATTTTATTATCATATTTCATCATTTGACATCTCCATTTAGTTTTTTTTTTCCATTTCTTGACATCTTTTCTATGGACAATTAATCATATCTAACATACACGACTTTTACTTCACGTTTTGTGAAATGGTCCAGGGTTTGTCATCCTCCTTTGAGGAAAACTTTCAGTTTTCGCTGGGGGGCGGGGTAGTGTTACCACTCATTTTGCACGCAGGCTTGCTAAGGCATCGCTGTGCACAACTGAGAGGTACACGCGACGGACCAGTGCTGAATGCTAGCTATTTGTTAAGGTGTGACCTATATGTAAATGAGTGTATGACGTAGGCAATGTCGGCGGCGATGAAACGAACGGTGGACGTTCGGGGTGACCGGCATTCGAGGTGTTTGTTCGTCCTAATGGGACAGTGTGTGTTTTTAAGAGTTCCATACTAGGGTTCTCATTTTTATTAAATTATTGTCAGATTATCTACTGACACTACTTCAAGAATGCTTGTTTGAGTGATGTGTGGCAAGACGGCAGACAGAAGGTAGTACGTAACTGTGTAATACAAATTAACATTCATGACAAGGTCGTTTTGGAATATTTGCAGACAGTTTGACCTCTAACGGCCAGCTGTACAGTTCATCAATTCTTACTGCCAGAGATAATATGGTTATTATGGAGCATCATTTTTATACAAATGTCTCAATGTGTGAAGTACTCAGTGTTGTGAATATCGTCAATTAAAATCGTGTTAATTGTACGATGGACTGAGCGTACTTATTTCAAGTTGGTCTGACTGCATTTACATGTGGATGTTATACATGCCAACCCATGACATAACATGTGTTACCGATAACATTCACAATTACACATAAACACGAGGTAACACTATCCTCTATGTCAACCTTATTATTGTTATTTTCCTTGTTATTGTTAGGCCCATATGTTTCAGAATGCTTGGCTGGCATCTGATTATGATTTTCCCAACTTGGGGACTGTACCTTGCTACATTTTTCACAGGCCCCCACAAATTGTGCAATATCAGCAGCTACTTGGGGCCATTAGAATTTTTCCGATGTCCTTTGACGGGTGGTCCCATTTCTCTGGTGTCCACCGTCTGGTACAACATGAGCCTGTGCCATCACATTTTCCCTGTAGGGGGTTGGTAATACCAATTGTCCCTGTTCTTTGGATCCTGCTCTAGCTTTCCTTAAGAGCTGTCCTTCCTTCAAATAAAATTGTCCTTTCTTAGGGTGTGCATGGCTTGTTGGCAATTTACCAAAGCAAGGTTTTAATGTTTTATCTTTTGCCTGGGCCTTTCTTATCTGCTTATGAGAATAAACTAGTGGTGGTTCCTCCTCCGTTCTACTAGGGGTCGACCTGACCTGAAGCGTGGCCATTACCACAGGTTTTATAGGGCTTCCTAGAAAAACATATTTGCTTCCTAACACCAGCGGGTAATTAGGGTTGTCACACACGGCTGCTCTAATCACTCCTTCCACGTACCTTGTCTCTACATTGATCTCGGCTACGGGAAGTGTCATGGTGGATATTCCCTTTACGGCCCCTTGTATCTCCACTTTCTCTGTGGTATACTGTTCAGGGTGCACTAGGGTTGCACTCACAACTGAGTCATATTCTAAACCTGAATCGTAAAGGCACCTAACCTTGGCACCATTACATGTCACTTCTTCACAGATGGGGGGGATGTTGAAGATTTATATGATTCTCTGTCAGTTTCTTCTTCCCCTTGTCCACTGTTATCATGCATGCCGCGTGATATGGAGGAACTTTCCTACCACATTCACTAGTATTATGATTATGCATCCTGCATATTTGACAATATTTTCCTTCCTGTCTGAAGGGTTTCCTGTTATCATATTTCCTTTCATTGAATTGTGGGGTTTTATGTTTATTGTCATACCGTGGCCTATCAAACTGGTGCTTACCTTTGTTTTGATCTCTATAATCAAATTCATTAAAGTTTTGTGGTGCCTGATAATTGTCTACCTGCCTCTTCTTATTACCTGTTACCTCTGCTTGAGCTGCCTGATACCTTTCTGCAACATTTAGTAACTCACCCAGTCTCTCTGCACCTTGTTCCATGAGAAACTTTCTCAGGTCTGGAGCCATGGACTCTCTTAGTTGTTCTATAAGGATCATTTCCTTAAGATCTTGGGTTTTCCCCAGAGAAGTCCATTTCTCCAAGTATGTCTCTAACCGTGCAGAGAACTGGTGATAGGTTTCACCTGACAGTAGTTTAGCATTCCTAAATTTTTTCCCATAAAATTCTGCGTTCTTTTCATATCTTAACAAAAGAGCCTGCTTTAGCATGTCATAATTTTCTTGATCACCTCTGCTCATTTTGGCAAAAACTTCATAAGCTGCCCCACGAAGTCCTTGAGATAACTTTAAGCTCCACCTTTCTCTCTCTAACCCATACGTGGTAGCTAATAGTTCATATCTATTTAGATAGCTCTCAATATCATCGTCTTTCTCAACAAAATGATCTAAATGAAAGTTCATAGCTGAGGTTGAGGCTCCCTGACTAGCAGTAGCATCGGAGGTAAAGGGACTGGCACCATTTTCAGGAGCATGGCCTTGAAACTCAAACTCCCTTAGTCGTAACTCATGTTCCCTTTGTAATCTCTTCTCCTCCTTTTCTGCTTCCCTCTCTGCAGCTAATCGCTTGTCTTCCCTTTCTGCAGCCTGTCTTCTTTCCTCGGCTTCCAATTTCTTAGCCTCAGCCTCAATCTGCAGCCTCTTAGCCTCAGCCTCTAATTGTAACTTCTTAATTTCCTTTTCAGCCTCTAACTTTCTTTCAGCCTCTTTTTCTAATCTTCTTTCTTCACGTTCAATATATTTGTCACATTCCGTAGTGACATAAGCAATCATAACTTGCCCGTCCATTCCTAACTCTCTAGCAGTCTGCACAGCAGCAGATCGAAATTTTGCCAAGTCGGCCATTGTCTAACAGGCAAATGTAAACAATTCAATCTTTCAATAATTATCTAATGACAACCACAGGCACTGAGAGCTCAACCTTATTTATTTCCACCCAAGGATACCTTTTAATTCTTTATTATTCCCAATATATATAATAGGAGAAAGTTCAATATCCCGGGAGCGAGACCCCAATATATGTGGTAAAGTGGGATGATATAAATACTTATAGGGGACTTAGTGTACTGACTGAGATCAGCTGTGAAGGTATCTGTATCTAATAGGTGTAGTGTTTTACAGATAACCTTACTTGCTACCACATTTATACCTCAGTCAGAATTATTCTGTAATATTGTGATGACTACGTTGAATGTCTAAGGTTATGTATATGATGAAGTGTAAGTCACAACAACAACAGACAGATAAACAATTTAATTTATTCCACAACACTTTACAACACTGTGACACTCACACACATTTAACACTCTATAAGACTATCTTAAATGAGTCCAGTGTAAAGTTTCAAATATATATGTATTAATTACTTTCACTAATAGATATCCTGATTCAACTACACAGTGAACCAGGAATCACAATCAAATGTTATCACAATTTATATGTACATAATTTATAAATATGAACCTTGTAGTGACATATTTTATTAGTATTATCCTATGTGTGTAAGTTGTGTAGTAGTACTATGAGGTAATACTGGTTTTGTTTTTCAAGCTATGTTGTTATTTGTCATCATGACTTCAAGTGTTTGATTATCTTGGAAATAGTATTGGGAAAAGTTCACAGTTCCTGTCAATTGAAACAATTTATTGTCCCTCTGGGTTTACTATACTGTCAATTTTAGAGGGGGACATATGATTGAGCTGCTCTGGCCACAGAAGCTTATCTTTCGTGATGGCGGCAGGAAAAGATCTCCTCTTCTCGATTGCTTCACTGCGTTCTGGAGACACCTCACTGGTCGCTATCTGGACCAAGGAGTATGCTGTCAGCCTCTGGATTCAGCAAAACTCAGACCAGGTGCTGCTCAATAACTTTAGGACCACGGTCCCTGAAACAAGAAGGTTGTACCTCCTACTTCAGAACTAATTTATAATCTATTTCCACACTGAGCACAACACATAACAAACACTGAGTTCAGAGCGGTAGGCCAACTGCTAGCTTCATCTGAAACAATTTACACCAGTATTCTCCTCCCTAATGGTTACAACGCCTCTGCAATTCCAGCATTATTTCCTTCTATTCAATAAGATAGGTGTCACAGTACTGTTTGGCAATTCCATGCAGTTTATACTTTTCTCCGACACGTTCTGTTCAGCTTGGAGCAATATCTAGGCTTTGCCTCTTGTTTGCTACTGAACCACACACATATATACAAACACAAATTATCAATTCACATTCAATTTTCATCAAAAAGATATCAAATATGTTAAGCTTACCACAATTCATGGAAATAATACACAAATACGTTGACTGGCGATGAATATGGCACAATTTCGATCTGCCTATGTCCCAGGCTTTTATTTAGAAAAATATGCACTGACTCTCAACGCACTGTTTCTTTAGTAAGTTTATTTGAAAAATGTGTCACTGAACTGACACTCCTAATTGACTATATTGGCGGGTCTAACCAATCGGGCCATGTTTACACAGCTTTTAAAAAAAAGTACCCTTATTACCGTTTCCCCTAACAACAAAGAATTAGTATTTGTAGTCCAACTAATCGTGTTTCGCCTTACATTTACTTCTATCCAATCAAATAGGATTTAACTTGTTGGCCTATTTCCCGTAAAATGGTGGTGTCAAAACATGCCACTGTGCGATTCTGATTTGGTGTTGTCTGACACCCTCACTATTTTCATTTGGCTAGAATTTGTTAATTCCTAGACTGTTTGCGTAACACTTAACATATTCTTTGTCAGCAAGTCCTAAGGAACCCAAATATATAAATTTAATGGAGCCAAGTGGCTGCGTTCAAAATATGCATTTTCTTCTAGGATAGTCGTGCTGTTACTACCTCCTCACTTCCAAACTTTAGGGTGTCTGCTGTACTGTCAGGCTTTCAGACATAAAACAGTATAATGTCATGTTTCCTAATAAGCGTTTTACAGGTTTTTAAACCTAACTCTCGTATGGGTAGTGTTTTTTATCACGGTCTATTTGAAAAAAAGTTAGTGCTTCTGGCCTTTTGCGCGTGATGGCATTAATTTTGTATCGCGAGACGCGTGTTAGTGTTGCATGCGTTCCGGCTTTCAGCCCTCCCTCTCTCTATCCTAATTCCATCTGTCCTTTCGTTTATGTTAACGTAGTGTATACAAATAAAATTAATGCTAGTATTAATCTAGGTCATTAATCAGCTTGCGTATCTCAAGGTTTTCTTAGAAATACAGTACACGTTTTATTGTTTTGTGGAAACGCGTGTATTGATGCAGTAGGCTTTACTATCAACGTGAAAGCGTTACAATTTGCAGACGAAGTAGAAAAAGGGGGATCTCGAGTACAGTCATTGTGACAGCACTGTTCTTTACCATTCCTCTTTCCTTTTATTGAATTAATGCGTTAGGCTTTACATTTACCTGATAATTTATATATGTGGATTAGAATTTCTGACGACACTGTCTAATAGTCTCCTCTGCCTGCGCCATCCATGACATCCCCCTCTTTATTCTCGCTCCTTTGATGTCAGCTATGTTCCCATTCAGGGGATGCCTTTTGTCTGTGGTTAACTTGCATATACGCTTTTACCTGGGCCATCGTATAACTTGATCTAATTGACTGCAATCCAAGCGTGTACCACATCATCACAATGGTGGCATCGTTTTGAATGTGTTCCAGTCGTTCACATTTTGATATTGACAGCATGAGTATTCGCAGGCCATACTCGATTGCAGACCAGCTGGTGATTCAGTAGTCTCTGCTCCAGGTACGCTGCGGCCATTGTTTTTAGGGCTGCCAGACCTCTCCTGCATTTCTGTATGATGTGATCAACATAGTGTTTATATGATATTTAACGATCGAATGTTACTCCAAGGTATTTCAGTTTGTCCTGCCTTTCAATTTTTTGTCCACTGAGAGTAATGTCTGGAAGATTTGCTTTCAATATGGAGTTATTCAAGGAGCACCAAAGCACACAGGCTTTGTTGGGATTGACCTTGGAGCAAGTTTCGTCGCACCATTTAGAAACTACTTGAAGTGTCTCATGAATGCTTTTAACCATTTCGTGTTTATCTTAACCAGTCCTGTAAATGAGCAAGTCATCGGCAATAGTTAATGATCGTCCCAAACTTGTTGGTTGGATTGCAGCTATTTTTGCTGTATAGATGTTAAACAGCACCGGTGATAATGGAGAACCCTGGGGTAATCCTGGGCAAATGTGCATTGGTTCTGATGTCCATGTTCCCAAGCGAAATGCCACTGTTCTCTCAGTTAAGGCTGCTGCTATCCATCTTGTTAGCCAGGGGTTTACACCACAGTCCATTACACAGTCCATCAAGGTTACAAAGCCAACACTGTTGTAAGCATCCTCTAGATAAATTGCCACAGCCACCGTTTCGTGTTTATCTTGGACATCCTCATATACTTCGTACGCAAATGTTCCATCGTTACCGCATGTTACTTTTATTGGTCTATAACTGCCCAGGGTGTCAGGGAGGATGTGTGCAATTTTAAGGTTGTTCATTAATTGTCTCGACACTATCTTCTCATATATTTTTGTGATCTTTGAACAAAATCCAGGAGGTAGTTAAATGGTGCTTTTTGTTCTGTATTAAATTCAGGCTTCGGTCAACATTCTGATCTGATTCACAGAATAACTGCATAGTTCTAAGAAATGGGGTTTAAAAAAACCAGATGCACACATGAAGTCAAAGAAAACACACATGCACACAAACACAATGCCATGTGACCAAATAAATAAATAAATAAATATAATTGAATGCCCTCTATCGATCTCCAAGGCTTGAGTTAAAATGAGCAATCAAAAATGAACCCTAAATAAGACATTATTCAGTAATGGAACTTATACCCGAATAGTAACAACACATCTTTCCCAATATAAAGTAGCTATCACATAATTTTGTTAGCTCTCATTTCCTCTCCGACCGTATTGATTTACCTTTGTTGTGCGTACTTATCTGCGCCATTCGATTGTTGGCATGAGTCATACAGAAAATTACATAAGGAAAGTTATCGTAACATGCACTTTCGAATGCTATTGGCTTAGCAGTTTAGAGGCTTATATACATTCACGTTAATTGGAACGGAAATGCCAGGTGTGAGCGGGGGCAGGAAAACTGCAATATAACACAGAAAATTTTAGACATACAACACTGCATTCCAGAATCGTCAAAGAAGACAGCTCGGACTGAAGCCAGGAAAGAGTAGGCGTTAGGATTCTCAACTTAAAGGAACGGAAAACGTGTATTGGATCACCTTTTGACTAATACCATATGGAAACTCCACCTTTTAATACGGAAACCAGATTCCTACAGGACCTACTCACAAAGTCACAGAGGGATTCATTAATAGAAATAATACCCCAGATGCATATTTGACGAATTTGCACCAAGTTGCCGAGACTATTCAACTGAGCAAGAAGTCTAGTTCCTAACCAGTTATTGGGTTGAGTTGTAACATATTTTATATACTTTGAATCTGACATGCTGATGGTCATGCAGGTCCTTAGGAGGCTTGCAACCCCACCATGTGAAAATAATATAGTCATGAACCACCACAGCAAAGCACTGGCGATTGCTTCGTGCTAGTTCTCTCAGGGAGCCTAAAGCAAAGGTAACCCCAGATTCCAAGTGGAGAAGGGAGTGGATGATGATGACATTGTGTATATATATATATATATATATATATATATATATATATATATATATATATATATATATATATATATATATATTGTTATGAGTAAATTTCATAACACGTATGTCGATATCCATTCAGTTCGACATAGGAGCATGTTTTGTTTACGACCGGTGGCCATTGGTTACAGGAAATACGTCATCACTTTTGGGCCAAGATAGCAGACGCGAGGGTTGTCGTCTGCTGGGTCCAGCGATCCTTCGCTAGATATAATTCGCTGTATGTCTTCTCAAGGTGTTGGACGTATGTGTATTATGCTCCTGATGATTATGGAATTTCATGTATTATTCCTTCAAGTTTACCATCACTAGATCACCCATATACCTCCGTGAGGTAATGCTAGTTCTGTTGTGAAAGGATTTATTATTTCTATGAAGAAAGGGAGTTGAACTTTATTAAATATGTCGAAACCAATCTGAAGTCGGTGTCTTAGCTACAGACAGTACTGAGCTATTACAAAGACGTTATTACTGATGCCATACTATATTTGCTTTGCAATTTATCTACATGGAGCACGTCCAGTTTATTAAACAGTGTTGTGACTTGTTCACACTGCTTTGGTGATGTTATTTAAAGTTGGAGATGTGTTACTGGGTGCGGGGTCTACCAGATTCTACCCCTAGTTGACATTGGCCTGAGTACAAGACAGTTACTCGTATAATATATATAAAGATACATAATAAAAGACAGACCTCGCAACAAATGGGGGCCAAGCTAAACGATCCTTGATCTACAGCTAAAGAGAAGAAATATTTCAAATCGTCGCATGTCACTTCAAGCACTTATCAAAATTTCCAAGATGGCGACAAGTATCGTCTGCTACCCTGTGTAAAGGGTTGAGTGAACTTTTTTCAACGTAAGATTGTCGAGTATACTTCAAGCTGCAGTTTTTTAGTCAGGAAAAGACGTTCCTGCTCAGAAATCAAATTCCAGTTTCACGTTTGTTGCCTGAAGATGGCGTATTTTTATGAAGATGACGGACCAAAGAGATGTCTGGTTTAAGTCAGCTGTTCATGACTTCTAGGCCTAACCTGGTCTACTCTGAGGGATTTTCATCGTTCCTTGCTGAAAGTGACGTGGAATGCTGGAGGAAATTTATTACTGGCATTACAGATAAGTATATTTATGGTTACATACAGCCTGTGTTGCTGATTAAACTGTTTGTCAGAGTTTTTTTAACCTTATATTTATGTTCGTGTCTAAATGTTCTGTAAATAGTTGGAGGATGGAGGGACTTATGAATTCGTCAATACCGCTTCGGATGGTCGATGAATTCATGAGCGTTCTTTAGTTTATGCATCTGTTTGGTTCAAATTTAGGGGCCGGCGAACATTGCTGTGTGTTACTGCCTCAATTGAATTAACCAGGTCCATTTTTTGCCTAGTTGTGTAGTCTTGTTAATTGTAAAGTTTGTTTTTGTGGTAAAGTTACTTGTAATTTTTTATTCAGTTTTTCTTCATTATTGTTTGTACTAATGTTGGCCTTACCTTGCTATAATTTTATTTATTAGATGTCATACATGTTGTAAACTCGTGCTTGTCTTGTCATATGTGTGATGGAGCTGCTTTTGTTTATTTGTTCTACAGTTCATACATTTCTACCTTAGTTCACTATTTGCATTGTCTTCATTTAGCTTTTGTCACTGTATTTAGTCATCTTGTTTGTATCTATTGTCCTTTTATTGCTCCTAAATAACATCTATAATATTATTTACTATTACATGCAGTTGGATAAATTTGAAGTGATGAAATAAGTATTGAATATACTTACTTACTTACTTAGTCGTTCCCCTTCTACCGTGAGGTGTAGAGGTTTGGAAGAGAGAGCGCCAGACTAGGAATCGGCTGTCTTCTTCCTGGCCTGGTTCCATTCTAGTCCTAGGTCCTTCAAAGATTGTCTAATGTTGTCCTCCCAGCGGACTCTGGGTCGTCCTGGGGGTCTGGATCCTTGGCTCTTTGTTTCCCATGCTTGTAGTGGTAGCCGATCTTCTCCCATTCTGCAGACATGGCCAAACCATCTTAGTTGGAACTGTTCTACTTGGGTCTGCAGGGGGTGGGATTTAAGGCCTTGACGTATCGTCTGGTTGCGTACCATGTCTCTTCTTGTTACTTCAACCACCTTCCTCAGATACCTCATTTCTGAGGTTTGGATCTGGCTTTTGTGGGTTGTAGTCATTGCCCATGACTCGCATCCATATGTCAAGACTGGGACATAGGTGGAGCGGTATACAGCCATCTTCGTTTTCTTACCAACCTCTCTCTTGCTGAGGAATCCTCAATTTATGGCCTGAAAAAGTATCCCAGCTGCTGCTTTTCGAGTGGCCAACTCTTCTTTGATGCCTCCCTTTCGGTCAATAGTAGTTCCGAAGTATTTAAAGTGGTCTACCAGCTCCAGGACCTGTTCTCCCAGCTTAATCTGAGTATTGAATATATTGCTTACATATTGATAATATAATATATTTACATTATTGGTTGGCTATTGAAAAGCACAGTAATTGTAAATCATGGCTACCTTGAAAGATTTAGTAAAGGTTGGAAAAGATTTTGGTTTGGAAGGTGAAGCCTTAAAAACCTATGTAGACAAGGAACTCAAGAGAGTGGAGGAATTGGCTTAAAAAAAGAGAGAGGAAGAACTAAATGAAAAACAGAGACAAGAAGAATTTGCTCTTGAAAAGGAAAAATTGGCTGAAAAAAGAAGAGAAGTAGAACCAAAGGAAAAAAAGAGACTAGAAGAATTGCAATTGGCTGAAAAAAGAAGAGCAGAAGATGTGGCTCTTGAAAAAGAAAAATTGGCCTATGCAGCACAATAAGCTCAGTTGGAAATCAGAGCACAACAGGAGCTTGGATTGGCAGAAATTGAATTGGAAAAATTACGTCTTCAACAACCACAGGTTAATCCTATGAATGGTGAGGCTGGTAAAAAAGATAATGCTTCTTATTTTAAGTTCAATTTGCCTAATTTTAACTAAAAAATAGACGATATTTCATGCTTTCTCAATAGATATGAGACATATTGCCAAGAGTTTAAAATTGATAGAGCTACCTGGTCTAGTAGGCTCATGAACTTATTAGTGGGTGAGGCACTTACTGCAGTCTGTACTTTGGATGATCAGACTAGAAAAGACTATGAAGCTGTAAAAGCCTTGCTACTGAAGAAGTATCAATTGGATGAAAATGGCTACAGGTTGAAATTTAAGTCATTATTGCCAGATTCAGTAAAAGATTTTAATGAATTTGTCTCATTTGTTAAGTTGTACTTTTCTAGATTGGTTGATTTGTCCAAGATTGAAAAAACTTTTGAAGGGTTATCTGATTTGATTCTGAGAGACAAGGTTTTGTCTTCGATTAGTGGAGACTTTTTCTCATTCCTGCAGGAGAGGAAACCAGAAAATTTGTCTAAGCTTGAAACCCTTGGTAGGCAATTCCAAGTTGCACATCCTGGTAGAAACCTTAGTAAGAATAACGTTAAGGATTCCTTGCCAGTGGCATCTTCTAGGACTTTTAATTATAATACAACTAGGCAGAGATCAACCAGCATAGACAAAAATTATAGAGTTAATCAGCACAATAACTATGGCAATAACAGAGGCAGGTATAATTTTAACAAAAAATTTCAACAGAAATTATAACTCTTATGATGATAGATATTATGGACAACAGTCATCATTCAGATCCAATGATTATCAAAACAGGAGGATATAATGCCAGATCAGGCAGAGGACGAAAGTCATTTTATAGGAATAATGACAATTCCTTTAATAATAGAATTTCTCTACAGAACAATACCTTCAGACAGTCAAGGAACCCTGAACGTTCAAATGCTGTCGTACATGTTGGTGACAATAATTCAGTTCAGAATAATAATGGTTTAGCTCTTGCAAATGCATGTAGTGTTGATTTATCCAACAGTGCAAATTGTTCTAAATGTAACTGTTTCAGCTACAGAGAGTCCCGAGACTTTTAAATGGACATCCGTTACCAGTCATGTCCTCATATTATGGGAGAGGTTCACTGATATTGAATAAGGGCTTTGTGAACAATCAGCTGGTGTCACTTTTGAGGGACACAGGTTGCACAACGATTGGAGTGCGCAGGTCGCTGGTGGATCAGTCAGATTATACAGGAAGAGAGGTGAAATGTATTACATTTGGAGGCCCAGTGGAATACTATTCAACTGCGAAAGTATTTTTGGATACCCCGTACTTTACAGGGAGAACTCTCGTGTGCCCGTTAAATAGTCCCATCGAAGGAATTACCTTAGGCAATATTCCTGGCATTCATGAATGTACAAAGGATGATATTGAAAAATGGGAACAACAGCATTTCATATGTGCAAATGCTGTTACAACCAGAGCTCAAGCTCGTGCTCATTTGGATAGTCACATCCAAAGTGATAATGAGATAGATGAGGTGTTGAATGATGAGAATAAGACTGGAGAGGTGGTGAATGATGAAGATCATAATAATGATAATGAGAATGATGATAATGATGAAAATAATAATGATGAGGAAAATATTGAGGAGGAGGAGGAAAGAGATGATAATTTCCAGGTGGAACATTGATAAGGAGTCTTTCATTCAGAGACAAAATGATGATGACTCCTTGAGGAAATTTTTTGAAGTTGCAAAATCAGATGATGTGCTGGTTGATAATAATGCATAACACTGGTACACTTTAAAAAAATGGTATTTTGATTAGAAATTTTCAGGATTGTACATCTGTAAAAAAAACAGATTATGGTGCCAGCTTGTTTTCAACCATTTGTTTTACGACTTGCCCACGACATTAATTGCGCGGCTCATTTAGGTATTGCAAGAACAAAGCAGAGGGTTTTGTCACATTTCTTTTGGCCTGGTGTAACAAAAGATATTAAAGCTTGTTGTCGCACATGCACAGTGTGCCAAGGTGTGGCAACGGAAAGGACTAAACATGATGCTCCGATTCAAGCAGCGGATATTTCTCTGCGTCCATTCGCAAAGATGGCTATTGACCTTATTGGTCCATTAAAGGTCAAATCAGCTAGAGAACATAAATACGTGCTAACATGCATTGATATGTGTACACGCTGGCCAGAAGCGATTCCTCTTAAGTCCATAACAACTGTTGACATAGCGGATGCGCTATTTTTAATTTTCAGCAGACTGAGTTTTCCCGAAAACATACTATCTGACCAGGGAACTCAGTTCGTCTCTGACGCAATGAAACAGGTGATGAAGGAGTTCGGTATTGAACGCTCTCTTAGTTCAATTTATCACGCCCAAGCAAATGGGAAAATTGAAAGATTAAATAGGAGTTTAAAGCAGATGTTGGGTAAAGTTACCACTAAATATCCACAGGATTGGGACAGGGTCTTGCCCGCGATTTTATTCGCTTACAGAGAAATTCCCAACGAACACACCGGATTCGCTCCATTTGAATTAGTTTTGGGGGCAAAACCAAGGGAACCTATGTCCATTTTAAAACAATTGTTGGCTGGAGCTGACATGAATGAAGAGGTTCAAACCTCATACCAATATATTATCAATTTGGGAAAAAAGATTATCGACGCATGCAAATAGCAGTGCAGGCGTCAGAAAAGTCAAAATTAAAGGCTCGTTTGTTTGCCAATCAAAACAGGAAACTACGCCAATTATGGCCTGGTGATGCGGCCTATGTATTATTACCAAACAAAGACAATAAATTACTTGTGTCATGGAGAGGAACTTATACAATTATTGATAAATTGTCAGATGTTGACTACATTTTATCTATTAATGGGAAGGAAAAAACTTTTCACATTAATATGTTACAGCAATTTCATACACGTCCTCTGCATCTTAAACCAGTCTTTGAAGCTATTGACGAATCTATTGATCGTCGTTCGTTTTTAGCGGTTATACAAGAAGAGGAGTCTGACTTACGTGATGGTACTGAACCACTTTTATCATTACCAATCTTACATCTTTTAGCTACTGCTGCTCATCAGAAGGAGCAAATTTCTCAGTTACTACAATCTTTCTCTGATGTGCTCCCGGATGTTCCTGGGCATACAGATATCATCCAACATAATATAGTTCTTACAGATTTTTGACCTATCAAGTTGAAACCGTATCCTATACCTATTCACTTACAGTCACGGGTTCAGGAGGAAATAGAAGAAATGATAAAATTAAATATCATTACCTTATCACGTTCACCTTACAGTTTTCCTATGGTATTGATCAGGAAAAAAGATAAATGTATTCGTATTTGCAAAGATTTCAGGCGTTTAAATGCCCTCACAATTCAGGACGCGGAACCATTACCATTGTTAGATTATCTTCTGGACAAATTAGAGACAATTTGACTTGTCAAAAGGCTATTGGCAGGTGCCATTAACTGACAGTGCTAAGCCTTATACAGTTTACGCTACACCTCTAGGATTGTTTCAATTCAATTTTATGTCTTTCGGTCTTTTTAACGCTCCTGCTACCTTTGTTCGCATGATGCGAAAACTTTTATTCTGACCGTGAAGATTTAATGACTTATATAGACGATATTTGTTTATTTCATCGAACTTGGGATGAACATATTGTAGGAATTAATTCTTTGTTGAATACCCTGCGTTTACATAATCTTACTGCTAGACCTTCTAAGATGAGAATATGGTTCACTGAAATTTCTTTTCTTGGTCATAAAGTAGGAGGTGGGTTTCTTAAACTTGAGGATTCTATTATCTCGAAAATCTTAAATCTTGAAATTCCTCAAACTAAGAAGCAAGTTCGCAGTCTGTTAGGCTTGGTGAATGTCTATAGAAAATTCTGACCTAATTTTTCTGACATTACTTCAGTTTTGTCCTCGTTGGTAAAAAAAAAAACTCGCCAAGCAAGATCATCTGGTCGCATGCTTGTAATGTTTCCCCAATGTACTTAAGTGTGCCTTTTCTAACGCACCTATCTTGAGATTACCTGACGCTCGTTTTCCATTTACCCTCAGAGTCGATGCGTCAAATACAGCAATCGGAGAAACATTGATGCAGCAGTTTGAAGGCTACATGCACCCAACGTTGTATGTTAGCAGAAAATTGTCACCCACAGAGCATCGATATCCCATTGTCGAACGTGAACTTCTCGCCATCATATTCTGCTTTACAGCGCTACCTGATGGGAGCCCGATTCACCCTGGAGACAGACCAGATGACACTTTCGTATCTTAAAACAGCGAGATTCAAGAACGCAAAGGCCGCTAGAGCTTCGTTGGCTCTGCAACCTTTCGACTATGACATCAAGGCAATTAAAAGGAGCCAGAATGTAGTAGCGGACGTGTTGTCCCGGTGTATAAAACCCCCCATATCACCTATCAACGATACGAATACAGGTGACTCACAGAATTTCAAATAAACTACTTACATCTTTCAGGATGTGCTGATCAAATTAACTATGACAAGTATGATGATGTGTTCAAATGACGCTACAACATTTTCACAGCAATTATGGTGATGAAGATGCTTAAAACAATTGTACTTCAACAATGCTGAAAGCTGATAATCTGCAGTTCATTTTCAAATAAAGAAACATTGCTGATACGAGAAAGCGGTTCGCACAGCAACATTATGATGATGAATTCGTGATTGCTCAAAATGAACTAAGACCTTGTTGAACTCAGCACATTACGTACGGATATTGTGGATGAATGGCAGTGCTTACATGCAACTTATAAACTTAACACAAGCATAACTTTGGTGAAATGTTACAATTGATGTCATTTCAGGACATTTTTTTGTGCGGACATATTTTATCATTCTGAAGTGGAATGACTTACGTTTCCAAATAAAGGGACATAACGCTGAAATGACTGACTCGAAAATAGCAAAGGGACGTAACAACAAAATTGCATATCTGACTATCTTCGATTGAAAATTCGTGTCAATATGAACAGTTCGATTGATCCTACCATTATATTACATGGTCGACAATCATGGACATTATTAAGAATGTACTTCTACATACATCTAGGAACATTGTATGAACATTTATTCATTCGGAAGGACTTTGCATCACAGACTTGAACATTATTATGTAATAGTAAATACTCATTAATGTGAATTACTAGAAATGATTGAGATTTTGACACAAATATATGTCACACTCACACCGGACTTTAATACATTGATGCGCTAATATGCCATACTATTATGTAGGGCTAAAACACATAGCCATGGTTGTTTCTATTGCACACACATGTGTCTTATACAAGATTGCCTTTAATATGTTATATTAAGAACATATAAATTTAAAGAACACAATATTTTGATCAATTCACAAACATGTTGCATGCACTCAATCTATTGTTTGATTGTCTGCCTCATGTAGTCTATTGTCTCTATTACATAATTTAATTAATTTTAATGCTTTGCATTTTTTAAACTTAGTGACTTATGTTACCTGACGGGACATTTAGGTGTTTTGGACAGGGTTTGGTATGAGAATGCCTGGACTGATATAATAATTTTTTTTTAGCATGTTGGCTGATTGTGCTATGGTTACCTCACATTGTTGTTAAATTATTTGCATCCTTTGTAGTCGATGGTGTGAGTAACATTGTTACTAATTTCCACACCATGAGTGTTTATTTGCCTACACTGGAGCACAAACCTGGGTGCTATACAATTTCATTCTAACAGTGAAATTTGATTATACCATCTTTTCACTCCAGTGATGTTTATACTCACATCACGTAAATAATACAAACTTCGTTTCCATTATTTGACGGGGGGGGGGGGGGGAGTAAATGTAATGAGTAAATTTCATAACATGTATGTCGATATCCATTCAGTTCGACATAGGAGCATGTTTTGTTTACGACCGGTGACCATGGCTTACAGGAAGTTTGTCATCACTTTTGGGCCGATATAGCAGACGCGAGGGTTTTCGTCTGCTGGATCCTTCGCTAGAGAGATTTCGCTGTGTGTCTTCTCCAGGTGTTGGACGTATGTGTATTATGCTCCTGATGATTATGGAATTTGATGTATTATTCCAAGTTTACCATCACTAGATCACCCATATACCTCCGTGAGGTGATGCTAGTTCTGTTGTGAAAGGATTTATTATTTCTATGAAGAAAGTGAGTTGAACTTTATTAAATGTGTCGAAACCAGTCTGAAGTCGGTGTCTTAGCTACAGACAGTACCGGGCTATTACAAAGACGTTATTACTGATGCCATACTATATTTGCATTGCAATTTATCTACACGGAGCACGTCCAGTTTATTAAACAGTGTTGTGACTTGTTCACACTGCTTTGGTGATGTTATTTAAAGTTGGAGATGTGTTACTGTGTGCGGGGTCTACCAGATTCTACCCCTAGTTGACATTGGCCTGAGTACAAGACAGTTACTCGTATTATATAAAGATACATAATAAAAGACAGACTCGCAACACACATATATATATATATATATATATATATATATATATATATATATATATATATATATATATATATATATATATATATATATATATATATATATATATATATATATATATATATATATATATATATATATATATATATATATATATATAAATATATATAAAATAAATATAAATATAAATATAAATATAAATATAAATATAAATATATATATATATATATATATATATATATATATATATATATATATATATATATATATATATATATATATATATAATATATATATATATATATATATATATATATATATATATATATATATATATATATAAATATATATATAATATAAATATATATATATATATATATATATATATATATATATATATATATATATATATATATATATATATATATATATATATATATATATATATATATATATATATACATATATATACTATCATGTGTAATAAGTTGCATGTATATTTAAATATGTCCAACCAGGCACAAGCTACTTGTCACTGTCCAGTCGAAATTTTCACAGTAAATTAACTAAAAGAATGGTTATTTTGATCATGTCCATAGATTTATATGATATACGCTCGAGGAGAGTAAAAATTCTGAGAAAAGATTCGGTTGACGGACAGGGAGAAAGGCGCCTGATTAATATCAGAAAAACAAAGATTTAGCAGCGGAAATTGTTCTTTTATTAACTCTAAAGTTTGTGGTACGAGTTTACGAGACCATGTGCATCACGGGTTTACGATACCAGATGTACTGCTGTTCTGTGGTTCAAAACTTGCGATCGACACTTCAAACCTATATTCAACGAGTTGTGAAGATTTCTGTCTTGACCAAGAGACGTGACCTCGCCACGGAGACGAATTGACAGAAACAACAACATCAACACTCCAGCAATTTGCTAAGTGACATTTTTAGCAGGCCAATGCAACATAACTTATTGATAGAGCCACGCTGAGCTAACGCAATATAATACACACATGTTATGAATTTTAATCATAACTCTCAGCCTTAGAAATTGAACCTATTCAACCTTGGATGCAACTATAAAATCCACAATTCCGCCAGCAGTAGGCAATTGTGAAAGTAACAAACTGAAGACAAATTATTGCGGTCGTTCCGCAGCACACCAAAGATACGCTTGCGTGAAGCCGACGAGGCGTGAATTCTTTATAGCCGGCATCTGAAATCTAACATCGCCTGACACCCCATATAATTCACCGCCTGTTTCTTGTAACGCAGCCCTCCTTTCACCAATACAATGAAAAACTCGATGTATTGCGGACTTTCAGGGTGTTTCCTATACCGCAGGTGGGGCTAGATTTTACTGTCCCGAGTTCCATAGCCCATTGCGGTTGTTTCACAGCCAGCATGATGCCATCTCCGCAGTTTCACTAAGCTTCTTCAGTGCCCTTGTTCTCGACTGTCCTCTCAGACCTAACAGTTTCAATAAAACATACACTGACGCAGCCGCGAGCCCTCTTGCACCCACGTCAACAGCCATGACCCTTGCAGTGAACCCATCGTGTCTCAGATCCGCGGCCAGATCACTATACTTTGCCGCTTTGAACGAATGTTGCTCGTCCAATCTGGATTCAAATGGCGCGGTCAGTTCAATCATTATAATCTGGTGCGATGATGAAGAATGCAGCACTATATCCGGCCGTCTTCTGGGTTTTTCTGATATTCTCTGGATATGCCCCTCTTCCAGGTAGGTATACCGCCAGCACCCAGTCATTTGCACAGTCAAGAAGAGATGGTAAACTGCTACCTGATTTACTAGGTGTGGGGTGTGCTGACTGTCCTGCTCTCGGAAAGTATGTATTTGCGGTGCTCGGCCTGACTTTGCTATTCGCCTTCATCCTTGTCAGATCTATTGTCGCAGCCAGCTCACTTAGCACTTTGTTGTGGCGTCATGTGTATCACCATTGCCCTAATGCCACCTTGCAAGCTGAAAGCACGTGTTCACATGTCTGCCTGTCCTGGCATAGGGGGTACTGCTCATCATCCGACTCTCCCCATCTCACAAAGTTTGTGGCCGATGGCAGGAGGTCATACATTGATCTAATAATAAAACTGAGCCTAAGAGGTGCCATATGCCATATATCATTCCATGTCAAGGACCTTTGCAGGGCTCCTTCCCATGTAGTCCATTGATCTTGTTGGGCCTGCTGCACTGCTTTTTGCAACCTCTTATCATTCTCAGCTCCTCGTATCTCCTGAACTACCACGTCTATGTGTCCTAGATTTGAGAAACTCTTGACTTGTTCCAGTATCGCCCCATTTATATACAAGTGTATTTGCTACTTTGGTTTGTTGACGGCTTTATTAATTATCATTTGCATGTCTAAGGTCGTTTATTGATGTTCCACCGATGTTCAGTCCTGACTTTTCACGTATCTGAAAAAATATATGTAGATATTACACTTCTTAACCCTTTTTTTTTATAATGTCTATATATGTCGAGTAATTCCTGTCAGATCTAATTTTTTTTTTAAATTAAGGTGTTTGGTACTTGTCTTTGTAGCCCGCCCCTTTCAACCATCTACTATATACATGGAGCTGTTGGTTATATCAGGACGTGTTTCTTTTATTGTAATACGTTTTTGTATGTATTTATTTTTTACTATATTATCTCTAGTAGGTATTTTTCTTTTTGTAGTTACATTTCAATATGGTTTTATTATCCAAAATATGATATTGTCTAAACTGGTATGTTTTTAATTTTCACTGGAGGGTTATTTGGTCAATCCGTATTTATCTGGGGGGAGTCTTTCACCAATGTGGACTACTGGCTCGCATTATTATTTATTTATTTTTTATATGTTAGCTTTAGTTTTTGTAATATAGCCTAGTGTTTTATTAACTTTTCTATTTCTGATGGGGTCTTAGTACCAATGAGATTTTCTACACGCATTTCTACCTTGTGGTTACTACAGTATGTCTTAATGTTTTGCCTCTGCTGGTCATATTTTTTGCAGTCCACCAGAAAGTGTCTAATTGTGTTTGGTTCTTGACACTCTTCGGATGTGGGTTCCCCAATCATGAAATATCCAGTTCCAAGCTTGAGCCTCAGCAATTTTTTATTAATTGGTATTTTTAGTTCATCTTGTATTTGACATTTTTTGCTTAGTTTTTTTTCGGATTTCATATGAGTGTCTTGCTTTTTTACTTTGGTCCCATGCTATTATCCACTCTTTAGTTATTACAGTACCAGTAGCAGCAATAGTAGTAATAGGTAGTTGTTGTAGTTGTTGTATCATTGGTTGTCGCAGAAATAATAGTAGCAGCAGTAGTAGAATGTAGGAGGAGTAGTAGTACCAATAGTAGTTGCAGCAGCAGTAGTAGTAGCAGTAGAAGTAGTAGTAGCTGTAGCAGTAGTAGTAGCTGTCTTAGTAGTAGTAGCTGTAGTAGTAGTAGATGTAACAATAGTAGTAGCTGTAGCAGTAGTAGTAGTTTTAGTAGTAGTAGCTGTAGCAATGGTAGTAGCAGTAACAATAGTAGTAGCTGTAACAATGGTAGTAGCTGTAGCAGTAGTAGTAGCTGTAGAAGTAATGGTAGCAGCATCAGTAGTAGCTGTATTAGTAGTAATAGTAGCATCGTTAGAAGCAACATCAGTAGCTGTAGAAGTAATGAAAGCAGAATCAATAGTAGCTTTATTAGTAGTAATAGTAGTAGCGTTAGAAGCAACATCAGTAGCTGTAGAAGTAATGAAAGCAGTAATAGTAGTAGCGTTAGAAGCAACATCAGTAGCTGTAGAAGTAATGAAAGCAGAATCAATAGTAGTTGTATTAGTAGTAATAGTAGTAGCGTTAGAAGCAACATCAGTAGCTGTAGAAGTAATGAAAGCAGAATCAATAGTAGTTGTATTAGTAGTAATAGTAGTAGCGTTAGAAGCAACATCAGTAGCTGTAGAAGTAATGAAAGCAGACGTTTCAATAGTAGAAGTAATGTATTAGTAGTAATAGTAGTAGCGTTAGAAGCAACATCAGTAGCTGTAGAAGTAATGAAAGCAGAATCAATAGTAGTTGTATTAGTAGTAATAGTAGTAGCGTTAGAAGCAACATCAGTAGCTGTAGAAGTAATGAAAGCAGAATCAATAGTAGTTGTATTAGTAGTAATAGTAGTAGCGTTAGAAGAAACAACTTTAGAAGCAATAGTAGTTGTATTAGTAGTAAATAGTAGTATCAGTAGCTGTAGAAGTAATGAAAGCAGAATCAATAGTAGTTGTATTAGTAGTAATAGTAGTAGCTTTAGAAGCAACATCAGTAGCTGTAGAAGTAATGAAAGCAGAATCAATAGTAGTTGTATTAGTAGTAATAGTGGTAGCGTTAGAAGAAACAACTTCTTTAGCTGTAGAGGTAATGAAAGCAGAATCAATGTAGTTGTATTAGTAGTTGTAGTGAAGTGAATCTGTATGACAACGTGCTCAAAATTTTCCCCGCTCATAAACTAGCTATCGTATTTTTAAATCTATAAATAACTACAGTATTTGAAATTTGTCTGAGGGCCCAGTCAAATTTAGCGCCAACAATTTATCTAGTGTATTTGAATTTGTCTAGGAAACAAGTCAAAAGTTACCGCCCACCCAAAAATTATCTAAGAGCATAGTACACATTTAACAACCAATCAAATCGTTTCCTTTTCTTGTAGTGATAAGAATATTTTGGTTGACGGGGAAATAATGCATATTTTGTGTTTTTGACCGAACGTAGATAATTTATTTCTTAATAACTAAAGATAATTAAAATGAAAGGGATATCTCAAATTATAGCGCTAATATTGCTTAACACATAAACATAAAGATTCCCTCATCAAAAAATTGTATGGTAGTAGAAAAATTTATTTTAGGGATATTTTCACATCAGGGTAATGCCCAATTTAATTAGTTAAAAATTACCCAGATTGAAATGCAAAGGAATAACTAAGGGAAAACTATATAGAACGATAGAGAGAAATTGGCCGTTTAATTATCACTTTTGATAATTAAAATCGGTCCACTAATAACTATAATATAATATTTTCAAATTTGGTCAGATTCTACAATCACGCTTAGAACCGCATAAGTACTAGTCTCAAAAATTAACTTTTTGACTTTCCCTCTGATGGGGCGGGTATAGTGCTATAAATAGTAAGAACCTTTTGTGGTTTTCCGCCATTCAATTTTAAAACTTAGCACATAGCTGACCGAAGAAAAGACAGTATCGACCACGTCTTGTGCCTTCCTGGACTTGAAAGCAGTTCTAGATCCTTATGTGGGCCAGATTCAGCGTGTGTATGTGTGCATAATTACCTGAGGGTAAGGAAGATATCTTTATTTGTATATTTTGTTAATTATTGATAACCAGCCAAAAAGGTTCAATACCGATTCAAAAGTGAAACTGCAGGACGGATGTGTCACGGTCACATTGACCTAAATTGTGGCAGTGTGTAGCGTTAGAAACGTGCTCGAGATGCGAGAGAAACTGATAAAATGAGTATGGTGTTTGAAAATGTGGCATAATTACGACCAGTAAGTTCTAGTAGGGAATTAAATTTGTATTTTCGCCTGGAGTGATTCACTGTTAAAAGATACTGTATTAGGCTTACAGGAGTTGTCGGCATAAAGAAATCAAGTTGTTACATATTATTTTGTACTTAACCTAATTATCGCACGGAAGCCAAGCATGGGGCTCAGGACAGTAACAGGGAATCCATACAGGAAAAGATAATCACAGGAAACAGACAGTAGAAAGGAAATTATATGTCTAGGGCAACCTGTTAGCACAATGTCTGAAGGGTAAGTTGTGACGTCCTTTATGTGTATGTGGGTTGAAACAGATGCCTACATAGAATGTGGTTATCCTTGATTCCAGGTTCGATCTCAGTATCTTGAAGAGATCTCTGGCCATTGATACGGGAGGCTGCTGTAGACCACAGCTCGGCATAAGTCAGGAGCTCTATCCAGCAGTATTTTCCTCAAGTATATGCAGATTGTTTGGTCATGACGTGGGCATAGAAATTCAACAACAACCACAGATAAGTTGCCAGCCAGTGACATAATTTCAGAAGCTCACCCAGTCTACTTAACTTACCTTTATATGATGACAAGTAATAGACATATAAACTATTTACAGATTTAAAGCCAACATTCAGGATACAGACAAACTTGACATTTTGTGAAATATAAAGCGAGAATAGCTTCCTGTGAATCTGATACCGCATGGACAGAAATTTACCTGTTATTTATTTTAAAAGTGTAAAAATATTTCATTTCCTTTTTTGAGTATTCCTGACCTGCAAAGATTGAGGTTCAGGAACATTAAATTGTATATATAATTTCCAACAGTCTTTCTTACAAAGTTTATTACAGTTAAAGTTCTGTTTTGAAATTTTGTATTTGTAAAAATTTAATTCATCCCTAGACACATATTGAGTCAAATAAAACAAACAATACTATAAATTTTAATCTTTGGTGAGATCTTAAGAGGTAGCGGATAGGGACTCAGAGAACTTCATCATCATCATTCCTTACTCTGGGAACTTACATAGCTGGACCTCACCTTGATTGTCTATACACCCTTGCTCTTTTCAGAGAAGGGGGTATTACTTATAAGACCAGTCTCTCATCTGGCACTATCCTGGTATCCTCTGATACACCTATTTGTCCAGGATATCCCACCATTTAGTAACATCTAAACTTCTTATGACAGTAGTAATAGTAGTAACTTTAGAAGCAACATCAGTAGCTGTAGCAGCAGTAGCAGCAGACAGCAGCATTAGTAGCAGCAGAGCAGCCAAATGTAAAACTGAAATGGAGAGATACATAAAGACAAGGATAAAGAAGACGTTGGAAAATCTTGAATGGATGGCACAAGGAAGACACGCTTGGGGTGTGTTTGTTGAAGGCTTGTGCTCTACGGGGAGTTCTTTGGATAATTATGATGATAACGATGATGATGATGAAGTCCCAGTAATGGTATTGTTGTTGTTATTATTGATCCAACGGCGTTTGGGTTCCCGCCCTTCAGGCCAATGCCACGTAGTGGTATCGAGAAGGGCTCGCAACTTAGTAATGATATAAATGTGATGTGTAGTCGACGATTGGCTAAGCGGTTAGACCACTTTCCTCTCGCAGCACAGTTGTCGGGTTCCGAGATCGAGACTTGGTAATGCCTGAAAACATACCTTTATGTTTGTCTAATATTTATTTACTGTTTACAGGCCTCGGGTGTCCCTTCCTTATGTGTTATAAAAGTAAAAACGTAGACGAGTAGTTTATAAAATAGTTCCCCTTTTGTGAGCTGTCAGGGTCGGAGAGTACACTGTGAACGCATGGGTCCTAGGTGAGTTGTGGTCAGCACGGGTTTCACGAATTACATGAGGAGATAACGGGGACAGGAAAATTGAGAGTGCGTGGTAAGCAGTTGATATTTGGTCATGAGAGAGTAAGGACCACAAGGAATCTCAGATAGAGTTTTCTTGAGTGTGATAGTGGGGAATTGGGCCGATGTGCATATGCCTTGTAATAACAGTGGTTCCCCAAGTGTACACTAGAGCAGTGTTCCCCACCCTTTTGCGAGTCACGACCCCCTTTTATAATAGCCAAGTAACCTGCGACCCCCCGCCACATTTGCACATAAAGGCATTTTTAATAGGGTAAAGAAAACACATTAAAAATAGATTTTTCAGAATATAATTCTAACCTAATATTTAATTAACCTTATATTTAATGCGATGGTTGTACTTGCATCTGGGCAACCAGCTTCAAAATTCGCGGCTGAGTGTTTGTTAAAGCCAACCTCATGTCATCCTCAACATTCAGTCTGTTTCTTGCCTCTCTTTTGATATGAAGAAGCGTTGAAAATCCACTCTCGCAGAGATATGTAGAGGCAAATGGAAGTAAAACTCGATAGGCAAGCATGGTGACATTTAGATATGACTGATACATAGCACACTAGAACTGAGTCAGCAATTTTTCATTATAAAAATTACGTGCTGAGGAATCGTTCCGCAGATCCAAGAATTCATCCCGTACTTCACTGGGAATGCTGGCTACATTCAGGGAAGCAGAGAATGGGTTTCGTACCAGTGCAGCTTCTTTTTCTGTAAGCTCAGGGATGTACCGCTGAAATTCCTTTTCAAGGGATTCAAGGTGTCCAGTAATCTCCTCCTTGAGATTCTCATCCAGTCTACCTTCAGATTCCTCTACCACACTGCAGAGTTTTTCAAACATGGCAGTGTTCCAAAGATTTACTTTCCGACGCCAGCTTTGTAGCTTTGATACAAATGCCTAAAGATTGTCTTGAAACTGGATAATGTGTATTTCCTTTCCCTGAAATTTCAGGTTCAGCTTATTTAGCTGGTCTAAAATGTTTGCTAAGTAAGCAACTCTTTTCGTCCAAGCTTCATCATTAAAGTAATCCACAAGGTCATGTTTCCCTTGCACTTCCAGGAACAACTTGATTTCATCTTTCAACTCAAAGACACGATTGACAACATTTCCTTTTGTAGTGAATTTCTAAATACAATATCTAAATTAATATATAACAATATAGGGCATAACGGCAAAATAAGAAAGTATAAAATAATTTTCTGCTAGAACTGTTGGTATCGCCTACGCCTTCAGATTATTTGCTAACGAATAGCCGAACAAAACGGTACCCAAATTTTTCAAATTCGTCCTTGACATAATCACTTTTCCTAGTTCTAAGAAAATTGTGACTAAAAATGCATTGTGGAACGAGGAGGGGAAAGGATAGATGAAATGCTAATTCGTTTCGCATTGATTTTAAACTAAAAGCCAATACTAGCACAGGGGCAAGCCTTGCCTTAGGGGTTTCCCCAAAATACGAGGAAAAAGTTAGAACATGCAGACAACTCGTGTCACAAAAACAACCTTAGCTCTTATTTCAAAGGACGTAATTATCACGTAAATAGAGAAGACAGCACATGGAAAAGAATTGAACGTGTAGTAGACTAAAAATAAAAAACACTAACTTAGAAAAAAAAAAACAGTGTACTTCTGAACCAAGCCAACTAGTCCCATATAAATTGTATATTCGTGTACCTTAGGACTTGTTGACAAAGAATATGGTAATAGTTACGCAAATAGTCCATTAATTAACTAATTATAGCCTGCTTGTAATTTTTTATGGCATGTTTTGAAAAAACGACTTTGGGTAAATGAGGTTAAAAGGTACGGGATATTTTATTGGGTGGATTTTAAAGGAAGGCGAAGTATGATTGGTTGACCTAAAACTAAAAATATATTTGCCTTGGAAACATATTGGGAGTTGTTATTTGAAACGATAGATTCAAAAATAAATGTAAACATGGTCCCATTGGACAAAGCAGTAGATACTGGTACGAAACGGGGACTGTTCACTGCCATTTCAAGTAAATTTTGTGTAAAGCAAGATCGATGAGAGCAGGCGGAGAAATTTTCTAACATAGGAAAAGCCTGGACATAGGGCAGATCGAAAATGTGCAATATTGCCTAGTCATCGTTTACTTGTGTTATTTCCTTGCATCTGTGGTAAGATTGATTTTCTTAACATTTTATTTAAAATAAAATTTGAATGTGAAATACTAACATGCGACTGTAAGTAAGTGAGTCTATGGCAGACTCAAAACAGAGTCTAGAGATTGATCCAGCATATGAAAGACTATCAGAGAGGTGTAGACCAACTAAACTATATAGGATTATCATCAGGAGCATAATACCTATCCTATTGTATGGACAACAGATTATTGCTGGAATTGCAGAGGCGTTGTAACTATTAGGGGAGAGGAATACTGGTATACCTGGTCACATCAAAAGAAACTGGTGAAAGGGATTGTCGTAAAGAGCTGATCTTGCATGTTTGTTTGTAATGTGCCTGTACTGGTTGTTGAGTATTATTGTAGGCTGTTGATTACGAAGGAGGCATATCCTTCTGATTTCAGAGGGTTTTGGTTGCTGTCAATAACTGGTGCCAGACTACAGTGGGCCGATACATTAATGCCACAGTCTTGCCTTTTTCGGAGACAACTGTAAACCACCATCATTCTTGAAGAAGTGGGAGCTGAAGGTTGTCGTTCAGCCAGGGTATACTAGAAGTCACCTCAGTTAGACAATACAACTACACCCTTATATAATAATATGTGTATTATGGTCAGAAGATCCATTGTGTAAATTGATTGATGTAATTAATTTCTATGATTTCACTTTTGAGTGTCAGTCCTGATTCCAAATAAATTAGATTCAGGACAATAAATTGAAAAACATTAACTTTACCAAACTATCAACCACTGACTTACTAAAGATAGTCTTTTAAAGTGTAGTTCGTATGTGATTGTCGTGGTACTGTTGTGTTGTATTAGATAATAAAATAATTTGTGTAATTGTTTATATGTTCAGTTAGTTAATGCAACCGTACACTAACATTTCATAACCCTAGACACCAAACGTAGTCATCTTACATTCTATCTAGAATAAGTCTGAATGAGATCATAGTGGTGGTAGTAGAAAGGTGCCCTGGAAATTTACTCCAATATTTATTATATTCAGGGACCTTCACAGCTGACCTCATTCAGTACACTAAGATTTCTTAACAACAAACTGTATTAACATCAAACCCACCACACCTTTCGACAACCAGCGTACAGCAGTGTAGAAAAGAAGAACCTCGTGATCAGAATTCATGTCTTTACAGAGTTCTTTAAACAGACGGGTGTTGATGTAATTCACAATTTTGATCGGAGAATCAAGTACCTCTTGCAGAAGAGCTAGAAGAGTCTTACTGGCAAGAGCATATTGGTGAATCATGCAGTGAATGCCCTTTGCTTGGGGAGCAAGTTCTTTCACTTTTGTCTAAAAGCGCGACTTTGACCCTAGCATAGCTGGTGCTCCATCTGTACAAACCGCACCGACGTTTTTCCACTGTAGTCCTCCAGTTTCAAAAATGTTATTTATCTTCTCCATAATATCTTAACCTTTTGTTGTAGTTTCAAGTGCACTAAAAAACAGGAACTCTTCTTTGATGTCTTCTGAATGAATATATTTCACGAAGACGATCAACTGAGAACATGAACTTACGTCCGTTGATTCATCAACTTGAAAAGAAAACAATGGAGAAACTTTGATTTAATTCAAAACCTACTCTTTCATGTCTACGGACATATCTGAAATGTGCCTCTGTTATTGGACAGAGATATTTGTCGCATCTTTATCTCACTGGCGTCCCCAAGAATTAACTTCACCATCTTCAACATGCAGGGTTTGATGAGCGTTTCTCCAATCGTGTAATGTTTTTTTTTGGTTTGGCAATTTCCAATGTGACTTCATATGATGCTTGCACTGCTGCTGTGCTTTGTTGGCCTCGAAAGAACTCCAAATCCTTTTTAGTATGTTCTGAATGCTTTGTCTCTAAGTGACGTTTGAGTTTTGAAGGTTTCATAGATTCAGCACTGAGAACAACATTGCACAAAACGCATTGTGGCTTCTCTATGCCAATACTGATCAAGGTGGTAAAGCCACATTTTAGATAATCTACTGAATATTTACTATTTTTTCTCCATGTGTACGGATTTCTGAAAACATAAATAAAAATTAATTCTTTTTCGCGGAAAATTTTTTTTTCTTTTTGTATTTTTATCATTTATTCGCGTTTCACGAATTTTATCAATTGTAATTGTCATGCCAGCATCTTCCAGCATAATCCACATCAAGCGGAGATCGAAAAAGAACATATATCCAATTTTTATCAAATCGAGAACATTAAAGAACATCCCCATTTATGAGTAAAAAGGTATAAAAGGTGAACCCCAACACAACCCCAAGAATGTAGCAGTACAAAAGCGCCAAAGCAGCACAGGGAGAAGAAAGACACGACGCTCACAACCTCAAGAGGACCTAGGGAAGAAGACCCCCAAGGGAAACTAACACGGTAGAATGCCTGAATAAAAGTATAGTTCTAAACTACTTTATGGGGAAGACCTGGAGACAGGACAGTACTATTTTTAAAAAAAATAAATGTTTAATAATATTTAGCGTTAGTCACGTGGCTCACTATTTTATTAAAATAATACACCTATTAACACTAATAATATAACAATAAAAATATAAATAAATAATTAGCCAAATAAATTGTTTTTCGTCGGGAAACGGTAATAGCGATGCAGAAAGCCGACCGACAGCACGGACTGATAACGACCTACTGACGCTCTTTAGATTTTAGAAAGGGACCCAAAGATGCAGCAATAGAGAATGCAGTCAGCGACCCATAGCTTGACTGCTTGCGTCAGGGTCAGCGAACCAGTGCTGACCAAGACCCTACTCCACCTCCACGTGGTGGTCCTGGAAACAGGCTGCATCACTGCAGTCTGACTGAGAGAGTAGGGATCAAAGAGGGAAGGCAAACCCGGTCCCAAAAAATGCTGTGCTGAAGTCGGATGTGTCGGCCGAAAGGTGCAGATATCGCAGCGTTGCTGTAAACAGACACAACACAACCAACGTCCTTTTCAGGGCGAACGAGGAAGAAGAAGAAGATTTTAGAAAGTGCAAGCAGTAGCTAACCCGCGCTCGACAGCGAGTGGCTGGTTTCCATCATGGCTCCAATTAAAGGTGGTTTACTATTGGCAAACTAAGTTCGCGATAGTTTGCATCAGACGGCCCATCGCGGACATTATTGAATTACATCTTTGCAAAGATGGCGGCGTCAGCAAAACATACCGGATGATCTTCAACTGCTTTAAGAGAGCAAACTCACCTTTATTCGACGGTCCGTATTCGGTCCGTATTCGACGGTCCGTATTCGACACTCTGTTATTCAAACATCGAGACACCGATTAAAAATGAATTTTGATATTGAATTTTGCATCACAGTGAATATTTTTGTCATTTTACTATTTGTAACATAGATATTTATTCTAATGATAACACTGCATTTGTATATTTTATTTTTAGTGAGTGAATCAAGGTCCGATGCGGCGGAAATTTGAAAAAAATATTATAGGCCCGCCATAGCAAATAATTAAAATTATATAAAATGTTTAATATGTATGAAAACGGCAGGCTTTTAATATTTTTTAAGTATCTGCCGTGGTGGACGTTAAGTCACTTCCTTTCATTTATAAAAAGTCAGTATTACAACCACTGGTAGAATATTGCAGTGTAGCCATATTGAAATAAACAAGTATTGAAAACCTTCGTGGTGAAATTTCCTATAAAAATAATTGCAACTAAAAATAACCGCGGTGACCCCCCAGAAAACACTTTGCGACCCACAGGTTGGGAACCCGGGCACTAGAGAGAGTGATCAAGATGAGATCAGAACAAGTAAGAGGTTCGACAGTGTAATCCTAGCTTGTGATCAAGACTTGGAAGATTCGGGTGTCTGCCAGGTATGCATATTATGAGTTATGAACATTAGACATATAACGTAGCCAGTGTGAGCAGTATAGTCTTGTGACCAAGGAAACAACTCCGGAGATGTCCGGTCAGCATAATATATAATCGGAAGCATGCAGATCACACATTTTGACTAGCATAGAGGAAAGACAGAAGCAGTGAGAGTGACTTTGTAGTACAACCTTGTTTGAGATCTACACATATCTGTCTTTGCCGCTACAACGTGTAAAATGTTTTGTACATTGACGGCGCAGGGAGCGCCCAAATAAATGTTGAAAAGCCAACAATTAGAGTCTACAGAGTATTGCTGTTTCATATTTGTGCAGTGTGAATGGCTGAAACGTCAGAGTCAAGTCTATAAGAATAGGAAGCACAGTGATCGAACCTACTATACGATTACGTGTAGCACTGACGTATCATTCTGAGACCCCAGCGGTCACAGTAACGTTACACTCCAGTCTAGTCAACTACCAATTGGTACCTGACTCCGCTCTTGAGTTAGGAAGGTAAAGCGAACGAGTATGGTAACAGGTCAGCACATCCCATAAAACTGAGCCTAACATGATAAAGCCTCTAACACCTCCCTCCCCTGCGACAGTTTTTGAGATGGAACTACATTTTTGTGTGCACAAGACAACACACCATGAGAAATGACTCGATATTTGTTGTACACCACAAGGTCCTTCATATAACCGACAGACTTGTTCATAGGTCGAACGGGGCGCGATCCCAAAGCGAAGCAAATCTGTTTGTTTTTTTTAAAAGTATCAGACATTCTGGATAACATACGGTTCCGTTAGTGTTACCTTCTCGGTGTGTCTGTTAGACGCACAGACCTAGTCGGTTCAATTGATCCTAGTGGCCAAAAGATGGACGTTTAGCGACTTCACCGTGACTTCCGGTTCACGACTCCTTCAACATCAAAGTGTTTAAATTAGGCTTGGGTCTCCAGGTGAGATTCCTCGTCAGAGTTTCTGGCACGTCTTGATTAACTTCCAACGCCTTCTCCGCTGCGTGTGATGAGATTTGATAAATCTCCCACCGATTAATTTCAATGACAATCAGCGTTTAAATTAATGAAAGCATAGATTCCGAGGCACGCACACAAATAGAGAATAGTTAATCGTCTGCTCGCTCATGGCGTCACTAATTTATGTACAGATAGGGGAGTTTAACTCCAAGTTTGGAGGCGAACATCAAAGCAATTTATCTGCACCATTGACTAGGGTCGTTGCCATAAGGTTAATGCATCTGTTTGTTTTCTTTGCATCTATTTTAGACTCAAGACTGTTGTGCTCTTGTTTAACTATGGCTGCTGAGCTGGTCTCTCTACCAATGTGAAGTTGAAAATTGTGTATGTGATTCGTTGATGTTGGTTGGTGCCGTCTAGTGTGTTTGTCTTTGTTTTAGGAGCCCGGCTTTCTCCTTTCTGTGGTAGGTCCTGTGTACGTGAGCAGCACACTTTTAACTGTCTTATATAGATTGGCATAGTTGCGGCAGTTAGGCTGATGCGAGGGTTTAACATTGTTCGTTGTTGGTGACGCTGTGTTCAGTTCTTATTTGGAAATCTATGCATGATACTCTTGAAAACCAGTGCACTAACCACTGCGCTACCGCGGCTCGCTTCATTGTAGTAATCATTATAAGGTGTTCTTTTTCACTCTTTGCAGAACATGGGAGCATCACTGCAGGTGGTTTCATCCCCTTACCGGAAGCTTGCACCAAGCACTGAAGCACTCGCGCCATCTTGCAACAGTGGGTTTTGTGGCACTTTATTTTTCATGATGAGGTTGCCAGCCCGAAGCACAACCGCATATTATTCCCCTTGTAAGACAGGCCTGTAGGTGCAGATTCCTATTCTATGTTTGTCTCTTCAGGCACCCCCGGGAAACTACACGGCTTATTGCAGCAGTAGTTCATCTTTGTTCTTCACCATCATGACATCCCAATGCAGTCACAAAACAAATAATCAAAAGATACCTATACCACAACACTGCTACCACCTGTGTAGTTCCACCAGGCCTCTGTGGAGATACATCAAGAATTGGGCCACTGTTCCCCAGGCATGCCGTACAAGGGTGAATGAAATGACATCATACTTGGGGATGGCAACGTCATGATTTAATACTAACTGCTTCAGAAATATTCCGTGCTCATGTATATAGATGATGTTGTGGACAGGTATTCTACGTGTGGGTCAGCTTTACTGGTACCCCTATGCTCTATAGGGTACACAACAAGAAATAAATGAACGAGTGAACATCAGTGTTTGAAAGATATTCTTTAAATTCTCCAATAATTATAGCTAGATTGTTGTTCTACAATGTTGGTTACATTGATTGGCTTTCAAGGACGGAGAACAAGAAAAACAATATCCCCAGATGTTACGGACTTATATAAATGAGTGCTTGTGTAGAACAGAAGGGTTGAAGTGGTACAAGAAGGTCACCAACGGGGAACTGATGACAAGAACCAGACAAGCGCCAGTGGATCAAGAGACGAGAAGAAGGCGCTGGCGATGGATTTAACACACTACGACTTTGAGTTGATGACACGCAATAGGAGGCCTTAGCATGTTTAGGTGGAAAGCTTATGCTTCTTCGGGAGCTGAAGGATATTGATTTATATAGGTCAACGAGTTAATATTTTTTTTTAAAGCAGCAACACAATAACAATATATTGTAAAATTACTTTAAAAAAATTTTTTCAACAGACCCGTCTAAATATTTTAACTGGTTCATCTTTGATTTCTCTCTTTACCCATAACGGAGCACAGAGCCTCCATTGCAGCTAATCTCATTGCGGGAAGCCCACATTAAAGCATTAATGAGTTCTTGCAGTTGTAGTTTCTGTAAACATTTGTGTTACATGATGAGGTTGCTAGCCCCACGGTTATCCTCATACTAATCGCCTCCTACGACATGCTTGAGGAGGCAGTAGTTCTCTTCTTGCCTTGTTTCCCAGAAACTACACAAGATATAAAGGTTAAGTGGGCATATACAGGGTATATCTGAATCTGCTCTTGTGTTAGGGAAGGCAAAGGCAGCGAGGAAGGAAACTGGTTACCCCACCTCCTAAAGCTGGACGTAGTATAATGAAGGCTTTAACAATTCACGCACTACGGCAGTATCTGCAACGGGACTCTAAGCCGCTCACCTCTAGTAAACTCGTTCGCATACCTTGAATACACGCCAAGTGCCACAACACGCCAAGTCCCACCACACGCCAAGTCCCACAACACGCCAAGTCCCACAACACGCCAAGTCCCACCACACGCCAAGTCCCACAACACGCCAAGTCCCACCACACGCCAAGTCCCACAACACGCCAAGTCCCACCACACGCCAAGTCCCACAACACGCCAAGTCCCACCACACGCCAAGTCCCACAACACGCCAAGTGCCACAACACGCCAAGTCCCACCACACGTCAAGTCCCACAACACGCCAAGTGCCACAACACGCCAAGTCCCACAACACGCCAAGTCCCACAACACGCCAAGTGCCACAACACGCCAAGTCCCACCACTCGCCAAGTGCCACAACACGCCAAGTCCCACCACACGCCAAGTGCCACAACACGCGAAGTCCCACCACACGCCAAGTCCCACAACACGCCAAGTCCCACAACACGCCAAGTGCCACAACACGCCAAGTCCCACGTCATTCAATAGCAGACTAAATATTTCATGATATCTTATTAATACCAACCAAAATCTGATTATATTTCAAATCATTGTCTAATTTATTGAATGGAGGGTTTGGATTTTGTTTGATTGTTTATTTGTTTACTTATTTTTTTTTTTTTCCTTTAAAACTCTTTCCGTACGTAATTATTTTCAGCTCTGGACGGAATTATTTTTAAGCCCCAAAAATTTACACATACATAATTTACGTTTACTGACAATGTGTGTCTAATCATGAGTTAAGTATAACATATTATATATCAAATTAAAGTACATTGGATGAACAATATAAATCCATATGCCTATCTAGCTAATTTTATGTTATGTTTATGTTATAACAGATAACATGTACACGGAAAAAAAGATAACTTGAAATTTTGAACAAAAATTTTCGACTTACGTAAGGCTTGTAACATAAATTGTTATCACAATACAGTTTCACTACTCTCTTTGTGCAGGTAATCCATTTAGAAACACAGAAAAAGTAAGAAAGTTAAGGTTGATCACACAGTTTGTTCACTGTTCACATATTAGTAACATCTCCTGTGTGTTTTCGGCCATTATGGCGATACGACAAAACACGATTAAAGATGAAGATAAATGTCACAGGGTTATCCCGAAGGGTAACCAAAGAGAGTTATCGGTGTGGTGCCGGCCTTGTCAATGGCTCAGATTTGCCTGGCAACCGGTTGGAAATAGGCAGCAGGAGTGAAGAAGGCGAATGTAAGACTCTGGGATAAATTCCCCGCAGACAGTCCCAGTGATTCTATATCTCGTGACACTATAACTCCTACCACTCTATCCCCCTCTCTATATTATAATGCTAACGAGCCCCCACTCCCCTACTACACTGAGTGAACAGAAGAGGAAGAAAGGAAGAACAGCATGTCTCTTTCGCACACTTTCTTTCCTTCTCTATATATGTAATAACGTGTGTTGGTAAATACAACTACAACATTTATTAACTTATTGAAATATAACAACATTCAAGTACACTAATACAAATGCAACTAGGAATGACATTAACTATCCCTGTGAAGAAAGATATTAGTTAATGCAAAATACACAAATGAATCTAAAGTCTACACTATGTGATGATGATGAATTTAAGTAACTCCTAAATACTAACAAAAAAAGGATATCTTGTTTTTCTTGGTATCTTGCTGACTGTCAATAAACTCTCGTTGTTTGTACACAATGGACAAGTCATTGTCTGCCTACAATAACACTGGACGGTCCACTTGGTTTCGTCAGGTGTCCACGGCTTGTTCTTTTGTCCTTCACAATGCGAGTGTTGACATTGTCCCGAGCGTCCAAGGTGTCCTGTTCATGTGTGATGTTGAACGCAATGTTAGGCGGGTGAGACTTCGTCTGATATGCAGATGTCCTTTCGTTGTGCTGATAGTCTGCTCATGTGGTGATGATGATGGAAATATGTTGTATATTCGTATTTGTTTGTGCATCAATTGTATGGGGGAGAAACTGTCCATTACTGCTGGTAATTCAGGATATCAATAATTTTTGTAGGCACTGGGTTTACAAGATCTCCCGTCTGCTTTTGCAGCTTTTGATCATGGTTTCTCAAAGCACTTGTTGTAAAAATCGTCCGTTGGCTACTGCCACTTCTGATCAAGATTTCTCAAAGCACTTGTTGTAAAAATCGTCCGTTGGCTACTGCCACTTCTGATCAAGATTTCTCAAAGCACTTGTAAAAATCGTCCGTTGGCTACTGCCACTTCTGATCATTAAATTTCTCAAAGGCACTTGTTGTAAAATCATCCGTTTGCTACTGCAACTTCAGATCATTAAATTCACGTGGACAGCTATTAGAAATGCAGCAATCCTTCTGGGTATTTGCTGCTTTCTTTTTGGGTGGGTAGTCGATGATAGAAAGACCCTTCACCGCCTGGTAAATTCCTTTCTGACCCCCGTGGAGTATTGGTAGGTTGTTGCCGTTAATTACGTGTGAGATGCGTGTCGTCGCAGTATCTCGGTCGGCCCTACTCTAAAGCTTGTCCTGTGATTAACGCCAACCACGTAGTAGACTAAGGATGAGTATCTCAAATGGTCCCTGTCTCTACCACTGTGATGGATAAATAATAATGAACCCTTTGTAAGTATCCCGTAAACTATGCTACGCCTGTAGTGTGTTCTTGTATGTGAAATCTTATCACTATAATGAAGGGCTGTGCGGTGTTTACTGCACGTTTAACATGTAATGTAAGAGGCAAAATAAAAGTGTCTTGGATTTACTTCGTTATAGTTACAGGAAACTGTGTAATGTTATAATTATAATCATTCTCTCCTGGTGTTTATTGTAACCTGTACTTATGAGTATGAAATATAATATTATAATAAACGTGACTGGTATTTACAGTGTTAACTTTATGGAAAATAGGTATATATATTATCTGACTGAAGTTAAGACATAATAATGATAAAGTACAAAATATATTACACTAACCTTGGTGTCCATATACGAATTTCACTGACACAATGTCCTGACTCTTCCTCGTGACATTTAGAACCCCAAGTTTTGGTTGGCGGACTGCTTCTCTTGCAATGCCAAGCAATGAATATAGTTGAGTTTATATATCGTCTGAATCGCCTATGGCTAATTTTCGGGTTTGCTTCCTGTGTCATGTGAAATTTCGTTTGTTTTCCTTAAGTCAGACATTCCGTTCTCATGCTGTGTAAAATTTCCTGTAATATTTTGCTATGGTCGCTCTCATATTTTGCTTATCCGAGACAACTTGTCTGCGTTCGTCTTTTGAGTGTCTGTGCAGCATTTAATAGTCTTTACATAACGACCTATTCTCACTCTTTTCATGTTGTCCCTGGCTCAGACACTGCGTCGCCGTTACTCAAATGTTATTGGGTCGGTTCGATGAGAACTTGCTTATTAAATTACTCATTGTAAAACTGCCTCGCGCTCTGTCCATTATATTCTACGGCTAGCTACAATAATATTGCTTGTACCTTCCTGCCTTTGTGAAAACGCAACCGAGACGTTGAAGCGATTACCTCAATAATCTGTTGGACTCACTGTCTACTAGTTGCGAAAACATTTCAAGCGAATGTTGTTGCGGTTTTTTTGGTCAGGCCGAGCGTTGTCTATTGTTATGTCAACATTCCTTGTAAAATTGGTCAATTTTCCACGACTGATGAAAACGATGTCTATTGTGAACCATGGGTATTCACCCTTGCATGCTTCTTCATACCTTGAGAAATTTATCAACAAAATATTACCAATAGGTTTTAAGAATTGAAATGCAGACTTAGTCGCGTCCCGTGACATATGTCCCCCGCACGAAGTCTTAGCTCGGGAAGACTCCTGCGAGTCAGGATGCATTTCAAATTCCCTATTGTCGGCTGAGGTTATCTTCTCACTATTCCTATCCCCATCTTCATCGGTCCAATCATCCTTCTCCTCGTCCAAACCATTCTTCTCCTCGCAATCTTCCTCAGTTGCTTCTCCTGTATCAGCTATACATAGCTGCTCCATTTCCTTTTTCAATATCGTGGCCGTGGCCAAGAGTTGTCGCCCCTGCTCTACTCCGTTCGCAGAGTGGGCTGTGATTTTCTGCACGCCTGCAGATGACTGTCTAGCCGCATTGGGCTGCAGTACTGAGTTCGGATTTCCCTTATTCAAATGCTTTGTGGCTGCTCGTGTCCTGAAGTTGGCCGCTTCAGTTATGTGTCTGGCTAAATATCTCTTTAGCCGAATAAGGTGATATATTTCCAGCTGATTCTCCTCTGGAATCTTATCATTGGTTCGAGATGCCTTCTCGACCACTGTGTATGGCCCGTGCCATCCAATCAGTAACCTGTTCTGTTTACTATGCATAAACAGTAAAACTTGTTTGCGTATCTCTAGCTCACACTTATGACCAGTCGTATTATATTCTCTGTCATGCTGACGCCTCCTCTTCCTCATACGTGGTCTGTTTACCTTAACAGTGGCTTCCTCACTTTTCCCATGATTTGATGCCCCTCTCTGGCATTCAGGACCTGATCTGATAAATTGATCCATGTCCCTTGCGATTCCCTGCCAATAATAATGGTGGGTGATTCTTTGCGTAGTGATGTATTGTCTGACCTGACCACTAGATTCACTAGCCTGTCCCATACCTAAGATATAAAATCTATATCGTGCTGGTACTACCTGTTGCTCATACTCATATCCGCGTTTTCCTATTCTCCTAAAAAGTAGTCCTTGCGGTTTAAAGCAGTCTCCTGGTTGCGCTGGATTGTCTCCCTTCAGTCTCTTCTTAAAACAAGGTTCTACCGCTTTGTCGTTGTTGTGAGCTTGTCTCAGCTCTTGCGGATGGAAGTCAACCTCGTCTCCTTGTCTCTTCTCCTTCGCTTGGTCACTTGTCTGCACTGCAGCTGTGACACTTGATTGACGAGTGTCTCCTAAACTCACATATTTGTAGCCTAAAATGACTTCATATGTATGATCATTTAAAACTGCCGTTCGTAGTTCTCCCTTGACATACCTGCCTTCAATGGGAGTCCGGGCGATAGCCGCCATCAATGGAGGATCGCCGTTACCTGTGAACTGAATTTCCACAGTTCCATCACTCAATTGTTCTGGTCTAACCAGTCTTGAACTGAGTTTCGAATCGAATTCCAGCCTGGAATCGAATTCCTCTTCCGCTCTTTCTCTATTGACAAATTTGCGTTCCATGTGAATCCGGGCGCTAGTTGCCGTCCCTGAAAGATCACTTTTCCTTTTCCGCCCTTTTGCATTAGGGTCCTTGTAATATTCTTTGCCACGTTTAAACCCCTTCTTTCTCTTGAGTGACCCATTCTGACTGACATCAAATGTCTGGGTGCCTCTCTTCGTTCTGTCCACATAACCAATGTTTCCCCCCTTCTTTCTTTTGAGTGACCTATTCCCCTTGACATCAAATCTCTTCGTTTCCTTCTTCGATCTGTTGAAATAAAAAGTGTTTCCCCACTTCTTTCTTCTGATAAACAATCTTTGAATCCGCCGACGGATCAAAGTTGGCCATTGTTTGTCCTTATTACGTATCTTGTGTATCTTGCCCGTGGAATGGTCATAAATCAAGATACGGTGCAACCCATCTGTCCTTTTGTATCGGGTACAGTGTGTTGTTACTTTCGCGCGTCGGCGCCTTGCCTTGCCTAAAGCGCGTACACCAAGCTGTTTCCTCTTGTGTCGCCTGGTGTCTTTCCTTCTCTCTATCTGCTTAGTTTTTGTCTCGCCTACATATAGAACCGGAGTCCCGTGGGTGTTAAGCTGCTGTATCCCCGCCGGCTCTACCACACTTTTCTCCTCATGATCCTCTTCTACCTCCTTTTGAAGAGAGTCGGGGGGTGCCTCAGTGTCCGTCGTCCACCCTGTCCCGATAATCGTATGTGTTGTTATACCTTCTAAAGGCACACATTTCTCTCCGTAAGTTTTAAAAGTGGTAGGATCTGACTTTTCCTCGTCCTGGGTAAAGGCAGACTTAGGCGATGTGGGCAACTGTCTATTTCCGTGGATAATAGCGAATGCCCGTTCCTGTCCGGACGCTTCTTTCCACGTAGAAGGGCCGGTGGAGTGAGGTAATAATTGTTCTCCTGATGTCAGGAGACAAGTGCCTGTTTTCTTCTTTTCCGTGATACCAAGTGAAATTGTTTTATTCGCGGTCCCCTTGCAAGATCCATCGGAGTTACCGCTTGCCATTTGAGTAGGCTCTTCGTTGCCTTTTAATAACTTCCCGTTATCTCTGCAGAGTTGTCTGGAATCCATTGAGTCAACCACCACCGGGTTTGATTTTTCGGCCTCTTCTTTCCGGGACTCTTTGTCCATCATTGTTCGGGTTTCTATATACGCCAAGCGATGGAGAGGAGGGCGGTTTCGGCACTCACTGGTGTAGTGATTTTTTCATGCGACAATACCGGCACCATTTATCCCATTGCCTCTGGTTCTGAGAAAAGGAGTTGTGTTGAGTTTCCTGTCTATGTGGATTGCAAAGCAAGTTGTCTTTCTTCCCCTGATACCGGTCAACTGGGCCCTTCTCGTAATCAGTTTCTCCTGCGGATTTCTTTGCATATGACGTAATGCAATGCGAACATGGTGTGTCCTCTAGGCGATATGATAGCTCGTCTGCCACCTCATGGGCCGAAATGCATATTTCCGGTTTAACTTTTGTGGATTGTTCATATGCTATAAGCAGCCTCTTCATCCGAAGTTCGTGCTCTCTCTCTGCCTTGATTCTCCTATACTCGGCCTCTCTCTTTCCCTTTCTCTCCTCTTTCTCTGCTGCTAATTTCAATCTTGTTTGCTCTACTTCTGCCGCCAGTCGATCTTTTCTCTCTTCAGCTGCCATATGCCACTTTAACGCTTTTTCCACATATTCAATAAGTTCTCCTTTTTTCTAGTTTTAAACTAGTTGCTTCCTGGATAAGCGCAGCGCGAATTTGCGTCAAATCTGCCATGATCAAGCTATATTTCAATCTGCCTATTGCTACTCAAATTTATGTGAGAGAAACAAAAAATTTAGAGCGACAATAAAATCGTGCCCTTGGCCAAAAGAGAAACACCCGTACAGGTAAATGACAATATTAAAGAAAACCTTGGCAATACAATTCTAAGACTTGCTAAGAATACCAGTCAAATATTTCTGACCATCAACTGCCTGCCCACCAAGAAAACAATACTTTAACAAAATGCTTCTTGTCCGTGGCTTAGCCACTATTGTTCAATTGTGAACAAAAGGACTATACAATGTCGGGTCGCTCCTCCGACTTCAACAATGCCTATTGTTCAAGACCCACGTGTTATTACCCGTATACTGAAAGTTCAGGTAAATTTATCGTGATGACAACAAATCAATCGTGATAACCAGATGCAGTGTAAATAAAGTAATATGGTATAATATTCTAACAAATGTCAATGTCTTATTTAATATAATATGAATATCTAATCTAATATTCTATTCTGTATTCTTTCCCTCTACCTAAGTAGAATAAGGAACAGTTTAGAAGACAGTAAATAGGTTTATACAAAATTGCAAAAGGAATTATTTAATGTTTTAGTCTAGGGCAAGTCCCAAGGTATATTTCGGACTGCAGCCTCTACTTAATTTCTCAGTCTAGGGCAAACCCCAAGGTACTATCCCGGACGAGCCCCCACTTAATGTCACAGGGTTATCCCGAAGGGTAACCAAAGAGAGTTATCGGTGTGGTGCCGGCCTTGTCAATGGCTCAGATTTGCCTGGCAACCGGTTGGAAATAGGCAGCAGGAGTGAAGAAGGCGAATGTAAGACTCTGGGATAAATTCCCCGCAGACAGTCCCATTGATTCTATATCTCGTGACACTATAACTCCTACCACTCTATCCCCCTCTCTATATTATAATGCTAACGAGCCCCCACTCCTCTACTACACTGAGTGAACAGAAGAGGAAGAAATGAAGAACAGCATGTCTCTTTCGCACACTTTCTTTCCTTCTCTATATATGTAATAACGTGTGTTGGTAAATACAACTACAACATTTATTAACTTATTGAAATATAACAACATTCAAGTACACTAATACAAATGCAACTAGGAATGACATTAACTATCCCTGTGAAGAAAGATATTAGTTAATGCAAAATACACAAATGAATCTAAAGTCTACACTATGTGATGATGATGAATTTAAGTAACTCCTAAATACTAACAAAAAAAGGATATCTTGTTTTTCTTGGTCTCTTGCTGACTGTCAATAAACTCTCGTTGTTTGTACACAATGGACAAGTCATTGTCTGCCTACAATAACACTGGACGGTCCACGTGGTTTCGTCAGGTGTCCACGGCTTGTTCTTTTGTCCTTCACAATGCGAGTGTTGACATTGTCCCGAGCGTCCAAGGTGTCCTGTTCATGTGTGATGTTGAACGCAATGTTAGGCGGGTGAGACTTCGTCTGATATGCAGATGTCCTTTCGTTGTGCTGATAGTCTGCTCATGTGGTGATGATGATGGAAATATGTTGTATATTCGTATTTGTTGGTGCATCAATTGTATGGGGAGAAACTGTCCATTACTGCTGGTAATTCAGGATATCAATAATTTTTGTAGGCACTGGGTTTACAAGATCTCCCGTCTGCTTTTGCAGCTTTTGATCATGGTTTCTCAAAGCACTTGTTGTAAAAATCGTCCGTTGGCTACTGCCACTTCTGATCAAGATTTCTCAAAGCACTTGTTGTAAAAATCGTCCGTTGGCTACTGCCACTTCTGATCAAGATTTCTCAAAGCACTTGTAAAAATCGTCCGTTGGCTACTGCCACTTCTGATCATTAAATTTCTCAAAGGCACTTGTTGTAAAATCATCCGTTTGCTACTGCAACTTCAGATCATTAAATTCACGTGGACAGCTATTAGAAATGCAGCAATCCTTCTGGGTATTTGCTGCTTTCTTTTTGGGTGGGTAGTCGATGATAGAAAGACCCTTCACCGCCTGGTAAATTCCTTTCTGACCCCCGTTGAGTATTGGTAGGTTGTTGCCGTTAATTACGTGTGAGATGCGTGTCGTCGCAGTATCTCGGTCGGCCCTACTCTAAAGCTTGTCCTGTGATTAACGCCAACCACGTAGTAGACTAAGGATGAGTATCTCAAATGGTCCCTGTCTCTACCACTGTGATGGATAAAATAATGAACCCTTTGTAAGTATCCCGTAAACTATGCTACGCCTGTAGTGTGTTCTTGTATGTGAAATCTTATCACTATAATGAAGGGCTGTGCGGTGTTTACTGCACGTTTAACATGTAATGTAAGAGGCAAAATAAAAGTGTCTTGGATTTACTTCGTTATAGTTACAGGAAACTGTGTAATGTTATAATTATAATCATTCTCTCCTGGTGTTTATTATAACCTGTACTTATGAGTATGAAATATAATATTATAATAAACGTGACTGGTATTTACAGTGTTAACTTTATGGAAAATAGGTATATATTATCTGACTGAAGTTAAGACATAATAATGATAAAGTACAAAATATATTACACTAACCTTGGTGTCCATATACGAATTTCACTGACACAATGTCCTGACTCTTCCTCGTGACATTTAGAACCCCAAGTTTTGGTTGGCGGACTGCTTCTCTTGCAATGCCAAGCAATGAATATAGTTGAGTTTATATATCGTCTGAATCGCCTATGGCTAATTTTCGGGTTCGCTTCCTGTGTCATGTGAAATTTCGTTTGTTTTCCTTAAGTCAGACATTCCGTTCTCATGCTGTGTAAAATTTCCTGTAATATTTTGCTATGGTCGCTCTCATATTTTGCTTATCCGAGACAACTTGTCTGCGTTCGTCTTTTGAGTGTCTGTGCAGCATTTAATAGTCTTTACATAACGACCTATTCTCACTCTTTTCATGTTGTCCCTGGCTCAGACACTGCGTCGCCGTTACTCAAATGTTATTGGGTCGGTTCGATGAGAACTTGCTTATTAAATTACTCATTGTAAAACTGCCTCGCGCTCTGTCCATTATATTCTACGGCTAGCTACAATAATATTGCTTGTACCTTCCTGCCTTTGTGAAAACGCAACCGAGACGTTGAAGCGATTACCTCAATAATCTGTTGGACTCACTGTCTACTAGTTGCGAAAACATTTCAAGCGAATGTTGTTGCGTTTAAAGGGGTCACGCCGAGCGTTGTCTATTGTTATGTCAACATTCCTTGTAAAATTGGTCAATTTTCCACGACTGATGAAAACGATGTCTATTGTGAACCATGGGTATTCACCCTTGCATGCTTCTTCATACCTTGAGAAATTTATCAACAAAATATTACCAATAGGTTTTAAGAATTGAAATGCAGACTTAGTCGCGTCCCGTGACATATGTCCCCCGCACGAAGTCTTAGCTCGGGAAGACTCCTGCGAGTCAGGATGCATTTCAAATTCCCTATTGTCGGCTGAGGTTATCTTCTCACTATTCCTATCCCCATCTTCCTCGGTCCAATCATCCTTCTCCTCGTCCAAACCATTCTTCTCCTCGCAATCTTCCTCAGTTGCTTCTCCTGTATCAGCTATACATAGCTGCTCCATTTCCTTTTTCAATATCGTGGCCGTGGCCAAGAGTTGTCGCCCCTGCTCTACTCCGTTCGCAGAGTGGGCTGTGATTTTCTGCACGCCTGCAGATGACTGTCTAGCCGCATTGGGCTGCAGTACTGAGTTCGGATTTCCCTTATTGAAATGCTTTGGGGCTGCTCGTGTCCTGAAGTTGGCCGCTTCAGTTATGTGTTTGGCTAAATATCTCTTTAGCCGAATAAGGTGATATATTTCCAGCTGATTCTCCTCTGGAATCTTATCATTGGTTCGAGATGCCTTCTCGACCACTGTGTATGGCCCGTGCCATCCAATCAGTAACCTGTTCTGTTTACTATGCATAAACAGTAAAACTTGTTTGCGTATCTCTAGCTCACACTTATGACCAGTCGTATTATATTCTCTGTCATGCTGACGCCTCCTCTTCCTCATACGTGGTCTGTTTACCTGAACAGTGGCTTCCTCACTTTTCCCATGATTTGATGCCCCTCTCTGGCATTCAGGACCTGATCTGATAAATTGATCCATGTCCCTTGCGATTCCCTGCCAATAATAATGGTGGGTGATTCTTTGCGTAGTGATGTATTGTCTGACCTGACCACTAGATTCACTAGCCTGTCCCATACCTAAGATATAAAATCTATATCGTGCTGGTACTACCTGTTGCTCATACTCATATCCGCGTTTTCCTATTCTCCTAAAAAGTAGTCCTTGCGGTTTAAAGCAGTCTCCTGGTTGCGCTGGATTGTCTCCCTTCAGTCTCTTCTTAAAACAAGGTTCTACCGCTTTGTCGTTGTTGTGAGCTTGTCTCAGCTCTTGCGGATGGAAGTCAACCTCGTCTCCTTGTCTCTTCTCCTTCGCTTGGTCACTTGTCTGCACTGCAGCTGTGACACTTGATTGACGAGTGTCTCCTAAACTCACATATTTGTAGCCTAAAATGACTTCATATGTATGATCATTTAAAACTGCCGTTCGTAGTTCTCCCTTGACATACCTGCCTTCAATGGGAGTCCGGGCGATAGCCGCCATCAATGGAGGATCGCCGTTACCTGTGAACTGAATTTCCACAGTTCCATCACTCAATTGTTCTGGTCTAACCAGTCTTGAACTGAGTTTCGAATCGAATTCCAGCCTGGAATCGAATTCCTCTTCCGCTCTTTCTCTATTGACAAATTTGCGTTCCATGTGAATCCGGGCGCTAGTTGCCGTCCCTGAAAGATCACTTTTCCTTTTCCGCCCTTTTGCATTAGGGTCCTTGTAATATTCTTTGCCACGTTTAAACCCCTTCTTTCTCTTGAGTGACCCATTCTGACTGACATCAAATGTCTGGGTGCCTCTCTTCGTTCTGTCCACATAACCAATGTTTCCCCCCTTCTTTCTTTTGAGTGACCTATTCCCCTTGACATCAAATCTCTTCGTTTCCTTCTTCGATCTGTTGAAATAAAAAGTGTTTCCCCACTTCTTTCTTCTGATAAACAATCTTTGAATCCGCCGACGGATCAAAGTTGGCCATTGTTTGTCCTTATTACGTATCTTGTGTATCTTGCCCGTGGAATGGTCATAAATCAAGATACGGTGCAACCCATCTGTCCTTTTGTATCGGGTACAGTGTGTTGTTACTTTCGCGCGTCGGCGCCTTGCCTTGCCTAAAGCGCGTACACCAAGCTGTTTCCTCTTGTGTCGCCTAGTGTCTTTCCTTCTCTCTATCTGCTTAGTTTTTGTCTCGCCTACATATAGAACCGGAGTCCCGTGGGTGTTAAGCTGCTGTATCCCCGCCGGCTCTACCACACTTTTCTCCTCATGATCCTCTTCTAACTCCTTTTGAAGAGAGTCGGGGGGTGCCTCCGTGTCCGTCGTCCACCCTGTCCCGATAATCGTATGTGTTGTTATACCTTCTAAAGGCACACATTTCTCTCCGTAAGTTTTAAAAGTGGTAGGATCTGACTTTTCCTCGTCTTGGGTAAAGGCAGACTTAGGCGATGTGGGCAACTGTCTATTTCCGTGGATAATAGCGAATGCCCGTTCCTGTCCGGACGCTTCTTTCCACGTAGAAGGGCCGGTGGAGTGAGGTAATAATTGTTCTACTGATGTCAGGAGACAAGTGCCTGTTTTCTTCTTTTCCGTGATACCAAGTGAAATTGTTTTATTCGCGGTCCCCTTGCAAGATCCATCGGAGTTACCGCTTGCCATTTGAGTAGGCTCTTCGTTGCCTTTTAATAACTTCCCGTTATCTCTGCAGAGTTGTCTGGAATCCATTGAGTCAACCACCACCGGGTTTGATTTTTCGGCCTCTTCTTTCCGGGACTCTTTGTCCATCATTGTTCGGGTTTCTATATACGCCAAGCGATGGAGAGGAGGGCGGTTTCGGCACTCACTGGTGTAGTGATTTTTCATGCGACAATACCGGCACCATTTATCCCATTGCCTCTGGTTCTGAGAAAAGGAGTTGTGTTGAGTTTCCTGTCTATGTGGATTGCAAAGCAAGTTGTCTTTCTTCCCCTGATACCGGTCAACTGGGCCCTTCTCGTAATCAGTTTCTCCTGCGGATTTCTTTGCATATGACGTAATGCAATGCGAACATGGTGTGTCCTCTAGGCGATATGATAGCTCGTCTGCCACCTCATGGGCCGAAATGCATATTTCCGGTTTAACTTTTGTGGATTGTTCATATGCTATAAGCAGCCTCTTCATCCGAAGTTCGTGCTCTCTCTCTGCCTTGATTCTCCTATACTCGGCCTCTCTCTTTCCCTTTCTCTCCTCTTTCTCTGCTGCTAATTTCAATCTTGTTTGCTCTACTTCTGCCGCCAGTCGATCTTTTCTCTCTTCAGCTGCCATATGCCACTTTAACGCTTTTTCCACATATTCAATAAGTTCTCCTTTTTCTAGTTTTAAACTAGTTGCTTCCTGGATAAGCGCAGCGCGAATTTGCGTCAAATCTGCCATGATCAAGCTATATTTCAATCTGCCTATTGCTACTCAAATTTATGTGAGAGAAACAAAAAATTTAGAGCGACAATAAAATCGTGCCCTTGGCCAAAGGGAGAACCAAAAAAAGAGAAACACCCGTACAGGTAAATGACAATATTAAAGAAAACCTTGGCAATACAATTCTAAGACTTGCTAAGAATACCAGTCAAATATTTCTGACCATCAACTGCCTGCCCACCAAGAAAACAATACTTTAACAAAATGCTTCTTGTCCGTGGCTTAGCCACTATTGTTCAATTGTGAACAAAAGGACTATACAATGTCGGGTCGCTCCTCCGACTTCAACAATGCCTATTGTTCAAGACCCACGTGTTATTACCCGTATACTGAAAGTTCAGGTAAATTTATCGTGATGACAACAAATCAATCGTGATAACCAGATGCAGTGTAAATAAAGTAATATGGTATAATATTCTAACAAATGTCAATGTCTTATTTAATATAATATGAATATCTAATCTAATATTCTATTCTGTATTCTTTCCCTCTACCTAAGTAGAATAAGGAACAGTTTAGAAGACAGTAAATAGGTTTATACAAAATTGCAAAAGGAATTATTTAATGTTTTAGTCTAGGGCAAGTCCCAAGGTATATTTCGGACTGCAGCCTCTACTTAATTTCTCAGTCTAGGGCAAACCCCAAGGTACTATCCCGGACGAGCCCCCACTTAATGTCACAGGGTTATCCCGAAGGGTAACCAAAGAGAGTTATCGGTGTGGTGCCGGCCTTGTCAATGGCTCAGATTTGCCTGGCAACCGGTTGGAAATAGGCAGCAGGAGTGAAGAAGGCGAATGTAAGACTCTGGGATAAATTCCCCGCAGACAGTCCCATTGATTCTATATCTCGTGACACTATAACTCCTACCACTCTATCCCCCTCTCTATATTATAATGCTAACGAGCCCCCACTCCCCTATTACACTGAGTGAACAGAAGAGGAAGAAAGGAAGAACAGTATGTCTCTTTCGCACACTTTCTTTCCTTCTCTATATATGTAATAACGTGTGTTGGTAAATACAACTACAACATTTATTAACTTATTGAAATATAACAACATTCAAGTACACTAATACAAATGCAACTAGGAATGACATTAACTATCCCTGTGAAGAAAGATATTAGTTAATGCAAAATACACAAATGAATCTAAAGTCTACACTATGTGATGATGATGAATTTAAGTAACTCCTAAATACTAACAAAAAAAGGATATCTTGTTTTTCTTGGTCTCTTGCTGACTGTCAATAAACTCTGGTTGTTTGTACACAATGGACAAGTCATTGTCTGCCTACAATAACACTGGACGGTCCACTTGGTTTCGTCAGGTGTCCACGGCTTGTTCTTTTGTCCTTCACAATGCGAGTGTTGACATTGTCCCGAGCGTCCAAGGTGTCCTGTTCATGTGTGATGTTGAACGCAATGTTAGGCGGGTGAGACTTCGTCTGATATGCAGATGTCCTTTCGTTGTGCTGATAGTCTGCTCATGTGGTGATGATGATGGAAATATGTTGTATATTCGTATTTGTTGGTGCATCAATTGTATGGGGAGAAACTGTCCATTACTGCTGGTAATTCAGGATATCAATAATTTTTGTAGGCACTGGGTTTACAAGATCTCCCGTCTGCTTTTGCAGCTTTTGATCATGGTTTCTCAAAGCACTTGTTGTAAAAATCGTCCGTTGGCTACTGCCACTTCTGATCAAGATTTCTCAAAGCACTTGTTGTAAAATCGTCCGTTGGCTACTGCCACTTCTGATCAAGATTTCTCAAATCACTTGTTGTAAAAATCGTTCGTTGGCTACTGCCACTTCAGATCATTAAATTTCTCAAAGGCACTTGTTGTAAAACATCCTTGGCTACTGCAACTTCAGATCATTAAATTTCACGTGGACAGCTATTAGAAATGCAGCAATCCTTCTGGGTATTTTCTGCTTTCTTTTTGGGTGGGTAGTCGATGATAGAAAGACCCTTCACCGCCTGGTAAATTCCTTTCTGACCCCCGTGGAGTATTGGTAGGTTGTTGCCGTTAATTACGTGTGAGATGCGTGTCGTCGCAGTATCTCGGTCGGCCCTACTCTAAAGCTTGTCCTGTGATTAACGCCAACCACGTAGTAGACTAAGGATGAGTATCTCAAATGGTCCCTGTCTCTACCACTGTGATGGATAAAATAATGAACCCTTTGTAAGTATCCCGTAAACTATGCTACGCCTGTAGTGTGTTCTTGTATGTGAAATCTTATCACTATAATGAAGGGCTGTGCGGTGTTTACTGCACGTTTAACATGTAATGTAAAAGGCAAAATAAAAGTGTCTTGTATTTACTTCGTTATAGTTACTGGAAACTGTGCAATCTTACAAATATAATAATTCTTTGCATGGTGTTTATTGCAATCTGTACTTATGAGTATGAAATATAATATTATAATAAACGTGACTGGTATTTACAGTGTTAACTTTATGGAAAATAGGTATATATTATCTGACTGAAGTTAAGACATAATAATGATAAAGTACAAAATATATTACACTAACCTTGGTGTCCATATACGAATTTCACTGACACAATGTCCTGACTCTTCCTCGTGACATTTAGAACCCCAAGTTTTGGTTGGCGGACTGCTTCTCTTGCAATGCCAAGCAATGAATATAGTTGAGTTTATATATCGTCTGAATCGCCTATGGCTAATTTTCGGGTTCGCTTCCTGTGTCATGTGAAATTTCGTTTGTTTTCCTTAAGTCAGACATTCCGTTCTCATGCTGTGTAAAATTTCCTGTAATATTTTGCTATGGTCGCTCTCATATTTTGCTTATCCGAGACAACTTGTCTGCGTTCGTCTTTTGAGTGTCTGTGCAGCATTTAATAGTCTTTACATAACGACCTATTCTCACTCTTTTCATGTTGTCCCTGGCTCAGACACTGCGTCGCCGTTACTCAAATGTTATTGGGTCGGTTCGATGAGAACCTGCTTATTAAATTACTCATTGTAAAACTGCCTCGCGCTCTGTCCATTATATTCTACGGCTAGCTACAATAATATTGCTTGTACCTTCCTGCCTTTGTGAAAACGCAACCGAGACGTTGAAGCGATTACCTCAATAATCTGTTGGACTCACTGTCTACTAGTTGCGAAAACATTTCAAGCGAATGTTGTTGCGTTTAAAGGGGTCACGCCGAGCGTTGTCTATTGTTATGTCAACATTCCTTGTAAAATTGGTCAATTTTCCACGACTGATGAAAACGATGTCTATTGTGAACCATGGGTATTCACCCTTGCATGCTTCTTCATACCTTGAGAAATTTATCAACAAAATATTACCAATAGGTTTTAAGAATTGAAATGCAGACTTAGTCGCGTCCCGTGACATATGTCCCCCGCACGAAGTCTTAGCTCGGGAAGACTCCTGCGAGTCAGGATGCATTTTACATTCCCTATTGTCGGCGGTGGTTATCTTCTCACCATTCGTATCCCCATCTTCCTCGGTCCAATCATCCTTCTCCTCGTCCAAACCATTCTTCTCCTCGCAATCTTCCTCAGTTGCTTCTCCTGCATCAGCTATAAAGAGCTGCTCCCTTTCCTGTTTCAATATCGTGACCGTAGTCAAGAGTTGTCAGCCCTGCTCGACTACGTTCGTAGAGTGGGTTGTGATTTTCTGCACGCCTGCAGATGACTGTCCAGCCGCATTGGGCTGCAGTACTGAGTTCGGATTTCCTTTATTCAAATGCTTTGTGGCTGCTCGTGTCCTGAAGTTGGCCGCTTCAGTTATGTGTCTGGCTAAGTATCTCTTTAGCAGAATAAAGGTATATATTTCCCAGCTGATCTCCCTCTGGAATCTTATAATTGGTTCGAGATGCCTTCTCGACCACTGTGTATGGCCCGTGCCATCCAATCTGTAACCTGTTCTGTTTGCTATGCATAAACAGTAAAACTTGTTTGCCTATCTCTAGCTCACACTTAGGACCAGTCGTATTATATTCTCCGTCATGTTGACGCCTCCTCTTCTTCATACGTGGTCTGTTTCCCTTAACAGTGGCTTCCTCACTTTTCCCATGATTTGATGCCCCTCTCTGGCATTCAGGACCTGATCTGATAAATTGATCCATGTCCCTTGCGATTCCCTGCCAATAATAATGGTGGGTGATTCTTTGCGTAGTGATGTATTGTCTGACCTGACCACTAGATTCACTAGCATGTCCCATACCTAAGATATAAAATCTATATCGTGCTGGTACTACCTGTTGCTTATACTCATATCCGCGTTTTCCTATTCTCCTAAAAAGTAGTCCTTGCGGTTTAAAGAAGTCTCCTTGTTGCGCTGGATTGTCTCCCTTCAGTCTCTTCTTGAAACACGGTTCCACCGATTGGTCGTTGTTTTGAGCTTGTTTCAGCTCTTGCGGATGGAAGTCAAACTCGTCTCCTTGTCTCTTCTCCTTCGCTTGGTCACTTGTCTGCACTGCAGCTGTGACTCTTGATTGACGTGTGTCTCCTAAACTCACATATTTGTAGCCTAAAATGACTTCATATGTATGATCATTTAAAACTGCCGTTCGTAGTTCTCCCTTGACATATCTGCCTTCAATGGGAGTCCGGGCGATAGCCGCCATCATTGGAGGATCGCCGTTACCTGTGACCTGAATTTCCCCAGTTCCATCACTCAATTGGTCTGGTCTAACCAGTCCAGAACTGAGTTTTCGAATCGAATTCCAGCCTGGAATCGAATACCTCTTCCGCTCTTTCTCTATTGACAAATTTGCGTTCCGAGGGAATCCGGGCGCTAGTTGCCGTCCCTGAAAGATCACTTTTCCTTTTCCACCCTTTTGCATTAGGGTCCTTGTAATATTCTTTGCCACGTTTAAACCCCTTCTTTCTCTTGAGTGACCCATTCTGACTGACATCAAATGTCTGGTGCCTTTCTTCGTTCTGTCCACATAACCAATGTTTCCCCACTTCTTTCTTTTGAGTGACCTATTCCTATTGACATCAAATCTCTTCGTTTCCTTCTTCGATCTGTTGAAATAAAAAGTGTTTCCCCACTTCTTTCTTCTGATAAACAATCTTTGAATCCGCCGACGGATCAAAGTTGGCCATTGTTTGTCCTTATTACGTATCTTGTGTATCTTGCCCGTGGAATGGTCATAAATCAAGATACGGTGCAACCCATCTGTCCTTTTGTATCGGGTACAGTGTGTGTTGTTACTTTCGCGCGTCGGCGCAGTGCTTTGCCTAAAGCGCGTACACCAAGCTGTTTCCTCTTGTGTCGCCTGGTGTCTTTCCTTCTGTCTATCTGCTTAGTTTTTGTCTCACCTACATATAGAACCGGAGTCCCGTGGGTGTTAAGCTGCTGTATCCCCGCCGGCTCTACCACACTTTTCTCCTCATGATCCTCTTCTACCTCCTTTTGAAGAGAGTCGGGGGGTGCCTCCGTGTCCGTCGTCCACCCTGTCCCGATAATCGTATGTGTTGTTATACCTTCTAAAGGCACACATTTCTCTCCGTAAGTTTTAAAAGTGGTAGGATCTGACTTTTCCTCGTCTGGGTAAAGGCAGACTTAGGCGATGTGGGCAACTGTCTATTTCCGTGGATAATAGCGAATGCCCGTTCCTGTCCGGTCGCTTCTTTCCACGTAGAAGGGCCGGTGGAGTGAGGTAATAATTGTTCTCCTGATGTCAGGAGACAAGTGCCTGTTTTCTTCTTTTCCGTGATACCAAGTGAAATTGTTTTATTCGCGGTCCCCTTGCAAGATCCATCGGAGTTACCGCTTGCCATTTGAGTAGGCTCTTCGGTGCCTTTTAATAACTTCCCGTTATCTCTGCAGAGTTGTCTGGAATCCACTGAGTCAACCACCACCGGGTTTGATTTTTCGGCCTCTTCTTTCCGGGACTCTTTGTCCATCATTGTTCGGGTTTCTATATACGCCATGCGATGGAGAGGAGGGCGGTTTCGGCACTCGCTGGTGTAGTGATTTTTCCTGCGACAATACCGGCACCATTTATCCATTTGCCTCTGGTTCTGAGAAGAGGAGTTGTGTTGAGTTTCCTGTCTATGTGGGTTGCGAAGCAAGTTGTCTTTCTTCCCCTGATACCGGTCAACTGGGCGCTTCTCGTAATCAGTTTTTCCTGCGGATTTCTTTGCATATGACGTAATGCAATGCGAAGATGGTGTGTCTTCTAGGCGATATGTTAGCTCATCTGCCACTTCATGGGCCGAAATCCATAGTTCTGGTTTAACTTTTGTGGATTGTTCATATGCTATAAGCAACCTCTTCATCCGAAGTTCGTGTTCTCTCTCTGCCTTTCTCTCTAACTCCTGAATCTCCTATACTCGGCCGGCCTCTCTCTCTTTCCCTTTCTCTCCTCTTTCTCTGCTGCTAATTCTCAATCTTTTTGTTTGCTCTATTTTGTCTTTTCTTCTGCTCGCAATTTATCTTTTCTCTCTTGCTCGATCTTTTCTCTCTTCAGCTGCCATTTTTCTCTCTTGTTCTTCATTGTGCACAGTTAACATTTTTTCCACATATTCCATAAGTTCTCCTTTTTCTAGTTTTAAACTAGTTGCTTCCTGGATTAGCGCAGTGCGAATGTGCATCTAATCTGCCATGATCAAGCTAGATTTCAATCTGCCTATCGCTACTCGCAATTATGTGAGAGAGACCAATAATTTAGAGCGACAATAAAATCGTGCCCTTGGCCAAAGGGAGAGAAACAAACCCGTATGCTTCGTACAGGTACAGAAATGACAATATTAAAGAAAAACCTTGGCAATACAATTCTAAGACTTGCTAAGAATACCAGTCAAATATTTCTGACCATCAACTGCCTGCCCACCAAGAAAACAATACTTTAACAAAATGCTTCTTGTCCGTGGCTTAGCCTCTATTGTTCAATTGTGAACAAAAGGACTATATAATGTCGGGTCGCTCGTTCAATGCGTCCGACTTCAACAATGCCTATTGTTATAGAAACCCACGTGGTACTACCCGTATACTGAAAGTTCAGGTAAATGTATAGTGCTGAGCAAAAATCAATATTGGTAACAAGATGCAGTAATTAAGTAATATGGTATAATATTCTAACAAATGTCAATGTCTTACTTAATATAATATGAATATCTAATCTAATCTAATATTTTATTCTGTATTCTTTCCCTCTACCTAAGTAGAATAAGGAACAGTTTAGAAGACAGTAAATAGGTTTATACAAAAATTGCAAAAGGAATTATTTAATGTTTTAGTCTAGGGCAAGTCCCAAGGTATATTTCGGACTGCAGCCTCTACTTAATTTCTCAGTCTAGGGCAAACCCCAAGGTACTATCCGGACGAGCCCCCACTTAATGTCACAGGGTTATCCGAAGGGTAACCAAAGAGAGTTATCGGTGTGGTGCCGGCCTTGTCAATGGCTCAGATTTGCCTGGCAACCGGTTGGAAATAGGCAGCAGGAGTGAAGAAGGCGAATGTAAGACTCTGGGATAAATTCCCCGCAGACAGTCCCATTGATTCTATATCTCGTGACACTATAACTCCTACCACTCTATCCCCCTCTCTATATTATAATGCTAACGAGCCCCCACTCCCCTATTACACTGAGTGAACAGAAGAGGAAGAAAGGAAGAACAGCATGTCTCTTTCGCACACTTTCTTTCCTTCTCTATATATGTAATAACGTGTGTTGGTAAATACAACTACAACATTTATTAACTTATTGAAATATAACAACATTCAAGTACACTAATACAAATGCAACTAGGAATGACATTAACTATCCCTGTGAAGAAAGATATTAGTTAATGCAAAATACACAAATGAATCTAAAGTCTACACTATGTGATGATGATGAATTTAAGTAACTCCTAAATACTAACAAAAAAAGGATATCTTGTTTTTCTTGGTCTCTTGCTGACTGTCAATAAACTCTGGTTGTTTGTACACAATGGACAAGTCATTGTCTGCCTACAATAACACTGGACGGTCCACTTGGTTTCGTCAGGTGTCCACGGCTTGTTCTTTTGTCCTTCACAATGCGAGTGTTGACATTGTCCCGAGCGTCCAAGGGGTCCTGTTCATGTGTGATGTTGAACGCAATGTTAGGCGGGTGAGACTTCGTCTGATATGCAGATGTCCTTTCGTTGTGCTGATAGTCTGCTCATGTGGTGATGATGATGGAAATATGTTGTATATTCGTATTTGTTGGTGCATCAATTGTATGGGGAGAAACTGTCCATTACTGCTGGTAATTCAGGATATCAATAATTTTTGTAGGCACTGGGTTTACAAGATCTCCCGTCTGCTTTTGCAGCTTTTGATCATGGTTTCTCAAAGCACTTGTTGTAAAAATCGTCCGTTGGCTACTGCCACTTCTGATCAAGATTTCTCAAAGCACTTGTTGTAAAAATCGTCCGTTGGCTACTGCCACTTCTGATCAAGATTTCTCAAAGCACTTGTAAAAATCGTCCGTTCGCTACTGCCACTTCTGATCATTAAATTTCTCAAAGGCACTTGTTGTAAAATCATCCGTTTGCTACTGCAACTTCAGATCATTAAATTTCACGTGGACAGCTATTAGAAATGCAGCAATCCTTCTGGGTATTTTCTGCTTTCTTTTTGGGTGGGTAGTCGATGATAGAAAGACCCTTCACCGCCTGGTAAATTCCTTTCTGACCCCGTGGAGTATTGGTAGGTTGTTGCCGTTAATTACGTGTGAGATGCGTGTCGTCGCAGTATCTCGGTCGGCCCTACTCTAAAGCTTGTCCTGTGATTAACGCCAACCACGTAGTAGACTAAGGATGAGTATCTCAAATGGTCCCTGTCTCTACCACTGTGATGGATAAAATAATGAACCCTTTGTAAGTATCCCGTAAACTATGCTACGCCTGTAGTGTGTTCTTGTATGTGAAATCTTATCACTATAATGAAGGGCTGTGCGGTGTTTACTGCACGTTTAACATGTAATGTAAGAGGCAAAATAAAAGTGTCTTGGATTTACTTCGTTATAGTTACAGGAAACTGTGTAATGTTATAATTATAATCATTCTCTCCTGGTGTTTATTATAACCTGTACTTATGAGTATGAAATATAATATTATAATAAACGTGACTGGTATTTACAGTGTTAACTTTATGGAAAATAGGTATATATTATCTGACTGAAGTTAAGACATAATAATGATAAAGTACAAAATATATTACACTAACCTTGGTGTCCATATACGAATTTCACTGACACAATGTCCTGACTCTTCCTCGTGACATTTAGAACCCCAAGTTTTGGTTGGCGGACTGCTTCTCTTGCAATGCCAAGCAATGAATATAGTTGAGTTTATATATCGTCTGAATCGCCTATGGCTAATTTTCGGGTTCGCTTCCTGTGTCATGTGAAATTTCGTTTGTTTTCCTTAAGTCAGACATTCCGTTCTCATGCTGTGTAAAATTTCCTGTAATATTTTGCTATGGTCGCTCTCATATTTTGCTTATCCGAGACAACTTGTCTGGGTTCGTCTTTTGAGTGTCTGTGCAGCATTTAATAGTCTTTACATAACGACCTATTCTCACTCTTTTCATGTTGTCCCTGGCTCAGACACTGCGTCGCCGTTACTCAAATGTTATTGGGTCGGTTCGATGAGAACTTGCTTATTAAATTACTCATTGTAAAACTGCCTCGCGCTTTGTCCATTATATTCTACGGCTAGCTACAATAATATTGCTTGTACCTTCCTGCCTTTGTGAAAACGCAACCGAGACGTTGAAGCGATTACCTCAATAATCTGTTGGACTCACTGTCTACTAGTTGCGAAAACATTTCAAGCGAATGTTGTTGCGTTTAAAGGGGTCACGCCGAGCGTTGTCTATTGTTATGTCAACATTCCTTGTAAAATTGGTCAATTTTCCACGACTGATGAAAACGATGTCTATTGTGAACCATGGGTATTCACCCTTGCATGCTTCTTCATACCTTGAGAAATTTATCAACAAAATATTACCAATAGGTTTTAAGAATTGAAATGCAGACTTAGTCGCGTCCCGTGACAATAAATGTGAAAAAATCCCTTCAAACGCAAATAAAAGACGTTGAAGCTTGTTGAAATTTGCCCAGTTTTGTGTTTACTTCCGTTCGAGATAAATTCCGAGCAGTATAAAATATCAGAATAGAAAGAAACAACGAAATAAATCAGCGTCTTTTACAAGCTCTTGTGGTCACAACGGTCGGCCATTGCGTCTTTTAAAAGATCTTGCGTACGGAATTACTTTCTCCTATGTTTTTTCTAAAAACAAAGTTAAATTTGACTATGAATGGCTACTATAAATGTATGTTGTTATATTACCTTTGTAATATTGTATGTCTTTAAATTAATGCTTAAAGTAACGTGTGGGAATGAAAGGATACAGTATGCCAGATGAGTGAGAGAGAGAGAGAGAGAGAGAGAGAGAGAGAGAGATAGAGAGTGTGTGTGTGTGTCTATGTGAAGGACAGAATGTTAGACAGATCTGCGTGTCCAATTTTTAACCTTTTGTCAATAATGCTCGTGCGTTCACTACCTTTGCCTTCCCTAACTCAAGAGCAGAGTTCTGTGCCCACTTACAGTTGGTTAGACTGGGTCGTGACGCTATCAGATTTTGATCCGAGAATCCGTTAATTTTGTATCGAGAGGCATGCGGCTGTTACTACTCGGCCAATAGGACGCTCTAACCACTCTGCCAATCAGACGCTCACAATAAAATATAAGTCAACATAAAAACGGTTTCTTTAATTGTCATCAGAAACTGGTTAATACAAGTCTATTATTGTCTGCAGCTTCTGAAGTCAAGACTGTAAAACATTTATTTTTTGTACATACGTCAGGTCGACATTTTCATTAGCAGTAAAGATTCCGAATGTAATTACATATGTCACTCTAGCTGCTTCACCTCTCCTGCCCTGTATAGTTCCCGGAGGTTTCTAGGTAAACAAAGACAAAATAGGAAACTACTGCTCTTTCAGACATGTCGTAATGGCCGACTAATAGATGGTTCTTTATGGGGGCTGGCAAACTCATCATGTAAAAAAAAATTGTTACAGAAATCACATGACTGTGCCAGGTTTCCATAAGGGAACCAGTTGTAGTGGTTGATATATGCTCCATTATGAGCCAACGATGGAGATTATGAACATTCATTTTCCAGATTTTCAACTTCACCTTATGCCCGAACAAGTAAAAAGTATAGTGGATCCGTGCCCACTGCAACATCTATGGAAATGAGAAGGCAGATAAACTCGTCAAAGGACGGAGGAATGAAAATGCAAACAGAATACAGGGCTACATTCGAAGAGATACAAGCAGTATAAGAAATAACTATAAAGAAAAATGGTATAAGGAACAACCAGACTCCGATACCGCAGAACCGTACTATACATTACCAAGAAGAGATCACGTGATAATCCAGTCATGCAGAACCATATTATACATTACCAAGAAAAGATCACGTGATAATTTTCAGAATATGAACTGGCCATTGCAGACTCCGATACCATCTGTGTAACAAATTGAAAGTCAGACAGACAGATATGTGTCCAAGTGGGGAGGACAGACAGATATGTGTCCAAGTGGGGAGGACAGACAGATATGTGTCCAAGTGGGGAGGAGAAAGACACGGTAAAACTTGTCGGACAAAACTACCGGCTCCACGAGAAGAACAAATTGGCAGCATGGCCTTCGTCAACCCGGTTGTTGAGGGAGAAACTGTATGCGGTGACGAGAGACGTCTGAGGCAGACTTCCAGGTTTGGTTTTGGTTTTGGTTTGAAGGACTTTCTTCATTGCACACGGACTACTGCATCAGTGCTCCGATCTCCTCCATTAGATCACGCAAAGAGGATCTCAGCGCAGTGCACGAACTCCGTAGCACCGACGAGAGTCCCAGTATGTGTATACAGGAATCACAAATTCTATAAATACTTTTGTGGTGGGTACGTTTCTAATTTTTAAATTTTGCCATAGCAGCGGCCATATGGACTACTCTTTACGATTTCCAACTGCCGTGGGAATTTTAACTTGCACACGGGACCTCCTATTTTTTCGCTCTTATCCGAGAAGGCTAGGCGTCCGATCTCACTACCCTGGAGACCAAGGGGGAGTATGACATCATTAGGACCACTGGTTCTGACATTTTTTTTTTACAATAATCATACTCCATCTACAGGGAATTGAACCCGTTACCTCTAGAATTCGAGGCGGACGCCATACCTCTTAGCCAATCCAACACCCTTCTGCCACCTTTATAAGAGAGATAACTGTGGTTATTTGAGAGCAAACGACAAATACGAATAAGAACGTTATGCTCCACTTCTGTCACAGCAGGAATGGTTGTAACAGATGTCACTCTTGTCTCCGCATTAATGAGGCTAAGGCAGGCTATGAAAGTATCGCTGCAAGGGACATTTCTAGACCAGAGATTCTTATCATTTTTTGTGTGCAAAGGACCCTTGTTAATGTCCAGCGAAGATTGCAGACCCCTTTGTTAAAAAAACAAAATGTACTCGTACATAAACTCATAATTAGAAATTCAACATTTTATATATTAGGTTATCTACTCGGGCTACCTAGAATCAAAGAAGAACTCATAGATACTTTGGGCGTCCGCGAAAAGGAAGTTAAGAAACTCTGTTCTATTCTTGGATGTCAAATATTCATGTTACCGTATTGGAGATTCAGTGTGGTGGCTTCGTGGTCGGGAAATGCCTTCGTTTGTGACTTTGTCATTTTTTGTTAAGTCAATAAGTCACATTTGAAAAACAAAAAACATAAATAAATAAACATATCCAGATATGTAGATAAACGGAAAGACAGACAGACGGACGGACATACAGACGGACGTATAGACAAACAGACAGACGGACGGAGGGACGGGCTTACAGACAGACAGGTTAGATAGATAGATAGATAGATAGATAGATAGATAGATAGATAGATAGATAGATAGATAGATAGATATATAGATAGATAGATAGATAGATAGATAGATAGATAGATAGATAGATAGATAGATAGATAGATAGATAGATAGATAGATAGATAGATAGATAGATAGATAGATAGAACGAACTTTATTTTCAAAGCGCTGAGAGTTGAGCACGCAGGCCCGTCTGACATTCTGTCCTTCCTTTCTCTCACCTTTCATACTGAATTCATTTATTCTCACATGCATTTTACATATCAATGTCAAGGAATTTAACTACTTATAAGCATGACATAAAATATGTTGAAAAGTACAAACATCGTCATTAGAACCTACAGTTGATATTATAAGAAAGAATAATCCGATTGGGGGGGGGGGGGGGGGGGGGGGCATGTAGATAGATAAAATAGATAGACAGACAGACTGGCGGGCGGACGGACGGACAGACAGACAGACAGACAGACAGACAGACAGACAGACAGACAGACAGACAGACAGACAGACAGACAGACAGATAGATAGATAGATAGATAGATAGATAGATAGATAGATAGATAGATAGATAGATAGATAGATAGATAGATAGATAGATAGATAAACTCTGTCCTTCATTGTGCAACCCATTTCTGTATCTGGTTATCTCTCCACTTCTCTCCTCCTCCCCTCCCCTCCACCCCAAATTCAGTGCCTTAGTTATGCCTCTTGTTCTCCCTCCAGTTCTGTCAATCAATCTTTATTTATTTCACCTCTTCCCAGGCGTCAAACCCAGCAGAAAAAAAAAAAATGAAAATACAGAAACGACAAGAATTCACAAAAGAACAAAACCAACACAGTCAGTAATCTGTGATTACCCCGTGGTGTCACCTGACTTTAGTGTCGGCCCCTCTTCCCTGACATATATTCCTGGAGTTCCCCAACCCTACCTTCGCAGTTCTTAGCTTTTAAATTGAACTTTTAAAATACAAACGCCCTCATTCAGACCACGCAACAAAGCTTACGTTACAACCAGGGATATGTCAACCCCGGCCAGCCAGTATTGTTTTGGCTGAGATTGGTTTCACAGTTTTATGACCATCCTCGAATCTGTGGTGTTGCTGTGTAATGCAGCAAAAAAAAAAAAAAAAAAAATTGTTAGAACCAGGATATTTTTCTGAATCAATGATATAGATTTAATGGAGCTTTCCCAGCACAAAAGCTTACTTTGAGATTGTTGGAATGACTAAGGTAGAGACAAGGGGATGGGAAAGAAGCATAGAAACCAGAGTTTTTTTTATTTGCACTCATTTTATTGTCAATGCTAGATTTTAAGTATCCGGCGTTGCCCGGATTTTTCTAATAACAGTGAATAGAAACCTAGAGAGCGTCTGATTGGCAGTGTAGTTAGAGCGATTGCCTCTCATGACAATGTTACCTGCTTCTGTGTTCAAAATCTGGCAGAGTCATGCTCCAGTCTGATCAGATGTAAATGGGGACATGACTCAGCTCTTGAGTTAAGGAAGGTAAAGGCAGCGAACTGGCCACCCTACCTCGTGAAACTGGACCTAGTGTTGTACCGTTGATAACGCTTCGCTCCCCTAAGGCAGTATCTGCAATGAGACTACCTTTTTACTACAGCGGAAAAAATTATTTGGAGAACACTCGAATGGCTAGGGCAGACATGACGGATTGATCCATGACGGGCGGACTCATTTTCTTGTCATTATTTGACATCTTTGCTTCATGTCATTCTCGGGGGATCTCTAAGGAGACAACGAAAGAATATGACTACTGCTTGCAGGAGGGAACTAATGAGAAGTTGTGTACGGGGCTGGCAACGTCTTCAGTTAAGTCAAATTGCTGCAGAAACGACGACTTCAAGGTCATATAAATGCCTTGGTAAAGGTCACCTGTAAGGGAACAAGCTGTCATGGTAGCTCCGTGTTCCACAAGGAGCTTCAACGTTTATCATGTTTACCGGTAACGACGAGGTTGCACATGAACAAGAAGAGCGATGAAATAATAAAACAAGTATGTATCATAACAGTTTTTTTTAAGTTTTAGCTAGAGGCACAAACATTGATAATCTGATCGTCAGATAATGCCTTCCCTTCATGCAAATGAATCCTCCTTTGAGCTTCCTCATAATGAGGAAACGATGAGGAAAACTTTGGCATGGCTCAACTTTTATTCGAATTTGATCTTATCCGTCTTTTAAAGCAGAGCTGAGTCTGAACTCACAACTTGCTTCGACGCTTTTGGCAGGTTACACTTCCAAGTGTTTTTTATTAGTTTCTACATTATGACCTTGTCATGGCATTTCTATTCTCCCTTTTTTTACGGCAAGTAGCCGTTTCACTGGAATAAGATTACAGGAAAAAAATTACTGGCGTTGATTAGACAACACTGAGGGAATTAGCTGATAGGGGTTTAAAAGCAGTTTTGATTGTGGATTTCCCAGGCTTGAAGAAATAGACGGAGCTTAAAACAAATGATGGCGGTGATTGAAGAAGAATAAGAAGAAAACGATGATGAAGAAAAAGAAGAAGAAGAAAAATAAGAATGACAAGGAAATAACTTACTTTCAAACTAAAGAAAAATACATTCTTCATTTGTCGGTTTGTTCGCATCTCGTCCTGTCACGTGATCTGACCTTGTCGTCAGTAGCCATACATGACCACAGCTCAGTGAGCGCGACTTGTAAGGTACCCCATTGTCACAGATACTACCCTGAAAGAAACGCCAATGGAATTTAGGCACGACCGTTAAACATGTGTGCACAGTTAAACGATAGTTTAATCTCAGTTCTGTCCCTTAATAGGCTTAAATGCCGGCCATTTAGAAAGAAATAGTTTTGAGTTTCAGTCAGTTTTGGTCGCCATTGTACCGCGCCAAAGTCGAAAGCTTAAATTTCGGTTGCTCTTTGGAAAAGCGAGTCGCTACCAGGCATGGCTGAAAATGAAATGAAGTAGGTTGGAGCGTGCTGTTGTTGAAACAAGAAAGATTGGAAAATATGCGGCGCCAGGATCTCTGAACTCAGATCATGAGGCCGGTGCGTGGATAATAAGATTCCTGTAATTTTCAAGTCAACAAAGTACAAGTGTTCCCTGTTGTTTCACTTATTTGTTTCTGTTTGCATGATAAGCAGATGTTTTTGGTGGACATTCAAGCGTCGTAACTGTATGTCAGGTGAAATGGGGTCTCCAGTTCAAAGGTTAACACGTTTCATAGTCTTCAACATTTGAATGTTTCTCACATTAGTAGGTGTTACGTCCTTTTTGCGCGTGTAATTTAAATGTGGGGGCACATTTGAGTAAGTATATATATAATTCATTATTTACGCACGGTCGGGGAGATTAGTGGGAAAAAGGCGCAACGCTGTGCGCGGGTGTGAGAGTTGCCAAAGAGCAATGACGTTGTAGAGTGACCTTATGGCCATGACCGGTGTCGGTCATGTATTTTGTGTGAACTATTGTTCAAGCTTGCCCAGATATTGGGAAGCCTTCATAAAGTATTCAAAGTCTCCGGAGTGGAGCACAGTTGTATCGGCCAAGGTAGGGCGATAATGTGTACGTTAATTATATGATATTTTCTCGTCATTTCTTCTGACGTGTTTCGATCTGGCTGGACTTCAATACGAACCACAGGTCGTATTGCTAGTGGGTCCCAGACGTACATCGAATATTCTCAAGATTACTATTGTATTTATGGATCACTCCAGAAGCCCGTCGTGGCGTGTAGGCTCCAAGAAAGCCAAGAAGAAGTTATTACTATGAAGGTCGTCACCGTCCTTGAAGGGTCGGTCCTTATTATAAAATGTTGATCAAGCTCATGATTAATAAAAAATGGAAAGAATGAGAATAATATGAACTGTCATATCAAAGAAGTAATCTACATTGTTGATGCATGCTTAAGAATATTACGTTTGAACTTGTACTAACGTCTGTAATATATTGTCTGCGTCTTCGTTAAGAAATGGACTCGACTTACATCCTTTTGCCAGTTGTGGTCAGTACTTGAGTCTACATCCTTTATTTCATATCTTGAATTTGTGTCGGCTATATGTAAGCCCGACTGAAGTTGATAACAGTTAAATCAACTATATTGACAGTTGTTAACCGTGCCATATTATTACAACCCATACACCATGTATGCAGTATAGTCCATAACGACTTCAATACTGTAGTAAACAAAATAGACTTTACAGCTGGTGCCCAATCTAAGGGGAGCAAAACGAACTTTCAGTGAACACTCAGTTGAAAATTTCAAAGTATTCAGTTCTTTCAAGGCGACATCATCGCGTACTTGGGATTCAAAATAACTGTCATCAAAGGTCAAGGTCAACGCTGGACTTCATCTGCCAAAGTCAACTTTGAACAGCTACATATCTCGTTTACTCCAACTTGTATATGAAAGCGATTCATATATGTAACGGCACCCGAGACCCAACATGGAAGTTTTTCGCTAGCGTTGCGAGGGCCGGGATATTTTTTCTTCTTTCAAGATAAGTAATTGTGGTCATTATGTGCACTTGTGCCACCGTTATATGCGATGGTAGATCCCTTCTTTAATATGTCCACATTCATACTATTCTATGTTATATGTTCCATGTTCTTCGTGGGCGGTTGGGAGGTCGATCTGACAAACGAGGTTCATCTCGAAGCTGATTCGGGCTCTTGTCAGATGTTCTATAGGATTTAGTTTGTGAGTTTCAATTGAGCGGTAATTCCGGTTCAAGGCTAAAAACCTTGCTGAAGTTCTGATCGCTACTTGTCTCTTATGTGATGGGGCCGAAGAGACGCCCGCCCCCTTCCTGTTTTTGGGCAGATTTATCGCCCATATATTTTCGATGTGCGCGCAGCACTCTGGGATGTAAAAAGTCTTCAAGAAGATATATTAATTTAGGCTATAATAAAGCCTAAACTATAATTGTGTGTTATATTTGGTAGTCGTGTGTTATATTTGATAATTGTTAGCCATATCTGTGTTTTCGTGCCTGATAAAGCAAATATCGCGAGTGTTGTTTATGCGGCTTAATTAATACGCCTAGCGCGCAGTAAGTTGAGTGATTAGCCTAGTGCCTATATAAAGCGTGCGATGGCCAGCAGCGTGCCTTTCCTAGTATCAGTCCAGACGAGAGAACAAACAAGACGAAGTGACCGGTGTAGGTAGCAGATGGACCAGAGCACGTGAGCTGTAATTCTTAGCGCATTTTGTAGAATTTAGCATTCGTGTTCTATAAGTCTGAAATTATATTCAGCACGAGTCTGTTTTAATGTTTAGTGAATTAGGTCTAAATAGATAGATAGATGTGAAAGTTTAAGAGCGATTACTTTATTTATCAGAAAGGCAAATATGGTATGAAGCTATTTCACGTGAATTTAGATAATATCAACCTGGTAGCAAAAATATCAAGATGGCGGCCACGTGGTGAATACTTTAGTTCTAGTTGTTATGCCAAGAGTAATTTTATTTGGTTCTTTAATGTAAGAGTAATTAAGAGTATTTCACGATTATTGATTATTCTACTGTATATCTTTAGTGGGTTACTTTGTGTGAGGTGAGAATAGTCATTTAGATTTCTGGAGAGCGCGAGGCCACTCCTTGTGCGTAAAGCGCATTTGAGACATAAATGTTGCTGTTTGCTCCTTGTGGAGCAGGGCGACACCAGTGCGGCTGAATCCAACAGAAGCCTGCATGAAGCATTTATATGCTATGGCAGTGGTTTGTTTCAGTGGCGATGTGTTTCATATGATGAGTTCCCAATCTCATCAGGGGTCATATACGACACGCTTGTTGCCAGGCGCACCAGTCGTCACTTACGACATGTTCAGAGTGCAGGAACAAGTACTGAGATGGATCAGTTGCAATGTGGTTTTATTCTCATTATTGACAGTATTTGTTGTACATATCGTTGAATATTATTTTATGTCCATTTGATTATTATTATTTAATTATGGTTATGTGTAGAATGGTTTGTGAGAGCACGTGAGCTCACTTGGAGATATATATTTCTCTTCTCCGCTCCTGTAGGAGCATGGGGCCACCAGTGTGGTTTGCCTCCGCATGAAGTATTCATATGCTCGTGCAGTAGTGGTTTCGGTAGCAATCTGTGTTACATGGTGAGATTGCCAGCCTCATGCACAACTCCATACTAGTCTCATTGACGACATGCATGAGTATGTGTGTGTGATAGTTGAGTGTGCCCTTGCAGTAGTGGTTTCGGTAGCAATCTGTGTTACACGGTGAGATTGCCAGCCTCATGCACAACACCTTACCAGTCGCATTGAACGACACGCATGAGTGTGTGCGTGTGTGATAGTTGAGGGTGTCAGGTGGCATGGAAGGACTGTTTGACAGGTGAGAGTATCGTTATTCAACAATGATTTTAACTAGTTCGTTGCTTTGTTTGCTTCTTCAGATTAGCAACTGAGCACTAGCTGGGTGTTTTGTTTGTATGGTGTTATGTTCGTTGGTTTATTTGTTTAATGTTTGCTTCAGTGTGCTCTTAGTCACTGAATGGGTTGTAAAAATAAATACAACCCCTGCCTCAGAATCAAGAGTTTTTATTGTTGTTCGGGTCGGTGCGAGTGTGAAAAGAGAGTGAACGAACGAACGAACGAACGAACGAACTTTATTTTCAAAGGGTTGAGAATTGGGCACGCAGGCCCGTCTGACATTCTGCCCTTCCTTTCTCCCGTCTTTTATACTGATTTCATTTATTCTCACATACAATTTACCCATCAATTCAAGGAATTCAACGTTGTACAGGTAAAATAATAGCATACTCACATTCACAGTATCTAATTATAAACATGAAATAAAATATGTTGAAAAGTACAAACTAAGTATTACCATGAAACAAAATATGTTGAAAAGCACTAACATCATCATTAAACCTACACTCGATATTATACCATTTGTTCGGAAAAATAATCATATTAGTGATCAAATATCACAACGTCATCATCATCATCTCGCCCACCCTACCACACTTACAACAGTAATTGTTTAGCTGTGTCGTCAAGTTTTTCTTATTTTTGTTATCGTATTAATTTCTTATATGTGCCTTATTTTTAATCATGTATTTTGTTTGTGACCGTCCTTCTCAATCTGGCTATCGCTTATTTGCATACACCCTTTATGTTTATACATTGTATTGTTACTTGTCTTGTCATTGTTATCGCAGTGTCATTGCATTCTTTGCAATATTTTTTTCCGTTCTACTTTATTGTTCAGTTGATTCTGCGAATGTTGTCATTTGTTCTTTAAAATCGTGTCTTTGTCACTATTGTTTGCATTGCCTACTTCTGTTATGCTCTTGTAATATTATAATGCATACTTTTATGATTAATTAATAACATTGTTTACAGTTAAGAAGTAATTGAACAGGTTCTTGGACAGGAACTTGTCACAAGTTAAGTAGGGGATACATTTTAAACCCTATGGAAAATTGGTTGACTAAGTAAGTCACAATATTGGTTAAAATGTCGATCATGGATCATTTTTTCCGACAAGGCGAAAGATTACGTTTATATGGCGCAGACTGTGAGGATTATGCCACAGAACAGTTCTTACTTCAGGCGAGCTGTGATCTTAAGGAATATGCTTTGTGTAATTTTGGATACGGCTATTCAAAGGATAGAGTACTGAGACTTTCTAAATTACTATCCACCCTTTTTTATGATGAAGGAGATCTTTATACTCGGGAAAAGGTCAATCTTGAGTTAGATGAACTGAAACATACGATAGCGTACTATAGACTTAGGGAGAATGATTTCACACGTGAATTAAAACTACTGCGGATAGACAATGAGAAATTGAATATTAAGTCTCAGATGAATAATGATGCATCTAAAAAATTGGTTCAACATTTGAAATTAGAATGTGAAAAGTTGAAATCAGAATGGGGCAAAGTCTACAGACAGGGGGTATGATGTGCTGGTGTTGTGGGTAGTGGGTTTCCCCCCTTGCTTCACCCTAGGCCTAGTGAATTCTGTTCATGAAAGGAGCGACCATTGCGGTGTTAGTCTCTTGGCCTAGCAAAACCTCTCATACCCCAAGATCGTTGTGCGTGGTGAAGAGCCACACCCTCCTCGAGGTAGTCCTGGTAACTGAGGGTGCGAATCCTCAGACTAAACACAACGGATCTAGAGGAGCAAACCTCGATAATAAAACCGGTGCACTACACCGTACACGCCCTCTGTGGGTGGGAAGGAGCCAGATGGATACTGAACAAGTCTTGGGAGTGGGAACGAGTGTGGACTGCTCCCTGAAGATCGGAACCCATCGTACAGGCACAGAGACTCAGGACGTGACGATCCTATTGCCTTCAACTCTTGGTCACATGCCTAGAGCCTCGGAGAACTCGGCGTAACCAGCAGGCAATTTGGTGGCGGGGAAAGAGCACTGTGAGCCCTACCTTGGCTACGTATCACAAGGAGACGCAGAAACACCCCCTTTATCTCCCCCAGAGCTGGCACAGTACACTTCTGGCTTCTACCCGGGGCGTTAGGAAATCCACAGGCACCCCAGCATCACAATGCCAAGAAGATGACAAAGTTGGAATTTACTAACTCAAACCTGGCAGAGCAAGTCCTCCAACAGATGCGGCCGATGCTGGGCCCACTGGCGCGTGGACACGTCCCGATCCCCATCGAGACTTGCCCGGGGAGCCCACCCCGGCTCAAAAAAGCAGAGAAGGCCACTCTCCAAACCTCCGATGTCTTGCGGGCAGTGTTAGGATGTGCAAGAACATGGACAGGAAGACTCCACAACTTCCCCACTGAATACACGCCCACGGCGACCGTTGCCTCAATTGGCTGTGTGTGGTGTACCCGGAAACGGGGCCTCCCAGTGCTGAGACACAGTTAGGTCCCCGATGTCACTTGTCGGTGCAGAGTTGGGAGAGATGGCTGAGCATCACAATCCCCCCTGTGTTGCAGCATGATGAGAACCCAGAATTGCACACTGAGCTTGGGGGATCACTTGGGCACCAGACTTAATACTGGCTCTTGACTGGATGGCCGCATGCAGGAGATTTCTACAATGGGGGGTTGGCAGGTGGTGGGTATCTGGAAGTGGCTCTGTGCAGGACGTGAGGATTCCTTGGGTGAGCCCAGAACCAGAGCACAGCATTGTGCAAGCTCTGCATAGTTGGAGAGCCCCCTGGATGACGGGGAATGCACAGTGTGCTACCCCACCTATCCCCAACTGCTAACTTGGAACCAGAAGTGGGGTCCTCTGTATGCGTGCCAGGCCGGGATAAAATGCCTGGGAAAGAGACTGGAGCTCAGAACTCCCTGGCTCAAAGTTGCGGGATGGCAGGAAAGACAGGGCTATTTTGGGGATAATGCAACCATATTTTCACCATGCGAGCTCGGACGCCGCCTCGGTAAACAAGGTCCGCGCAGAGCAGTGACACCCCCAGGCTGCTTGCGAATAGTCTACTACTGGGAACATAAACAGATTAGGGATGAGCCCACTCTCCCGTTGAACAGGTGCTAAAGTCATAGATACTGGGCCAGAAGGCGCACCGGAAACCACAGTATCACGCAACTCGCTTTTTTTTTTTCTATGGAGAGTACACCGTCAAATAAATCTCGTACTGGTGCTCGCCCTGTGGAGCTCCAACAGGCAGGTGCAGTGCCGGGCTCTGAGCCTCGACAGAGCCCACCCTCAGCTACTGGAGGACCCTCTAGACCGTCTTGTGGAGTCAGCAGACGGCGGAGGAGAACTACTGACCAAAACAAAACAGAAAAAGAGAAACCCAGAGTGCCACTTGTCATGATGCACTGGAATGCAGAGGGAGTGAACAGCAAGCAGGCTGGATACAGCAAAAAGACAGAGCTGGAAAACATCTTGTATGAGAAGCAAGTCAGTGTTTGCTGTGTCCAAGAGACTCACTTGAAAGCAGATCAAACCTTTAAAATAAGGGGATATCAATGCTTCAGATCCGACGGAAAAGATAGACGAAAAGGAGGAGTACTTACTCTTGTAAGGAATGACATTCCTGCACACGAGGGGAGGACCTTCATGGATGGAGCGGAGTGTCGGCTGTTGCAGATAAAGGTAGACAAGATGGAAATAGAACTCCTGAACTATTACTGTCCGAACAACAAACCCCTGAGTCTCAGCTCTATACAGGTACCAGCCACCAACTTTATAGCAGTTGGAGACTTTAATAGCCACTCCCAGAGCTGGGGCTATAACCGTCTGGATCACAGAGGTGAAGAGGTTGAAACTTGGCAAGATGATCACTCCCTAATCCTAGTCAATAATGCCACAGATACTCCTACCTTCTACTCCAGAGGATGGCACACGGCTTCAACACCAGATCTTGCCTTCTCCACACCAGATATGGCTGGATCTATTAGTAGAGAGGTAGGAGACCAACTAGGGGGAAGCGACCATCGCCCAATCTTTCTTACTGTCCAGAGTGCAACTCTCAGTACAGGCCCAGCCATTACAAGATGGAACTACAAAAAAGCCAACTGGGGTTTATTCAGGCATCAGGTGAACACGCTGCTGTCTACCCTCAAGGTACAGAACAGAGACATTAATGAAGTGGTAAAGGACTTCAGCAGATGCATGCTACAAGCTGCAGGAGAAACCATTCCCAAAGGATGCCGGCGTAACTACATACCATACTGGTCCAGCACACTCCAAGAACGTCAGGAAGCTATGGACAGGGCTAGAAAGGACGCAGAGTCTCAGCCTTCACTTGAAACTCACAACAAATGGAAAAAGGCTGTAGCAGAGTTTCAGAGAACAAAGCTAGAAGAAAAACGGAAAAGCTGGAGAACTAAAACGGCATCGCTGAACCTTGAGAAAGACGGCAGGAAACTTTGGAGATTAGTCAAGTCTCTAAATGAAGAGCGTTCCTCACCTAGGCAGACTATCACATTGGATGAAGGTGGCAAACTTTTCAGAGGAAAACAAGCTGCAGACTTGTTTGCTAGAAGATACAGTTCAGAAAGCAACTTACCCATTGACATAGATCATCAGAGAGAGATAAGAAAAGAAATACTGGCAACCATGGGACAGACAGATACTCCTGCCCCAATGAGGGAACCCATCACACTAGGAGAACTACAGAAGGCTATTTCCAAGCTTAAGTTTCAAGGGTCACCCGGCCCAGACGAAGTCGGCAACGAGGTGCTGGTGAATCTGGGCTCAGCGGCAGAGACAAAGCTGCTTTAGATATTCAACCACAGCTGGTTGAAAGGAACGGTACCCCAGGTGTGGAGAGAGGCCATCACAATGCCCATACTGGGGAGGGGGAAATGTAAGACCGAGGCTGCAAGTTACCGGCCAATCAGTCTCACAAGCTGTGTTGGGAAGACTATGGAGCGAATAGTCAACCACAGATTGAAATGGTATTTAGAGTCTGAGCAGATCCTGGTGCCGGAACGGGCTGGATTTGGAGAGTGCTACAGTATAGAAGACCAAGTTACTTACTTGTCTCAAGCAATAGAAGATGCCTTCCAGGAGAAGAAAAAGGTCCTAACGATCTGGGTCGACTTCAAGCAGGCCTTTGACAGGGGGTGGAAAGAGGGCCCCATTGCAAAACTTAGGAGAAGTGGAATCCAAGGCAACATGATGAAATGGATCCAGTCATACTTGCATAACAGGAGAACTAGAGTCACTCTTGACGGTCTGCAGAGCAGAAAAGTGTTGCTCCATCAGGGGGTACCTCAAGGAGGAGTGGTTTCCCCAACACTCTTCCTTGTTTACATCAGTGACCTGGTGAAAGATCTCCCTGCAGGAGTTAGGGCTGCCTTATATGCAGATGACCTAGTACTCTGGTGCGCTGATGAAAATGTCACCACAGCAAATTATAGAATGCAGCGGGCAGCAGACATGCTAGTGTCATGGGCAGAGAAATGGCTTATCACAATAAACGCAGACAAAACCTCCACAACACTGTTCTCCCTCGCCCCCAAGGACAAATCGGCTAACATACACCTAGGGACAACCGTGATCAAGGAAGAAAGCTACCCCACCTATCTTGGGGTGACATTTGACCAAAGGCTTACATGGAATAAGCATATTGAAAATGCAGAGGGAAAGGCCCGAGGACGACTAGGCGTACTCAGAAAGTTAGCAGGTGCCGGCTGGGGAGCAGATGAACGAAATCTAAAGAAGATTTATAATGGAGTAATAAGACCACACTTAGAGTTTAGCTCAGCAGCATGGTCATCAGCTGCTAACTCACATCTGCAGTCTTTGGACAAGGTGCAAAATCAAGCTCTCAGGCTCATTACAGGAGCCATGAAAACTACACCAATAACAGAGATGCAGAAGGTTGCTGGATTACAGACATCTTCCCCTAGAAGAGACACAAAAACCATGATCCAGATGGAAAAGTACAACAGTATGCCAATGCACCCAATGAAGGCAAGACTAGATGATCTGGCATTGGGACGTCTAAAGCGTAGCAGCTTTGTGCATCAGGGGAAAAGACTTATAAGACAGCATCAAGAAGACCTATCCATGAAGACAACACCACTGAAGCCCACCCTATACCCTGTACCATGGGAGCAGGCCAGCAGTGCCCTCCAAATTAATACATCAGTCAGTGGTCTCACAAGTGGATGTGAGTATAATGATCTGCAAAAACGAACTGCTACATTGAGTATGATCCAAGAAAGCTATCCCGATCAATCATGGATACATGCCTATACAGATGGATCAGCAACTAATGCTGTTAGGAATGGAGGTGCCGGTATCTTTATCTCATATCCTGACAACCACTATGAGACTAGGCACATTCCCACTGGTAAATTCTGTTCCAACTATACAGCTGAGGTTCAAGCTCTAGAGCAAGCTGCAAATATGTTTTATAACACCAACTCTGACTGCCACCAGGTAGTCATCCTCACAGATGCACTGTCTGTCCTGCAAGCTCTCAAGGGTGGTAAACTCCCGCATCTGAGAAATGAACTAAACAAGGTAGCTGCCAAAAAGAGAACCATACTTCAGTGGGTACCATCTCATTGTGGTGTACCCGGAAATGAAAAGGCAGATAAACTTGCAAAAAAGGGAGGAGAATGTGAACAAGAAGATAATGAAGTCACATACTTTGAGAAAAGGAGAGCTATCCAGACTATCAGAAGAGAACAGAACCAACCCAAAGACGACTATCACACTCTCGACCGGCAGGGACAGATAACTATTTTTCGACTCAGGACAGGGCATAACAAACTGAATAAACACATGCACAAGCTACGATTGTCTGCTTCACCACTGTGCACATGTGGATTAAACGAACAAACTGCTGAGCATGTTCTACAGGACTGTCCTCTGTATGACCAGTTAAGAAAGATATACTGCCCAATGACTCAACACTAAACTCAAAGCTATATGGAGTTAAAGAGGAACTTCAAACAACAGTCGAATTCATCATGAGAACTCGTCTGACGGTGTAATCATCAAAGATGCGATCGCAAGAAGAAGAAGAAGAAGAAATCAGAATATGAAAATTTGAAATTAGAATGTGAAAAATGGGAAATGGAAGCTCCCAATATAAATGTTGTGTCAACCTTGAATAATGGTTATTCTTGGAGTCACCTCGAAGAAGAATACAAGAGTAAATTAGTATCTCTCGAACAAGACCTTGAACAAGAAAAGGCCAAGAATGTAGAATGTATCAGTAGACACTCGGTAGAAATTGAATGTCTAACTAAAACTGCTGCTGCAGAACTCAAAGTTAAGGATTTAGAAATTGCGGATAGGGTTGCTAAAGAGAAGATTCTTACTTCTCATTTACATGACTTAAAGTCAGATTATGATAAACTTCAAGTTGAGACCCAAGATAGAATACGCATGGCTCTGGCTAAGGAGAAAGAAATTGCTGATTTAACAATTATGAAACTTCGCAACAGAATTGATGGTCTTTTGGACGTTGTCTTGAACAACAAAGTGTTGTCTGCTGTAAGGTTGACAGAATTAGACATAATTTTGATGATCAACACCTAAGAGTCAGCACCAAGCACTCATTGCTGATAGTCAGCGTGGTTTTAAAAAATCTTTTTCGAGGCAAAAACACTTTTCCTCGACATGATTCATGGGTTTCCTCTAGTAACAGGTCTAACTGTGTTTCATGGCGTAAGACCAGTGGTTCTTTCGACAAGAATAATTACCCACCACACAGCAGGTTTACCAAGGATGATGATTTTAATGAGTTCCATGCACAAAAGAAGATTGTTCACGAGAACAAACTTCATCATGGTGACTGTTGTTCAGGTAGTTATAATAATTATTTGCGTGGTACTACGACTAGTGACAAGAAAGTTACGACATGTCATATTGATAGGCATTGGGCTTGTTGTGGAACGAGTTGTGTAAACCCACTACTTTGTTAAATCCCTATGTCGAGAGCCCAGCCAATCAACGCACAGTTGCTGAGCCGGAATAAATTACAAGAAGTTACGCCAGGAAAAAAAAAACTTAAGCCCTGTTTTTTTCGGATGTGGGTCGTAGCCATCTTGTTCACGCAAGATGGCGGAAGAAAACTGAATAAAATTAGGCTGTACGGGGCATGAGACGAAACTGCAGGAAACCAATCAGCTTGCTCCGCCAGGAACCAACCAAAAGCTTTGCTTAAGCATTCACCTACCTATATAATCGGGCGAGATTTTATGCAAAAACACGCAACACCGAACACGAAGCCAGAGACGACCGACTGTGTAAGAGGAGCTGTCAACTTTGATTTATAGCTTACCTGAGGGCATTGACCTGCAGCCTGCTTCGCTAAGTCGAGTCAAAAACTGGCCTGTTTGAATCTTAGAGGGTAAATATATTTACGATAACCTTTAGGAAAATAGGCCTTCAGCAGGTATATAATGTTGGTATTTGTTGGGTGTCATTATACTACCTACACCTGTATATATTTTATATAAATTGTTTCAATATGAACGTATCAGGTTACTGATTGTATCTTAAGGGCATTAGGTATAATGATTGTATTTCCTGATATGGATTGATGAAGACGAAGACTAATAGGACTCATACTTCAACCTATTGTCTCCTATAACTTCAGTCTATAACTTCAGTCTATTGTCTCAGATAACTCCAAACTGAAATATAACCAAAACAGTCCTTGTTAGGACTCAACCTATTGTCTCCTATAACTTCAGTGTCATTTCAGATAAAACGAACTGAAATATAACCAAAACTGTCCTTGTTAGGACTCAATCTATTGTCTCCTATAACTCAATCTATTGTCTCCTATAACTTCAGTGTTAGCTCAGACTAAACCAACTGAAATATAACAAAAACAGTCCTTGTTAGGACTCAATCTATTGTCTCATCTAACTCCAATCTATTGTCCCATATAACTCCCACCTGAAATATAACCAAACAGTCCTCGTCTCATATACTCCTATCATAAGAACATAACAATGTTGTTAGGATATATGTTACCAGCTTGTATAGCACTTGTCAGAGAGGGCCTGGTATATTATAGGGGGAAGGAAATGGTTGTATCACACCTAGGTGTACATATTATTGGATGTATTCCTGTATTGAATTTATATTATTGGATGTATTCCTGTATTGAATTTATATTATTGTATGTATTCATGTATTGAATTTATATTATTGAATGTATCCATGCATTAGTTTATCAGAAAGAATGTTTTGCAAGTAGACACCTGTCTTGTCTCGCTATTTCTAAATCATACTGAGCCATGTTGTCATTCATCCTACATGCAGACACCCGAGACACGCTCATTTCACCCACACTTGAAATAGGTGGGCTTGAGGACAGAAATTAGCCCCTATTTTTCCTTGTTACAGGTTTTATTCGTGTCATCAAACCTGAGGTCGTATGTCGTGTCAATCCAGCTGCCTGGAACGTCGCAGGAGCACAGTGATTGCACAGGATCAACCTCTTTAGTCACCCGTGTGTTACCGGGGCCCGAAAGGGGAGCAAAGAATAGTAACACTGTCCCCTACCAAGCATGTCGTAAAAAGCGACTAAGGAGGGTTGGGCATGGGGCCGGTTACACCATCCTGTAAAAAATTTAAACCACAAAAAACTTCAACAAATATGGACAAGTCAAATAAAGAAAATAAAACACAGCCATCCAAGACAGGGGAAGGTCCTCTCGCGGGGAGGCGTATGATGCAACACAGAGAAAGCCGAAAGGAGTCTGTGTTGCTGACTAACCTTCTTTCTTCTAGGAGAACTTCCAGATTTGGCACCTGGAATGTTCGGACATTAAACGAACAAGGGAAAGTGGCGCAAGTAGCAGCAGAAATGAGGGAATACAAAATCGAGGTTCTGGGAATGTGTGAAACAAAGTGGAAGGGGGTAGACAGGAAGAAACTCATCACAGGTGAATTGGTGCTGTCCTCAGGACATGAAGACGAAAGTTCACACCACAGTGAAGGGGTAGCTCTTATGTTATCTAAAGAAGCACAGGAAGCACTAATTGAATGGGAAGCTGTTGGACCCAGAATAATAACAGCTTCTTTCAAAACAGCTAAAAAGAAAATTCATGTAAATGTCATCCAATGTTATGCACCAACTAATGACAAAGAAGAGTCTGTGAAAGAAGCAATTTATACTAAACTACAGGAAATTATGGATAAAGTAAAAAGAAGAGACATCACAATTTTGATGGGTGACATGAATGCAAAGATAGGTACAGCCAACACTGGATTCGAAGAAGTCATGGGAAAACATGGGCTAGGAGTAATGAATGAAAATGGAGAGCTATTCGCAAACTTCTGTGCTTCATATCAACTGGCTATAGGAGGAAGCATGTTTCCACATAAGAGAATACACAAGGCAACATGGATATCACCAGACCATAGAACAGAAAATCAGATAGATCATATATGCATAAACAAGAAGTTTAGATCATCATTGCAGGATGTAAAGATATATAGAGGAGCAGATGTGGCATCAGATCACCATCTTCTGATAGCCAAAGTAAAAATGGAACTCAAGAGATATGCAACAATGCAAAATTATAGACAACAGTTTAATGTAGGACAGCTAAGAAATCAAGAAACAAGAGACAAATTTGCGGTCACAGTATCCAACAAATTCCAAGTGCTCCAACAGCTGGAAGATGTAGAGAATACAGAAGACTATTGGCAGCAAGTCAAAACAGTATGGAAGGAGACATGTGAAGAAATACTGGGGAAAAGGGAAAGACAACAAAAAGCATGGATAACAACAGAAACCATCAATAAGATAAAAGACAGAAAAAACAAGAAAGCAGAGTTAAACAGAAGCAAAACTAGAAGCTCCAAAGCCAAGGCTCAAGAAGTGTACACAGAAGCAAACAAAGAAGTAAAAAGAAGTATCAAAAGAGACAAGAGGAAGTATATTGAGGAGTTGGCAAGAGAGGCAGAAGATGCTGCAGCCAAAGGAAAATATGAGAGAACTGTATAGCAGCACAAAGAAGCTAACAGGGAAATACAAGCAAACAAGTTGCCTCATAAAAGACAAGAATGGGAAACTGCTCAGCAATATACAAGAGCAAATGAAGAGGTGGACAGAATATTTTGGGGACCTTCTCAATAGACCAGCTCCACAAAACCCGCCGGACATCCAGCCAGCAGAAGAAGAGCTACAAATTAACGGTGAAAGACCAACGAAGGAAGAAATAAAGAAAGCCATAAAGCTTCTAAGAGAGGGAAAAGCATCTGGACCTGATGGCATTCCAGCAGAGGCCATCAAAGCAGATATCGACACGGCTACAGAGATGTTATATAAATTACTTGGTAAAGTCTGGGAAAAGGAAGAGATACCAGCAGAATGGAAGGAAGGATATCTGGTTAAGTTGCCTAAGAAGGGAAATTTACAAGAGTGCACAAATTATAGAGGAATAATGTTACTATCAGTGCCAGGAAAAGTATTAAACAGGATTATCCTTGAGAGATTAAAAGAGTCCATAGACAAGAAACTGAGAGATGAACAAGCAGTTTTTCGACAAAACAGATCATGTACAGACCAGATAGCCACTTTGAGAATAATAGTTGAACAAAGTCTGGAATGGAATTCACCACTATACATCGGATTTGTGGACTACGAAAAGGCATTTGACAGTGTAGACAGAGAATCACTTTGGAAATTGATGAGGCATTATGGAGTTCCCCTGAAGATCATTAATTTAATAAAGAATACATATGAAGACATGACATGCAGAGTTCTTCACGAAGGACAGCTTACAGAACCGTTTGGGATAAGAACAGGAGTGCGACAGGGATGCCTCTTGTCTCCATTTCTTTTCTTGCTGGCAATAGATTGGGTTATGAGATCATCGACAACACACAACAGAAATGGAATCCAGTGGACTCTGACTAAGCAGTTGGATGATCTGGATTTAGCTGATGACTTGGCTCTTCTGTCCCATAACCGTAATCAGATGCAGGACAAATTGAAAACACTCGATGAGAGGTCACAGCAATTGGGTCTGAAAATACACAGGGAAAAGACAAAAATAATGAGAATAAATGCAGGTAATGATAACAGGGTTGAACTTGAAGAAACACCAATTCAAGATGTTGAATCATACACATATCTTGGCAGTAATATAGACAAAGTTGGAGGGACAGACAGCGATATCAAAATAAGAATACAAAAGGCAAGAGGAGCTTTCATTGCATTGGGAAATATATGGAGATCAAGAGAAATTGGATCCAACACGAAAATAAGAATCTTCAACTCAAATGTGAAGTCAGTCCTATTGTATGGCTCGGAGACATGGAGAACAACAAAGACAACAACCAAAAAGCTACAGACTTTCATAAATGGGTGCTTGCGTAGAATAGAGGGATTAAAATGGTATGACAAGGTTACCAACGTGGAACTGATGACAAGAACTAGACAAGTGCCAGTGGAACAAGAGATGAGAAGAAGACGATGGCGATGGATAGGACACACACTGAGGAAACCTGTTGATAGCATTACAAGGCAGTCCTTGTTCTGGAACCCCCAGGGCAAGAGAGGCAGAGGAAGACCAAGAAGTACATGGAGAAGAGAGTTGGAAACAGAGGTGAAAATGGTGAGGAGAACATGGAAAGAACTTGAGATGATGGCACGGGACAGGAGGACTTGGCATGTGTTTGTTGAAGGCCTATGCTCCTTTGGGAGTGGAGGGTTATGAATGAATGAACCTCTTTAGTCCCCCTCAGTCTTGGGTGGGCTAACGAAACGACCATCAGCGGGTGTTTTGTGTCAACCAAACCAAGAAGGACAGACCTTTTAAGAGATGAGTACACATTAGTACCATTTCTGTCAGCATTGTGAGCAAAAGCTAGTGTCAGTGACGAGAAAGTGATTTAGCGTAGAAAGAGACAAGATTAACAGCGTAGCTAATAAATGTTATAGACGTAATTAACAGCACAGCTGATAAATGTACTATAATTGAATAACAGCACAGCTGATATAATTTTTGTTCCTATAATTGGAAAACTTTTTGTAATATATTTATATATCTATATAAATATAAATATTTGTAAATCATATGTAAACTTACAAATCCATTACATTCCATTTTTCAACATTCACCCTTCAGCACAAGAGTAGATAGTGTATATACTAAATAAATAATAAGGAAATTGTATTTGAAGACTTGTCAATTTTATCATTGTTAAGTAAAATCTGTTTCCTTGTCTTAATATCACAGTTAGTTACACAGCGGAGGTGGCAAGTTATGTCGGTCTCCTCTCTACTAATTTTTCGAGATCAGATCATTCACACCCGTAACTAATTTGTGATACCAGTAGTTCTCTCAGACACTGGGACTTCACCATTTTCTGCAGAAATTCTATTTCTGTAATTGTCAGTACTATACTGATCCAAGAGCCAAATAAAAACCTCACGCCACACTGGGGGCTCGTTCCTGGGATATTTCTGTATATCTTGAGCCATACTTAGTCTATTCATCTATCTACTATCTCTATCTTGTGCTACCCATTTTTGAGAAAAAAAAAAATTCTATAATAGGATTTTTTATTGTTTTCTTAGGAGGAGTACCATTTAGTACTCAGTAAATAGTTGATGCTCACAAAGTTGCACGGAAATTTTTTGTTCATTTAAATTAATTAAGTTTAATTACAATAATTTGGTTATAGTAAATATACATACCCTATCTAAGTAACGCCATGGCTGATCTAGTGAAGTTCAGGACTTCGATCATGCAGATGGGTAAGGAATTAAACATGACAGGGGATGCTCTTACTCAGTATGTCACAACAGAAGTGGGCAAACACATGGATAGGGAAGAAAGAAAGTTGCAATTAGAGACAGAATCCAAAAGACTGGAAGCTGAGAGAGAAGACAAAAGACTGGAAGCTCAGAGAGAAGACAAAAGACTGGAAGCTGAGAGAGAAACCAAAAGATTAGAAATTGAAGCCAAGAAATGGGAGGCTGAAAATGAGGAAAGGAAATTACAAGCAGAGAGAGACCATCAGTTGAGATTAAAAGAGCTTGAAATTCAGGCAAATACTGGCAATAATGGTGGTAGCTCACCTCCCTCTGAGAGTAGCTCCAGCCAGAGCACCTCAATAGGTGCCATGAATTTTCATCTGGACCCATTTGTTGAGAAAGAAGACGCCATTGAGTCGTACCTGGATAGATACGAAAGACTTGCCACTACCTATGGCTTAGTGAAAGAAAAGTGGAGTCTTAAACTATCTCAGGGATTGAGAGGTGTGGCCTACGATGTATATTTGAAGCTCTCAAGAGATGACCAGGAAGATTATGAAATCCTGAAACAGGCACTGCTTGTGAGATATGAAAAGAACTCAGAATCATATAGAAAGAAATTCCGAACAGCTAAACTTCTTCCAGGAGAAAACTATCACCAATCCTCTGCTAGATTGGAAACCTATTAAGAAAAAATGGAGTAGTTTAGGAAAGTGTCAGGATCTGAAAGAAATGATAATGATGGAGCAAGTGAAAGAGTCCATGCCTCAAGAAATGAGGAAGTTTATCATGGAACAAGGAGCAGAGAGATTGGAAGATATTGTAACTGTTGCTGAGAGATATCAAGCAGCTCAGGCAGAATTATTAGGAAATAAGAAGAAGCAGGGTGAAAACTTTAAATTATTACAAAACTATACCAAATATGAACAAAAGGACCATACCACAAGGAATAAACAAAGATTTGACCAAAAGGACAAAAACCCTCTAAGATCGGATAAGACACCTTACCGGAAGGAAGGAAAGTGGTGTAAAACTTGTCTAATGTGTAACCACAATACTGCGGACTGCAGAAGGAAGAATCTTCCTCATCATGCTGCATGTCTTACAACAGGGAATCAGGGAAGGAAGGAAATGGCAGTAAGTCAGAAAGACTTCCATCATCCCCCTGTCTGTGAGGAAGTGACCGTGAATGGCACTCAAGTACTGTGTTTATATGACACAGGATTGGACTTTGATTCAGTTGTGTGCTCTTCTCTAGTGAGTCCTGACCAGATAACCACAGAGACAGTGGAAATCAGAGGACCGATCAAGGGAGCAAGAACCATGACACTACCCATAGCTCGAATCAACATAAGATCTCGCTATGTGGAAGGAGAAATCAAAGCAGCAGTGATGGACGACGATATTTACCCTTTGATTTTGGGGTGTAGGTATGTTTTCCTTGGAGAACCTATGAAACCTGTAGTTATGGCAACAGTCCAGACCAGGGAAAGCTGCAGGAAAATGGAGGAGAATCCTATCAATACTCATCCAGAAGAGATGAAAAAGGCTCAAGCTGCAGATAGCACATTGAAGCCTTGTTTTGGCAAATTGCCTAAAGCACATAACCCTCCAGAGAAAGGAGACTTGTATATGAAGAATGGCCTACTATACAGAAAAGCTGGAACAGGACCTAAAGGGCATGGACAGCTTGTAGTGCCAAAATCTTACAGGGAGAAGGTTATGACGCTAGGACATGCTATACCCTTCAGTGGACATATGGGAATAGGGGCCACTGGACAAAGGATAGCCTGTCACTACGTTTGGCCAGGAATTACAGAGGACATAAAAAGATATGTAAGATCCTGTCCAGAATGCCAAAGAGTAGCTCCTAAGCATAGGACTGCACCAGCAACACTGGGAGAAATGCCTATTATGGGAACCCCGTTTGAACGTGTTGCAGTAGATATTGTTGGACCCCTCACTAGGACCAAGAAGAGAAATGCTTACATCTTAACCTTGGTTGATACTTGCTCTATGTGGGGAGAAGCAGTGGCCATGTCAGCTATAGATTCAAAGCACGTGGCAGAGGCCCTGTTGACAATATTTACCCGATTAAGTTTCCCGCATCAGATATTGACTGACAATGGGTCTCAGTTTAAGGGAAAGCTAACACAAGAAGTATTCAGGATATTTCAAGCCAGGCACTATCATTGTAGTCCCTACCATGCCCAAGGGAACGGTCAAGTAGAGCGGTTCAATGGTACGCTAATTTCAATCCTTAGAAAGCTGGCGAGTGAAAAACCTGATACTTGGGATACATACTTACCCGCTGCACTATTTGCATATAGGGAAGTACCCCACAATTCAACTGGATTGGCTCCAGCTACATTGTTGTTTGGAAGACCAATAAAAGGTCCACTGGAAGCATTGCTGCGGACATGGACTGATGAAAAGGCAGAGGAAACAGTGACTTCCTCATACCAGTACGTCAACGAGTTGACATCTCGATTGAAAGCAGGTTGGAAACTGGCCAATGATAACTTAAGACAGGCCAGGAGGAAGCATGCTGCCTACTACAATAAAAAAGCAAAGGATAGGGAACTGGAGGTGGGTGAAAAGGTGTTATTACTGTTGCCAAGCAGCAATAATAAATTGCAGATTGGATGGCAGGGACCCTATGTCATACTGGAGAAACTTTCCAGGACCAATTATAAGATTGACAAGAAGGAAAGGAGAAGGTATATCATGTCAATCTTCTTAAAAAATACTATGACAAGGAATCATCAGAAGTTGCACATATCATGACCTTAGCCATTGCAACAGAAATGCACGGTGAACCACTTCACTCTATGGAGTATCCACTCACAACTACAGAGGATTATGTTCGAGTAAATATTAGTGAACATTTAACTCCAGAGCAGAAGAAGAGGGTTCAGAAAGTGTTGGAAACCCATACTGATGTGCTCACAGATAAGCCAGGTCGAACGAATCTGTTAGAGTACGACATGAAGGTTACATACCCTACCCCAGTATGCATGAGAACATATCCTATACCCTATGCGAAAGCCCAAGCACTAAGGGAGGAAGTTGATTATCTGTTGAAGGAGAAAATTATCTCGAAGTCAGACTCTCCATATAGCTCAAGTGTGGTGCTATTGAGAAAACCGAGTGGTGAACACAGGTTATGTATTGACTACCGGAAGCTTAATGCGATCACAGAATCTCAGGTGGACCCATTACCTGACACCAACCAGGTGTGTTCTACACTGAGTAAGGCTAGGTATTTATCGAAGGTCGATCTAAGCAAGGGATACTACCAAATACCAGTGAAACCAGAAGTTAGGAAAATGCTGGCATTTAGTACATCAGACGGACACTATGAGTTTAATGTACTACCCTTTGGGCTGAAAAATGCTCCCAGTATCTTTTCAAGAATGATGAGGAAATTGTTGGAACCTCTACAAAATCCCCATATCACTAACTTTATGGATGACATTCTTGTTGTTACAAACACATTTGAAGAGCATATAGTACCGCTCTCTATGTTGTTTGACAGGCTGAGAGAAACTGGATTGACTGCACGTCCAACCAAGTGCTATATCGGTTGTAAGGAGTTGGAATTCCTAGGTCATATGTCTCCTGACCCAAAGAATATAGAGAAGTTAAAGAAGGCACCCAGACTTCAAACGAAGAAAGATGTGAGATCATTCGTGTCATTATGTGGGTTCTATCAGAAGTACATACCCCACTTTAACTCTCTGTGTGCACCATTAACTAACTTAATAAAAAAGGACAGCCTGATAAAATCAAATGGAATGCTGATTGTGAAAAAGCTTACACAGAGCTAAAAGCAAAACTCACCAGCAAACCAATCCTTACGCTACCCGATATCACACGGGAATTTGTATTAAGGACGGACGCTAGCAGTATAGGTATTGGTGCAACTCTCTTGCAGAAATCAAAAGCCCAGCCGGATGAACTTTTACCAGTCGCCTACGCCAGTAGGAAGCTGAATGCAGCTGAGTTGAACTACTCGACCATAGAGAAAGAATGTTTGGCTCTTATTTGGTCCATCGACAAATTTTCACCTTACTTGTATGGGACACACTTCATTGTCCAAAGCGATCACCAGCCTTTAACATTCTTGGCTGCATTTAAAAAGTTAAATTCGAGATTGTTAAGGTGGAGTCTGCTTCTGGCGCCTTATTCCTTTACCGTGAATTACATTCCGGGAAGAGACAATGTAGGAGCTGATTTTTTAAGTCGAGACCCTTTACTATGGAAGGACAGACGCAAAAGGATTAACTACAGCAGTTTTTTACACTTCAGCTATGACAGGTCACAGCTAGGAAAGGATGGGGCTATGTCGTGGAACGAGTTGTGTAAACCCACTACTTTGTTAAATCCCTATGTCGAGAGCCCAGACAATCAACGTACAGTTGCTGAGCCGGAATAAATTACAAGAAGTTACGCCAGGAAAAAAACAAAAACTTAAGCCCTGTTTTTTTCGGATGTGGGTCGTAGCCATCTTGTTCACGCAAGATGGCGGAAGAAAACTGAATAAAATTAGGCTGTACGGGGCATGAGACGAAACTGCAGGAAACCAATCAGCTTGCTCCGCCAGGAACCAACCAAAAGCTTTGCTTAAGCATTCACCTACCTATATAATCGGGCGAAATTTTATGCAAAAACACGCAACACCGAACACGAAGCCAGAGACGACCGACTGTGTGAGAGGAGCTGTCAACTTTGATTTATAGCTTACCTGAGGGCATTGACCTGCAGCCTTCTTCGCTAAGTCGAGTCAAAAACTGGCCTGTTTGAATCTTAGAGGGTAAATATATTTACGATAACCTTTAGGAAAATATGCCTTCAGCAGGTATATAATGTTGGTATTTGTTGGGTGTCATTATACTACCTACACCTGTATATATTTTATATAAATTGTTTCAATATGAACGTATCAGGTTACTGATTGTATCGTAAGGGTATTAGGTATAATGATTGTATTTCCTAATATGGATTGATGAAGACGAAGACTAATAGGACTCATACTTCAACCTATTGTCTCCTATAACTTCAGTCTATTCTCTCAGATAACTCCAAACTGAAATATAACCAAAACAGTCCTTGTTAGGACTCAACCTATTGTCTCCTATAACTTCAGTGTTATCTCAGATAAAACCAACTGCAATATAACCAAAGTCCTTGTTAGGACTCAATCTATTGTCTCCTATAACTCAATCTATTGTCTCCTATAACTTCAGTGTTAGCTCAGATAAAACCAACTGAAATATAACCAAAACAGTCCTTGTTAGGACTCAATCTATTGTCTCATCTAACTCCAATCTATTGTCCCATATAACTCCCACCTGAAATATAACCAAACAGTCCTCGTCTCATATACTCCTATCATAAGAACATAACAATATTGTTAGGATATATGTTACCAGCTTGTATAGCACTTGTCAGAGAGGGCCTGGTATATTATAGGGGGAAGGAAATGGTTGTATCACACCTAAGTGTACATATTATTGGATGTATTCCTGTATTGAATTTATATTATTGGATGTATTCCTGTATTGAATTTATATTATTGGATGTATTCATGTATTGAATTTATATTATTGAATGTATCCATGCATTAGTTTATCAGAAAGAATGTTTTGCAAGTAGACACCTGTCTTGTCTCGCTATTTCTAAATCATACTGAGCCATGTTGTCATTCATCCTACATGCAGACACCCGAGACACGCTCATTTCACCCACACTTGAAATAGGTGGGCTTGAGGACAGAAATTAGCCCCTATTTTTCCTTGTTACAGGTTTTATTCGTGTCATCAAACCTGAGGTCGTATGTCGTGTCAATCCAGCTGCCTGGAACGTCGCAGGAGCACAGTGATTGCACAGGATCAACCTCTTTAGTCCCCCTCAGTCTTGGGTGGGCTAACGAAACGACCATCAGCGGGTGTTTTGTGTCAACCAAACCAAGAAGGACAGACCTTTTAAGAGATGAGTACACATTAGTACCATTTCTGTCAGCATTGTGAGCAAAAGCTAGTGTCAGTGACGAGAAAGTGATTTAGCGTAGAAAGAGACAAGATTAACAGCGTAGCTAATAAATGTTATAGACGTAATTAACATCACAGCTGATAAATGTACTATAATTGAATAACAGCACAGCTGATATAATTTTTGTTCCTATAATTGGAAAACTTGTTGTAATATATTTATATATCTATATAAATATAAATATTTGTAAATCATATGTAAACTTACAAATCCATTACATTCCATTTTTCAACATTCACCCTTCAGCACAAGAGTAGATAGTGTATATACTAAATAAATAATAAGGAAATTGTATTTGAAGACTTGTCAATTTTATCATTGTTAAGTAAAATCTGTTTCCTTGTCTTAATATCACAGTTAGTTACACAGCGGAGGTGGCAAGTTATGTCGGTCTCCTCTCTACTAATTTTTCGAGATCAGATCATTCACACCCGTAACTAATTTGTGATACCAGTAGTTCTCTCAGACACTGGGACCTCACCATTTTCTGCAGAAATTCTATTTCTGTTATTGTCAGTAATATACTGATCCAAGAGCCAAATAAAAACCTCACGCCACAGGGCTTCACCCGATGATGATGAGCTACGACTCGAGCAATCTGCTCATAATCATATTCGTCCGGTTTATCACAAGTTTAACCATGATTATCCTACTGCTACGACATGTAAAAAACAAAAGGTACATAATAATTATTATCCGCGCTTAGCACACGCGACACAAATTAATTTAAATGATACTCTGGCTCAGTTGCGATCTGGCCGAGATCATAGGACACTAAATCGCACTGTTCTGGTGCGCAACATTCCATCGCATACAACTTGGTATGCACTTCGAAAATTTTTTCAATAGGTTGGTAATGTTAAATTTGTTCGCATGTTCGAACTTCAAAATTCTTTTAACCAGCTTGCTTTTGTGCGCTTTGAAAATTATCGTGACGCTCACAGAGCTGTTAATGTAATACATGGTTCACTTTTTGCGCACCATCCTCTAGACGTGCAACTTGTACAATACTCTGCACCACGCACTTTATAGTTGCGTTTGTGGGTGCGTTACTTTTCATTCTTCCGGATGTTTTGTACTTGTCTCTTCTGCTATTACAGATACTTCTTGGTACTTGACTTCATCTATGTCTTACCATATTAGCATTTCTTTATTTTCATTTATCCTGTCTGTTCAGACTCTACACTTGTTGTATCTATATTTCGTTATTTTTTACTGGGCCGATTAACTCAGTATTTTCTTAGTCAACGACTTTTGTCACACTGCTTTACTTTTCCACAGGCTATGACTTTAGTTCAGCCTTTGAGATGTGGGCCTTTGTCACCTGCGTTTCTTTTTTGTTGACTATTATCACTGCATGTCTATCTGTATTATTAAAGAGAACTACCTAACATAACACGGTGGTCAAACGAGTGTCAGACCGCTTTAGACTAAATCAAATTACTTTTTTTCATCTGCGCCTATTTTACGCTTCCCAAACGCAGATCTAACATTTATCCTCCGCAGATACGTTTCAAATGTGGGCATCGGAGCGTCATTGTTACAGTGTTACTCTGGAACATTGCATCCAGTCATTTACGTATCAAGAAAGCTCACAGCTACGGAGCGTAATTATTCAGTCTTGGACAAGGAACTTTTAGCGATGGTATGGTCCATTCTCAAGCGGCAACGCTTCTTGCTAGGCGCTCATTTCTTTGTGGAAACCGACCAGAAGGCACTCACTGCGCTCCAAAACAAAGACCTGAAATCATCCAGATCGACTCGTTATGCAATTGCCTTGCAGCCGTTCAATTACACCATTTGAGCAATTCCTGGATCGGAGAATGTTCTTGCTGACACACTTTCCAGATGCCCTCATGATTTTACAGAACCGCTACGCATTACAGAGTGTACCACCTCTACATTACATACTAATCAATCGTAGCTTATTTGTATAACTACAGGATTTTGACATTTCGCATTGATATGGATATTTTACCTAACGTTCCCGGATCTATATACATTACATAATTAAGTCGCTACTGCAACAGTGACATTTAAGTGAATTGATTCTCATCGAACAATACTATATAAGAAAACATTATTTCCATTTATATTGACTATCAATGACATTTAAGTGCATTAGTATTAACATTACTACTATTATCTTTCAATTGTGGAATAAATTTAGATAATTGGAACTTTAATTTAAAGCTCTATCAAGTGAACTTAACAGTTATAAGGAGATAGCATTTTAACTACAAATTAACATTATTAGCTTAAATTATTGACAGTTTTGCAATTTGACATTATGACTTAGTGACTCTTTTGGGTACTGTCGTAGACTTTTGATAGGGGAATTAAGACTTGGGTTGGTCCCTTCTGAATAGGTTAGAATAAGTGAGAGCAGCAGTAAGAGATAATAATAGAAATAGATTTCCACGAGTGAGAGGGTAGAAATAATAGAGGCTGTCCCTGAAATCGAGAATCTTCTCTCCTTCAGCCTATCTTCTACAACAGATCTAGAGGAGTCAGACAGTCTATTATAATATATATTAATATATATCTCCACTCACATACACACACACATAAGTGACGACAGGTAGACGCACATACGTGGAAAACTATAACAACGAAATATAGATATGTTGGAACGAGCTGACCGACACGCTTGAATAAAGTTTATATAAATTTATTAACATAAGGAAAATTTACCACAACACATAAATGTTAATATCAAGCATAGAAAATACATATAAGGTAATGAATTACTACAAGAATGATAGACCCATAGGTATAATCTTTTCCCTCGATGTTTAGCCCACGATCCTGTTAGAAGAAAAGTGATAGCCCCAAAGAGTCACGGATATATACACTATAGTCTCAGATTTCCCTTTAAAGGTATGAACAGAACGGATACTCTACTCTATCCTAAAGAAAAATGTCACTTGCAACAATCTTTGCATAAATAGAATTACAAAAAAATGTGGGTGCACATATCTACAACAATAAAGGAATCACTCAGTCCTGCATTCACTCTATTCATGTCAGCCGTTGCCACGCTCTTGCATTCGTACTTACAGCTTTGGTAGCAACTTCCGGAAAAACAATTTTAGGACCCCCACATACAGAATCTCCGGTGTTATTCTTGGCCAAGGGAACCCCAGCTCCGCAAATTCAGGTTGAATTCACTACTTCAGGGAACGTTTCCTTGGTTATTATTATTTAGGATATCTGTTTATAGTCACATTAAAATTGTCCACGTACGAAAGTTAACAGCGAGCACAGTGTCAATAGCTTAGGTTTTCCAGTACCTAGGAATGTCAGGTCGGTGCCTTCTCTCAGTATAGAAATTTAATTTGGTCACCCCACAATTAGTCGAAAATGTCGGAATGTTACTGGTTTGTAATTTTTCTCGCCACAGGGCTGCATGTACATGAGAGTTTGTGAAGAAGTATAATCTGGCGCAATAGGCCCAGTATAGGCATTTAGTCTTTAAAACCGTTAGTGTTCTGTCTATTTCTGGAGGCAAACGCCCTGCCAGACAGGTGTTAACTTGTAGACCCACGTGGTTAAAGATAAAAATGTTTCTTCTCTCAGTTGTACTAAAACCGCTGGTAAATGTTGGGCTGACCCAAAACTGTGTAAGGAAGAGAAAAATACAAAATACTTAACCACAATATTATACACACCTCCTATCCTCGCGTAAAATATAATATTCATAAAAATCAATCATCATGAATTAGAAATACATACGTATTTCGTCAATACTCAATGATGAATCAGTGCAGTTATAAGTTAGTTTAAAATATACTCGGACTGGTTACTAGCAATTTAATTAAATTTATTTACAGCTGCATGAGTTTAAGCTAGAAATAATAATTCATTTTGCTTTCCACTGTAACGCGTCAACTAGAGAATATAACAGACTTATAATTTAATCACTCTGCACAGAAGCTAACTAGTGGAGAATAAAATAGGCGATTTACCACTTAAATCACTCAGAAAATACTAGATATAAAATATTACCTCCAAACAGAACTACGGGAATCACCACGAAACTAGAATTTATTCACTAGATAGGTATTCTAAAAGCTCGGCAAAAATTGACGAGAAAACTTAGAACTTCGCTATACAAGCTTTATACTCTAGCATGAGCGATTCGTCTACTGCAACTTAGGAGGACTGAATGCCTTTAGTCTAACCTACTCTGGTATAATATATGAAAACGGACAAAGGATGCACGCCATTCTTGAAAACCCGAAATAGCGTCCCGTCTTAACACTTAACATTAACTCAGGCGCCAGCAATAAAACTGCCAGACGCGTTTCACACTTGCAGCTACCTATGATCATTTCCCAGCGATGTATGTTGGCGCCTTCTCACACCTAAGACCGAGAAACTTAACCAAGAGTGCCGTGTCAGATGAAAATGTTAGACGATATGTCTGCCATCCCATGTCTGTCGAGACAAATTTCACACTATTCGGTCTCATCACGGACTAAGCTTAACAGCAATAAAAAAGCGTTGTTAAATAAGAAAAGAGACAGGCGAAGGTATGAATGGGATAGTTTTATTTTTCACAATCAGACGAATGCGAAAAAGAGAAAGGATAAAAGAGCGATAATAAAGTAGAAGACACGGGTAGAATAAAGAAAAGATATAGAAATTTATTAATCATAAATCTCTCTGCGACAGGTACTTCATTTTGGATTAATAACAATTGAACTTTTCATGGAGAATATATAAGTGACATTTTTAATATTCCAATAACATTTTAGTTAGTACCATACTAGTAACTTAATTAGTTTAGTATAATCTATAATCTATAAATAATGTGAGATATTTAAATATGTATTATGATTGCGCATTATTGGCGCTTGGTAGTTTTCACACAGTTAACCTCACATGCTATTATTATCATACCTAGTTAGGCCGTGTTTTTCATTCTTGCAACACATACTTTGGGATTGTGTCAAATTTCTTCTATTGTGTTACTTTTCAAATTGACTTTGTTTAATTTTGTTACCATTTGTCAAATTGACATACATTCATTTTACATTTCAAATTTTTTTTATTTCTGTTTTATTGTCGTCTTCATTTTCTTCACCATTTCTTTTCATCCTTCTATCCCTTTATTTCATTCCTTCATTGGTATTTCATACCAGTTTGATACATTATTTTGGTGAATCTTTTCATTTGGAATTTGTTTTCTTTCTTCTTCATACTTCATCCCACACATTAATACTTTCAATTAACTTAATTTTTTTTTTTAAACGATGTTACAGTAATTGTTAAATGAACTTGATCAATCATATCTTAATACAAAAAAAGCTTCGCTTTTTTTTGTCCCGTGGTTTGGGGGGGGGGGGGGTATTGTTACGTCCTTTTTGCGCGTGTAATTTAAATGTGGGGGCACATTTGAGTAAGTATATATATAATTCATTATTTACGCACGGTCGGGGAGATTAGTGGGGAAAAAGGCGCAACGCGGTGCGCGGTTGTGAGAGTTGCCAAAGAGCAATGACGTTGTAGAGTGACCTTATGGCCATGACCGGTGTCGGTCATGTATTTTGTGTGAACTATTGTTCAAGCTTGCCCAGATATTGGGAAGCCTTCATAAAGTATTCAAAGTCTCCGGAGTGGAGCACAGTTGTATCGGCCAAGGTAGGGCGATAATGTGTACATTAATTATATGATATTTTCTCGTCATTTCTTCTGACGTGTTTCGATCTGGCTGGACTTCAATACGAACCACAGGTCGTATTGCTAGTGGGTCCCAGACGTACATCGAATATTCTCAAGATTACTATTGTATTTATGGATCACTCCAGAAGCCCGTCGTGGCGTGTAGGCTCCAAGAAAGCCAAGAAGAAGTTATTACCATGAAGGTCGTCACCGTCCTTGAAGGGTCGGTCCTTATTATAAAATGTTGATCAAGCTCATGATTAATAAAAAATGGAAAGAATGAGAACAATATGAACTGTCATATCAAAGAAGTAATCTACATTGTTGATGCATGCTTAAGAATATTACGTTTGAACTTGTACTAACGTCTGTAATAAATTGTCTGCGTCTTCGTTAAGAAATGGACTCGACTTACATCCTTTTGCCAGTTGTGGTCAGTACTTGAGACTACATCCTTTATTTAATATGTTGAATTTGTGTCGGCTATATGTAAGCCCGACTGAAGTTGATAACAGTTAAATCAACTATATTGACAGTTGTTAACCGTGCCATATTATTACAACCCATACACCATGTATGCAGTATAGTCCATAACGACATCAACAGTGAACGAAATAGACTCTACAGTAGGGTCACCTTTGTAGTTTGTCACATTAGTAGGGTCACCTTTGTAGTTTGTCACATTAGTAGGTACACCTTTGTAGTTTCTCACATTAGTAGGTACACCTTTGTAGTTTCTCACATTAGTAGGTACACCTTTGTAGTTTGTCACATTAGTAGGGTCACCTTTGTAGTTTGTCACACTAGTAGGTACACCTTTGTAGTTTGTCACATTAGTAGGTACACCTTTGTAGTTTGTCACATTAGTAGGTACACTTTTGTAGTTTGTCACATTAGTAGGTACACCTTTGTAGTTTCTCACATTAGTAGGTACACCTTTGTAGTTTGTCACATTAGTAGGTACACCTTTGTATTTTCTCACATTAGTAGGTATACCTTTGTAGTTTGTCATATTAGTAGGTACACCTGTGTAGTTTGTCACATTAGTAGGTGCACCTTTGTAGTTTGTCACATTAGTAGGTACACCTTTGTAGTTTGTCACATTAGTAGGTACACCTTTGTAGTTTGTCACATTAGTAGGTACACCTTTGTAGTTTCTCACAATAATAGGTATACCTTTGTAGTTTCTCACATTAATAGATACACCTTTGTAGTTTCTCACATTAGTAGGTACACCTTTGTAGTTTGTCACATTAGTAGGTACACCTTTGTAGTTTCTCACATTAGTAGGTACACCTTTGGTTAAATAGTTCTCGCCAATCTCGGCATTTTGTTTCCATTCTCGTTTATTGGTTTTTTTTAAAAAGCGTTTGCCTTATTTTGGCTCCACACGCTACTTTCAATCTAGGCACGAAGTTCTTCAGCTTTATCACGGCGTAACTGTCTGGAAAACAATATACAATGCATTCTGAATAAGTAGAAGTCGCTAGGACCAGCTAAAATACATCTACTTATAAATTCGTCTTGCCATGTGGGCATTTACCGCCAGAATAAAAAAAATAAAGCATGAAGCAGCTATTTCAACCATTCAAATAGAAGTATATCAATTTTTACTTTTCATTTCTGCATCTTTTAAACTTTTTATAAAGCAGTTTAACGAAGCCTATAATATATTGTGAAGTTATTTGCTAGTAACATAGTTGCAAGTGAGGAAAGCCTCATGTCCTAACTGACTAATCTCAAATCATGTACTCAAGAGTTTTATCAAGCACAGATACAAGAGCGAGTGTGAAGCAGAACATCCAGGGCACAATACAAATGATGCGTATTACCAGCTCAGCAGAAGTGAACAAGTGGTAGTCTTGAGAATTCGCACAGGTCACAACAGACTGGGATACCATATATTCAACAAGTTAAAGATAGGAACTACTGATGAGTGTAACTGTGGCATCCATAAAATGATTGCTGATCATCTACTTCAAAGGTGCCCAACATGTGAGCAGCATTGACAGCACATATGGCAGACACCAGTGCGAGTCCTAGAAAAGCTCTGTGGAGATGTCAACAACCTCAAGCTGTCCACTGCTTTCTTTCAGCATATTTAAGTTGACAGCTGAGGGTGAACGAAGAAGAAGAAGAAGAAGAAGAAGAAGAAGAAGAAGAAATCATGTACTTATTCAGAGTATAACATATTTAATAGAAATTATACACCACAAAACCAACGGGCTGATCACCCGTTTGCCAGTCACTTTGATTACGGAAACAACAGCGAACGGATTGATTTGTCGTTGCCCTAAAGACGCCATTAGGCGTGATGGGAACAGCGGCAAAGAAAATCTATTCGCTGTTGCCCTTAAGACGCCACTAGGCGTAATGGCCACTGACTGCTTTGCCGGTCGTTGGCTAAGGACGGAAGAAGAAGAATACACCACAAAAGATATCGTACATCCAGTTCGTCTTTAAAATGGTCATATGAGATACGAAGTCAAGAATTATTTTTCAACTGCAGACTTTTACACAAAATGCGAATCTGAACACTGCGCTTCGCGTTTTGGCTCAGTATTTTTGTGTACTCTGTTAGCGGTTCTTACACGGATTGCTAAAGCGTTAACCACTGACGGAAGGACAGGTGAATTGTTGTAAGAGTTTATTTTGCCCTGACCCGGGGAAGAGGGGTCTAATGTCCAGTGTTTTCCTTCTTTCGCCCTTTCGAGTCTGTCACGTGCTTATTTTTGTTTATTTACTGTTCACAGAAATTGGGTTTCACTCTTTGTTCATCTTCAATAGCGTAGTGTCTTTGCTGTCTGATCGTAATCGAAGACATTTTCTTGCCAACAGAGGTGATCCAGTATTCTCAGAGTCAGCCCGACGATTACTTTCACGCTCGTGTAATGAATATTTGCATTGTAATGTACTGCAGAATTCTCGGACGTTTATTAACCTTTTACCGCCTGATCTCCAAAAAAATTATATCTTTCTTCTTCTTCTTCCGTCCTTAGACAACGACCGGCAAAGCAGTCAGTGGCCATTACGCCTAGTGGCGTCTTAAGGTGTGGGGTGTGGGGGGGGGGGGGGGGTGTCAGACAGCGACACGAAAAACAATGATAGGGAGCCGTTTGAGTCCTCATCACTATTCGGGGATGGTGTGGGGGATGATGTGTAAGATACATTGGGAGCGCTCTCAACAATTGTGTTGGTTTTCTCCAAACTCAAATTGTTGGGGACTATATCGTGGGTTGGATGGGGTGGGGGGGAGGGAGGAAAGGCGGGGTCCGGGAATGATCACCCGCACTCGAAAATGCCAGTTGGGGAAGGAGAGTCGGTTGTGTGTTGTGAGTGGGTTGGGGGGGGGGGGGAGAAGGGGTAGGGGGGAGGGAGGGGAAATATGATTAGTGGGGAGAAATTTTAGTGATAGGGGGAGAGGGGGTGTAGGGTAGTGAGTGGAGGAAGGGTAGGGTTGTTACCATGGCTCGGTAGGGTTGGGGTGCAGGCCTTAAAGACCCAACCGGGGCCCAGTTGTTGCTAGAATATTTAGGGTTGAATATTTGTGTAGTCCTGTGGCCACGGCCTCCCACACATTTATGAACCAGGGTTCTCTAGGGTCGGATGCTGTCTGGTGCATTGATTGGAAAAGTAAATATATTAATGAAACTTAGATTGTATATTAGACATTCATGGGTACAAAACTATAGTGGAGTTCAGAATTTTTCTTCTTTTGGGTCATCACATAAATTTATCACTAACTTTTCCACGAACTCCCACCAACACAGCCCCATATCCTGCGTGCCCCCGTGCCCACCATGCCACTAACAGTTCCTACTAATTCGTACCACAAGGCCCACCGAATTCATCACCCATCTACAATGCGCCCACTCTCTGCACCAGTACCCATTATATCCGAAAGCTAGTAAGTTAAATATCCGATACTCAAAGGAGCCATGGCACACTTGAGACAGCATCCCTTTGGGCAAAAAAATTATATATCGGTCCACGAAAATACACGTTAATATTTAAGGCGTAAGTAATGTCAACAAATATTCATACTTATAACGTTCTTCAGTCTCTTCTAATAATTTGAGAGTTGGAGGATCTATGTTTAAAACATAACAATAATGTGATTCTTTATTTTGGGTGGTCCTATTATAGAAGATTTGTGATGGAGCATAAACAGAATAACTCAAGTGAGAATATCCTCAGAAGAAAAGCATATACCGTTTGACATTGACTCTATTATCTCTTTTATTTCAAAATTAATGCGACCAACTTAAACGAGATACTCTGACGTGTATAGTCCATCCATACTCCAGTCACTCTCACAATCCAGGGGTCGACGCCCACCTACAAAGAATCACCGAGAGATCAGGTCAAATTCCCGGAAGCACACAGTCAATTCATCACTAACACAACCCTGCCCAGATTAGTCCAATATCCGACGACATCAACCAAAGACCCAAATCAGAACCCGCTCACAAACACCGCCCCCCACTATCCTCCCAACACACGAAGCCTCGCATATACACCCCCACACTAACGGCGTCCAAAATGTACTCCCAGCCTCAATTACAAACTCACCAGGTGCTCCGTAGACCAACAACTACCCATCTGAGCCTCACCCTACAACTCCCCAAACAAACAAAAAAAAAAAACATTTTAATAATCACATTTTCCCCCGCCACTTCCCATCCCAAATTTCTACCCAAGGAACCCGAGACATCTAATCAATCACCAGAGTCTATTTTCCAACAAGCCTCCTACCATACAATCCCACCACCGCACGTCCCCCACCAATCTCCCCAGAAACACATCAATACAACAACTACCACGGATACCCACACATCACACCATAGAACAATTTTCCTTCCGTTCATTGCCATAGGGACTCAAATTCACTCCATCATCAAAAAGAACAACAGAAAATCCCCGGGCCCACCAAATCCAGACCAGTTGGCCATACACTCACCCACAAACTCCATCACACAAAAATCCACACAGGAGCAAATTCAGTCCTAGCCGGGAACACCACGGAATCCCTCATACTACAATCCCCTCCGCAACTCCACAACTCCACATACGTACACACAACTTTCCCCAACGGACAACTTATCATCCATCTCGCCGCATCCCCTATAACCCAATCACGCTCCATATTTCGTTTCAGCCCTACCCCGAAACATTCAACCTCCAAACCCTCAACCCCTATGAGTTTACGCCATGCACGGCAAGCCAAACGACCCAACCATCCAAACCCGACATACAACAAGACATCACAAACCAAACGAAAGCGGGGGGGATTGTGGGGGGGTGGGGGGGGGCGGGGAGAAAGCCCTGCTAGTGGTACACAGTGCACCAGAACCAGCTCATACTATCGAACCCCATAGACGAACCCCCCCCCCCCATGCGACCCCCCCCCACCCCACACCCCACACCACCTCATGTATCTAGGCCCCCCACAACCTCAACCCAACCATTAAACACATCAAGCTAAAAACCCACTCTTACATCAAACACACCATTCAACACCCAAAATCAAACACACCCCAGCGGACCACAACTACCTAGCCTTGCTATACTTGCACTCACCTAACTCATGCCCAAACCCCCACCCCCACACGAAGGCACATCCGAACATTCGCACTTCTTATTCCGGGCTGCTCTATGGGAACCAACCACCTTGATTTTCAAAATGGTTTCCTACCAAAACCGGCCCCCCACACGTCTAACAAACGTAACCACACACTATAACACAATATAAACGCCTTTTACTTGTATTAAATTTACCTTTTAATTCCCCCCCGCAGATGTACTAATTCTTACGCTACACCCTTACATCAACACTGCCCAAACATAAAAATTAGTTACAATTTACCGTAAAACATTATATATCAATAGTATTTTACATATTAGATACAAAGAGGACTCCTTTACTTCACCTCACTCGACAAGACGGTCAACAGCACTCCCCAAATCCACTCAAATTTAGATAAACACCCTCACAATGAACAACGGATCAAATCTGGGTGAATCTAAGCAAACACATCGCTATCCACACAACTACCACCCCCCCTACCGACGCGTCCCATTCTACCCTCGCAAGTACAACATAACACATACCCTCCTTTTATCTTCCCAACCCACCGTCTCACTTCTAACAACGCCACGCGCTCCATAGTCAATACTACCCCACAAGAATAATTCCATCCACCCTGCGCCAATCCCTCCTCACCCTCCCCCACCCTCATCCAGCCCCTGTGATCTTGCATCCACCCCTCCAAGTGCAAACCTGCTAGAATGCCCACATTGTTCTGAGGTGTTTGCCGATATCAGCCCGTACCAGTGTCACCGAACCCCCCATGTGTAGTATGAAAAAATAACTATCGCAACGGGCGCAGGTTTTTTTATTGTTTTTGCCTTAAAATCGTAAGCCATTGAACATAGCTCTGTTTTTTACATTTTTTTTATTAAAAATTATTTGATAATTTTAAGTTTAAGACTCCGTGACGCGCCTTATATCTTAATATCTCGCTATACGGTCATACTTATTGTGTATTACACTCATGCAGAAGTCACTCTATTACTAAACATTCCTTATAAAACCTTCATTCCGTCCAGAACTTGATTTTTATTTAGTTTTATAGCATCTATAGCAGGTATCGGGTTTGTATGTCTTCGTTACTTTACAACAACACAAAATACGACATGAGTCTAAAACACAAATTACATAAATAAATCTACCAATCCGGGGGTTACACGGAAACCAACACAACCTGTATAATAATCAACCAAAGTTAAAAAAAATGATACCTAATATGCCAGGCTTAAACAACCTACCCTACTACATTGACTATAGAAATGTATTTTTTGCATAAAAAGGGTTATACGAAATACAAAGATAAACTCCGTCAAATAAATAAAAAAAAAAAACTAATACAAAATAATATAAATATTTTAAAGTCAAAAATATTGCAATATGCAACGCGGCTCCCGGCTTTATAAAAAAATAGATTAGGTTATTGTTAAATCCCGCACGAACAAAGCCAACTTCTTCTCCATTTGGCTTTTACTTTCTGCGTGGAGTGCTTGCAAACGTACTAATTACCCCATGGTCATTAACCATCCTATCCGGATACGGAATGCAGGCCTCAAGGAACTAAGGGAACATTTTACAACACACCACAACAACAATGTTAGGCTTGACACAATTCTGCAACGGAGCTGCGACAAATTATTAACGTAATAAGACAATACCGCGAGTACACCTGTGAAGCAGCAGATACCAACTTTCTCTTAAGAAAGAAGTTACATAATCATCACAACAACCTACCTCAACGGTCCAGCATCACAAACAAGAATAAACTTTTAGTGACAATACCCAGATAAAAACGGTAACTAATCTAAAAACAAATGTTGACCTCTCTAATCACTCATTGTATACCGTCGAACCAAACTCAGATCACCTCTCGATGTTCACAGATAAATTTTAGATTTTACGGATAAAATAAATTAACAATTGGGGCTAACAAATTTATTATGCCATTAAACACAAAAAAAATACGATAAAAAACAAAAAAGTTCAACTACGAGCTGCGAATTAAATTATAGAAAGTAAAAAATACCAAAAATATCAATAATTTTGTAAGTTTTCAAGTATCGCATATTCTTAATCACACTTGACTAAGTAACTAAGATATCGTTGAGATTATCTAGAGACAAGATGGGTACACGGGGAGAAATATTCGCTCTTGGTAGATGTTGTAATAAATATGGTTTGATAGAATGTGAGTAGTTATTCTAAATCAAGATAACATTTGCAAACTATTATGAAGACGGGAAATGCAAGGAGAGTCGCTGAGGGGGAGTCAGGGGTATCGCAGTAAGAGAACGTGAATGGATATTCTTTCCTTCAAAAAACTTATCTTAAAGCTAGGCGGTCGTGCGTGGAAGTAGCACGTATCCTTGGAAGTCTGGCATCTCTGATTTTTTTTTATTGTTTAAGCGAGTTTTTTTTCCAGGTTTTTTTTATCTGTGAGCTTCTTTTTTTTTTATTTTTCTATATCTTCTTCTTAAAAACTTATAATGTCGGGTGGGGCGCAGATGTAGGCACACACACAATTGACAGCATACACTATTAATTTTTTATAATTTTACATTAATAATAAATACAATTTTCAACGGCTTAAAAAAACAAAAAAAGCAATTTTTCAACAACCTCTGATAACAAAAAAACCATTTGCAAACTATAAACACAAAAAGCAATTGCTAAAATCTGCAGGTTGTCCATTAATACTAAAACTAGGCAAACTCACAAACAAGCACCACTAAGTAAAAGAGAAGATAAAAAATAACGAAAATGATCGAGAAAATCAGTAATATATTTAAAAGACTTACGCGAATTGTCGAACATCATATAATGAGGTGCAGATAATTGAGTTTATATAGATGATTTAAGTCTAACTTAAATTTTTAATCACCTTTACTTAGATTATTTCATATCGTCTTTTATTTAATCTACTAGATACAGTAACATATATTAACTAGACACAGGATAGGAGCATAATTTACAGACCCAGATATAGAATCGAAAATCAGGTGAAGAGGAACATTTGCCGTACATGTAGTACAATAGGTCCCCGGCATTGTTTGAGGCAATGTGGACACACTCACGTTGGTGTTGTTGATTTGGTTGTTAGTGTGATGGATTGGGTGTGAGATTATTATTTGGAATGGCATGTAGTGCGTTGATGACATACGTCGAATAAATCAAAGATTGTAATGGCCCAGTATGGGGTTTGTATTTTTTGTTTAGACATGCCACTATAGTATAAGTAGTGTAGATGTAACATTTTAGTGGATCGGTATCTGTCGTACAGTGATATAGATCAAGGATTATGGACGTTGAAAGGCTTCATGTGTGTTGGAGGTTTAGATATTCGAGGGGTGGGGGGGATGTGTTGGGTAGGGGGGGTTTGTGTGGGGGGGGTATTGGGGGGGGTTGGGTCTTACCAGTGCTACTGCAGAGGGGGGGGGTGATGGTGGGGTTGCGTGGATTTTGTTATATCACCTGGTGTTAGATTAGTTGGACTTGCATGGTGGGGGGGGTTAGTACAGGAGGACTTAGGTGTAGGGGGGGTGGGGTTGTCTGTGAAGTGTAGCATGGTGGTGGAGGTGGGGTACATTTGACGACAGGGTTTTGGTGTGTTGGGGTAAGGGGTGGTTGGGGGGTGGGTGCGTGGTGTGTAGTGTCTGGAGTTTGTAAGGTGGGAGGGGGGGGGGGGATGCGGTACGAAGGTGGGGTAATAACACATACTAACGACAAGTAGAAGTTGGGATTGGGGGTCAAGGGGGTTGTTGGGGTAGTAGTAGGGGGCGAGAGGTGAGGGCGGGGGGGGTATGTGGGGTGGGGGGGACGGGGTGAACAAGTGTTTTTTGTTGGCGTGAGTTGGTGAGTTTGCACAAGGTAGTGTGTGGGGGGGTGTACACAGGGCGATACTGGTCTGTTGTGGGTGGGGTGGTGAGGCATTTGGGTGACGGTGCGAGTTGTGGGTAAATGGGTTTGCGCACAATTGGATGGGGGGTAGTCTGGGTGGCGATGGTTGGGGGGGGGATGCATTGGGGTGGGGTCTGGGGGGGGGGGGGAGGGTGGGTGGTTATAGGGGTGCGGCGCGATACATGGGGTTGGAGGTCGGGGGGGTCATAAATGGGTGTGGGTGGTTGGTTGGGGGGTGGGTGGTGGAGTGGGGGGTACGAAAACAGGGGTATGGGGGGTGGACGTGGGGAGGGGGGGGAGTCTTATGTGATACTCATTCAAGTAGGGGAGGGGGGTGGGGGGGGGGTCACAATCATGGGGGTGGGGGGTGGGGGTGGAGTAGGGTGTAAAGGTGATGAAAGGGGGGGTGTTGTTTGATGGAGGGGGATCGGCTAGGTCGTACGCGAAGATAGTCCTGACATCTCACCTCTAGTATAAGGGGTGGGGAGTGAGGGGGGTGTGAAAAGAACGGGGGTGTAGGTGGGGGGGGAGGGGGGGGGGATAGTATGTAGGCACACGGGGGGCTGTGTGGTGGTGTTTGCAGGGGGGAGAGCGAGTTTTGGGCGGTGGGGGGGGGAGGGGGGGGTGTGGGGGCCTGCAGCGTGAGTGGTGTTAGGGGGGGGGTGGGTGGGTGGGTGGTTTGTTTGGGAGGGGGAGGGAGGTGGGGGGGTCGCAGTGTTAGGTCTGGGGGTGTGCAGGGGGGTCGGGTACAGGGTGGCTAGTCGAAATTGGGTGACGAGTTTTGTGGTAGAGTTGTGGGGGTGGTGGTAATCTAAATGGTGGAGGGCGTGGGGGGCGAGTTTGGGAGGGTGGGGGATGGGGTGGGACGCAGTGGGGGTTGAGTTGATCTGCTGGTATGTGTAGGGACTGTATTCAGATGGGGGCGGGAGGAGCACGCTGGATGGGTAGGCGCGTCGTGTGGTGCTCGTTTGTGTGATGGGGGTTAGGCTGACAGTGGGGGGTGGGGGGGGCATAGGTACGCAGGGGGTGACAGGTGTGTGTGGGGAGGGTGTGTATTGAGATGAGTTAGAGGGAGGACGTTAGGACTGGTGTTGGCACAGATTGACATAGGCAATGCGATAGGAGGCACTTGCGTTCAAATGATCTTGTGGGGAGGGGAAGCCAGGAATAAAAGAGGGGGGGTGGGGGGATGGGGTAGAGGGTCAACTTTATAAGCGTTGGTGGGGGGTGAGGGGGGTAAGTGGGAGGGGAAACGTGTGACATGGTTGGTAGTGCGTGTCCATGAGAGGGAGTCGAGGGGTGATGTTGGGGGGGGGGGTTCAGAAACATGGGTGTTGGGGGGGGGGGGGGGTGGGGTGGGGGGGGGGGGGGATGGGTGATAGGGGAGGGTGGGGTAGGGGGCGGGGGGGGTGGGGGGGGGGGGTAGGGGGGGGGGTTGATAGGGATAAAATATTACACAACGACAGCTGGTAAAGTAATAGGACACAGAGTGTTTGTGGGCCGGTAGTGGGTTTGAATTCGAAAGACAAAGAATACCATTACGATGTAGCACTAATAGGGAGGGGGTGGTTGGGGTAGAGTTCGTGGGGTATACCTCTACTGGCCGTGAGGGGTGGTTTGAGTGGGTGGTGAGGAGGATTGGGAGTGGGGTGTGGGTGGGGGGAGGGGTGGGGGAAATCTACTTGGAGAGAATCATATAACTTGAGGGAAATACACATCTCACTGAAAGAGCAGTGTATTCAAATAACACAGATAAGTTAGAGGTATTGTTTTTTGATTTTGCGATAGATTCTGGGTGCTCCTAGCGAACTAAATGTGTAGTTCATATCTTCACTGTGTGTATGGAGAGGTATGTGGGGGGGGGTATCTCTGTATGGTAGGATCTGTAATGATATAGGAGAGGATGTGGGGTTATTTGTATTATGATAGAATGGTAGGGAGAGGAGTCCCTGCAGATTCGGTTATTATGATTTATGACAGATCGTGGCGAGAACAGACGATTGGGGGTACACAGTGATTATACGTCTTATGGTGCATGAGAGGATTGTCTTGGTAATTTGTATTATGATTAATGGTCAAGGAGGAGACACCGTGTGGAGGTATTTGTATGCAGTACAGCAACAAACTTTATGTAGGACAGGGGAGTTTGTACCGTATTTGTATTATGATTGTATGAGTAGGGACTAGGGAGTACGGGGGTACTACTTGATTATGATTTACAATGTAGGAACAGGATGTGGGGATTTGTATTAGTGATTTATGGATAACAGGCTTACTGATACTTTGGGAGACAATAAAATTAAATAGTAATGGGGAAATTGATGTACAGTTTTAGGATGTAAGACCAGAAAACCACTGGCCGTCTTTTTCAGCAAGTCACCGTGTTTGCACATGACTTGATGTAATTAATTAAAATGTTTCCTATGTCAAGGAAAGTTTCAAACTGAAGTTTGAAAGATTATCTGACCATGAATGGGGTATAAAACCATATAAGAAGGTTAACTAATTGTTTAGTTACCATGCTGATTCTGACAATGTTGAAAATGTTTAATAGTTAGGGATAGAGAGAGGTATATGAGGTGTTGAGGAGGCCTTATTACTCTTATTCCAGGGTTTCATCTCTGAATCAAAGTGCGCCATTGGTCAACAAATACTTATATGTTCATCTGCACCTGAAGAATTGAGGCAGTAGTGTCTGTTTGCCTCACTGTTGAGCATTCAAGGGCAGTATCCTGACTTGGCAGTTTAAAGCTGTTAGCTTGGACTGGAACTATCTTGTATTCCTGCCACTACAAAGATAAGATTTCGTCCAAGGGCACATGATACCCCAGATTAACCACTCTCTTTTCCAAATCTGTATTTCCTAGTTCAGAATATGATGAATACAGACGTTCTTCCCATTATTACCCGTTCATTGGATCAAGATTTAAGTGACACGTTTCAAGAGTGACATTTTTATAGTTGTGTATAATAACAGACTCATTTATAGTTTGAACTAATTGTTGTAAATACATTTCATTATCACCTTGAGTTTTCAGTACTCCGGTATCCAAAAAAGAAGTGAGATACCGGAAAATAAATTGTACAAAAAAAAAAAATTTAACATTTAAACTTTAACAGTGACTTGTTTCATTATTGTTTATTAGTTTATAAGTGTAGTGTTGTCATTTCATTACATTACATCGCATATACCCTAGACATCTAGCTAGACAACACTCACACACTTTTACACTTAACTGGGATAAAATATATGACAGGTTGAGGTCATAGAGTGGTAGCAGACAGGTTCCCTGAGAACAAATTCATAAATAACTAACCTCAGGGGCTTGCACAGCTGACCTCACATCTGCCACACATAATATCTATTTCTTCAACATCAAAACCCACCACATATATACATGCTGCTCATTGCGCCATGGAAACTAAATTGCGCAACAAATCAAATAACGCCCATTTTTTTTCCCAACGAGTGTTTAAGAAATGTTCATGCCTTTTTATTTTATTATTATTATATTTTGTAATTAACAAAGTCTCTTGAATTTTCACCGTTTATATTCCGGTTAAGTATCTCCCTCTTATATTATTTATCTAGAGAAATGTCATTGCTCATCTACTGGCAGATCTAGGAATTTTCGAAAAGAGGGGCGATACTTCAGAATGATAAGTACTCCACCCCCTTCCTTATTTACACATATTTTAAGACAATTAAAAACTAAATTAACGAATTTTGAAAGAATGTGATGACTTGAAAGTTTTATTATACCGTTCCTTAAAAATATTTATTTATATTTTTTAATAGAACTATTTATGACATAATTACATAAAATTAAGGCACAACTACAAAGAGACATAATTTGATAAAAATTCATACATAGTTTATATTACAGGATAACAGTTTTTGATTTGGGATTGGTCGCCCGATTAAGAAATTATCCTCCTTGTGCCACAAAGTCTTCTGTTTTTGCGGCTCGAGTGAAGTACCCTTGTATCGCCTGTCTGGCGCTTTCTTTGTCTCATTATTGTATGGCGGTTCCTTTTATTGTGTTTCGTTGTCCCGCAACGTAGAATTACTTGCAAACTACGTTTGTAACTTTTAGGGTACTTACCATTATCCAATTCCAGACATGTTTTAATTCGTCCGTCGTCCGACCTAACGATCACTTACAGTTAAGTCCGAAGTGGGGTGGGGGGGGGGGGGGGGAGAGAATACTGGAGCAGTTGATATAAAATAAAGGTTTATAAAGTCCCGGGGAGGGGGGCGCGAACCCCCTTGGATCCGCCAATGTACTCGTCAAAGGTGAAGCTTCTATGCTTTTGTGCCACTCTTTGTGTGTCATTGATTTACTTGTGAAGAAAAATAGAAAAGAATGAAATGACCACACGAGAACTAATGACGTCATCAGGACATGCAGCAGGAAGAGCACAACCGAATTATTGCCCCCCCTCCCCTTTTTTTGCGCCATGTTGTGGCGGATTGCTTGCTCGTAATTGTCGTATTGGAACGGTCTATAACGAACAGGAAAAAAATATATTGTCCCCTTTGTCTGGAAAATACGAGAAAGAGACGCGTCGCACCGTGAAAATTAACATGCGCACCCATTCAAATAGCACGCACGCCTTTCAATTTTTTCATAGTGCACTAACCAGTAGTAATAAGTTGGACTTCAAAGATCCAATGAACAGGACATTTTATGAACAGGACATTTTATGGACAGGACATTTTATGGACAGGACATTTTATGGACAGGACATTTTATGGACAGGACATTTTATGGACAGGACATTTTATGGACAGGACATTTTATGGAAGGACACAGAAGATGACGTTATCAGGACATGCAACAGGAAGTGTACAACAGAATTATTTCCTCCCGCCATGTTTTGGCCGGTTACTTGCTCGTAATAGCCATAACACCTTACTGAAAACCATAATGGAGGGAAGAGTTGAAGACAAACATGCGAGAGGAAGACAGTGCTATAAGTAGGAAGATAACATCAAGAGATGGACAGGAAAGAGTCCATCATAGTTAATCATCGAGACAAGAGGTAGAAAACGTTGGGGATATCTAGAAGCCAACCTTCGCTGTGAGAGTGACAGTTGATGATGGCGATATTCTTACCAACTCTTTGCTATCAGCGTCAAGCATGGTCACTGATCAGAGCACAAGAGATGACAATCGCATCATACAAGATCAAATACTTAAAAGAGACAGACGGATAGACAACATCACAGAAATCCTACAACAACACGGCCTCACATCAGCCAGTGAGAGACACTTGGTTCAAGAATGAAAAATGTACATCCCATTGACGCTTCACAAGTAACAGTTAATAAATTCATTCTTTCAGTTGCATCTTAGCGTTATTTCAGCAACATGCAACAATAAAAAGCGTAGCTACCTAACACACTTGCTGATTGTTATTTTCCAACTTCTGTTTTATTGTTTGAACCTTATTTCCGGTGTAAGGTCTTTAAACGTATATTTTAACATCCATACTATCTTGTATATTTTTTCTCTCACCCATTTAGACCCCGAGACCAAATTCAACATAGCCACACAAAAAAAAATAATAATCACAACACAGTAACAAGCATGGCGCATAAGGTCACAAAAGAAGGTTGCACATGTTTTTATTTAGTGAACTCAATCATCACATCAACTTCCATTACAAAAGTACACAAACTAGCTATAGGCACAACTTCCTGCAGGGGGAGCGGCTCTGTGGTAATCTCGTGCTTTGTTAGAGCCTAATTAAAATGTCAATTGTTGCCCCTTATGGATCCCTCTACCCACCCGCAGAATTCGTACACGAAAGTGTTAATGTACACCTGTAGCAGTTGTCGAGTACCCATGTGTTTGACATGATGGGATTGCCAGGTATTTGAACAAACTTCAAATTAGTCGAAACTTACAAGTTGCCTGAATGGGCAGTGGCACTATTATTTCTGTGTCTACTCAGATACCTACCCCCTCCCTCTTTGTTTTCTCAGGAACTACACTGGACGATGTCAACAGTCATCATCATCATACATTTCCTTTTCCCTCCCTATGGAACATGGAGTCACCATAGCAACTAGTCTTCTGGCGGGAAGTTTGTACCACGTGGTATTCACATTCTCTAGCGGTCGTGGTTCCTGTATCACTTTGTTTAACACGTTGATGTTACCAGCCCTACGCACAACCTTATAATCAGGGCCGGCTTTTGTGCGGTACGAGTTGTGCGGTAGAGAAGGAAATGTCGAAATTGTCCTCTTTTCACACAACATGCCAAAGAAAAATTCTCCGAATCTTTTGGCCGAATATCATCACCAACCAAGATCTGCTTACTCGGAGCAAGCAAGAAGACATGCACGCCATCATAGCTGGCAGACGCTGGAGCTGGGTTGGCCATGTCCTCAGAAGAGACCCCGATGCCATCACAAGAACAGCTATGCTATGGACCCCTGAAGGAAAACGGAAGAGAGGCCGACCAAAAACAACTTGGCGGAGGACTGTGGAGGCTGAGATGCAAAGAATGAACCAGAGTTGGGGCACAGTACGAAGGATGGCCGCCGACCGAGCAAAGTGGAATCAATTTGTTGTTGCCTTACAAGACGCCACCAGGCGTAATTGCCACTGATTGCTTTGACGGTCGGCGGCTAAGGATCAAAGAAGAAGAAGAAGAGTTGTACGGTCGCACAGGCGTCGCCAACTTTTGGAGGCAATTTATGTAAAAAATTTACTCCGTCCATGAAATTTTGTTTTTCTTCATGCCAGTATTAGAGAGGACATCTGTTGGTTATAAGAGTTTTGCCTCGTGTTGTTGAAGCGCCCCAAGTTCAACCTAGACACAAGGCCGGTCGGTTATATTAGGGCGCATGTCCAAATATAAAAGACCTAGTGGTCTGGTAAAATGCGCCCATCTATAAATCTACTTGAATAAAGACAAAAATCTTAAAAACATGAATAAATAATTTTATTTATCTTTTTAAATTTTTTAAATGCTGTAGTGAACTTTACTAGCTGAAAATACAATGTGACCCAACTCAATAGCACGAATTTGACTCGTAAGAACGCATACAAAACTGCCTGCGGAAGAAGGTGGGGGAGGGGGGGTGTAATTAGAAGACCTCGCACCTAGGGCCAGGTCTGTTCATAGTCGTCACCTCGTACTGCCTGAAGGGGCACTACGCCTTTTCTTTCTTTGTCTCAGGAGAGACCCCCGGGAACTACACGGGGCGATATAAACAATGGTCACTGAAAAAAGGTGGAGGGGAAAATGTAAGAGTTATCTAGTCAGAATTATAGTGTCATGTAAATAGACAGGGCAGTCATAACAGACACATCCAAGAGCTCGTTTAGTTTAATAAGTAGGAAACAGAGGAAACACAAAAAAATTCTAATTACTATAATAAGAGCAAACTGAAAGATGATGGAAGAGATGGAGTTACAATTACGTTGTTCAAAGCTGTCGGTGGGTTGGGAGGGGGGGGGGGGGGGGTAGAAGAATTAGAGAGTGAGACACAGAGAGAGATAGATAGGGAGAGAAATAGAATACATTAAGGAGGTCCACTACTATGAAAACTGGATTTTACGTACAAAATATAGATTTTTTACTTTTGAGCTTATTTTATTAAATAATCATCGAGGAATCGATTGAGCAAGGTTTTATAACATAAAAAATGCATTTGATGTATCAAAAAGCATATTGTCTGCACCACCCCCATGCTATGATTTTCAAATTTGTGCCGAAAATGCACGATTTCTCACTAAAACTATCAAACAGAGGAGTCTCAAATTTGGCATGCATGTAGTACACATCTATATCTTTAAAAAAAAACACATCTGCATTTTTGATATTTTGGTAATTTTCTTTTATAAATTTTTTAAAAATATTTAAAAAAATATTTTTTCACACAAATATAGTTTTTTTTTTTAAATCATTAAAAATATAATTTAAAACTTATAAAAATAATCATGAGTAGTACACATCTATATCTTTAAAGTAACACATCTGCATTTTTGATATTTTGGTAATTTTCTTTTATAAATTAAAAAAAAATATTTAAAAAAATATTTTTTCATACAAATATAGTTTTTTTTTTTTTTAAATCATTAAAAATAGAATTTTAAACTTATTAAAATAATCATGAGTAAAATTGTTTTAATTTTCAGTCACAACATGTGGGTGCAATTTGATAAAGTTTGGTCAATGGGAAACAAGATTTTTGTTCTTGAAAATTGGTGAAAAACCCAATATAGCGGTTGTTGTTTTTTTTTTTGGTTACCAGGGTAGAAGGAAAGAAGAAAAATTAGGCAAGACAAAGGCGAGAGGAGAAGCTGCAGGAAGCTGAAGGAGGGGCAGCATATAGTGCTGGACAATTTTAAACACATTCAGCCCCCCAGAATGGAGTATATTGGACAAGACAAGTCACTCGATGACTAAAATGCATTTTTCTCAAAACTAACATTTTATTAACAAAAAATGTTTTTTTTTTACAAACTATCCAATAGATCAGTCTGAAATTTGGCATGCATATAGGACACATATATACCTTTAAATTGACAGGGGCTTTGTTTGATATTTTGGTAATTTGCTTTGATATATTTTTTTAATATATTTTTTTCATTATTTTTCATACAAATATAGTGTATTTTTAAAAAAAAAGTCATTAAAAATAGAATTTTTATCTTATCAAAAAAAGCCCTAGACAAATTGTTTTAATTGTCAGTCACAACATGTGTATGCAATTTGATAAAGTTTGGTCAATGGTAAACATAAGATTTTTGCTCTTGAAAATTGGTGTAAAACCCAATATGGCGGTTGTTTTTTTTTTTGGTTACCATGTAGAAGGAAAGAAGAAAAATTAGGCAAGATAAAGGCAAGAGGAGCAGCTGCAGGAAGCTGAAGGAGGTGCAGCATATAGTGCTGGACAATTTTAAACACATTCAGCCCCCCAGAATGGAGTATATTGGACAAGACAAGTCATTCGGTGACTAAAATGCATTTTTCTCAAAACTAACATTTTATTAACAAAAAATGTTATTTTTTACAAACTTTCTAATAGATCAGTCTGAAATTTGGCATGCATGTAGGACACATATATACATTTAAAATGACAGGGGCTATTTTTGATATTTTGGTAATTTGCTTTGATATATTTTTTAAATATTTTTTTTTCATTGTTTTTCATACAAATATAGTGTATTTTTTTTTTTTAAATCATTAAAAATAGAATTTTTTAACTTATCAAAAAAAAGCCCCTGATAAATTGTTTTAATTGTCAGTCACAACATGTGTGTGCAATTTGGTAAAGTTTGGTCAATGGGAAACATAAGTTTTTAGCTCTCGAAAAGTGGTGAAAATCCAATATGGCGGATATATTTTTTTTTGGTTACCATGGTAACCACATGTTTTTTAACAAAATAAACTGTAGAATTTGGTTCATGGACATACACTGTGTCTATTGAGCACATAAAAAGTTTGAAAATGTTATTAGAACAAAAGTTAGTTTTCACTGTAGGGAAACCCCTTAAAGTGTGCTTTGGGACAGGGACTTGAAATCATCAAATAAAAGAAAGGAAAAAAAAGGGGGTGGCATCGCCAGTATAGAACAGGAATTTCTGGGGGAGGAGGGATATGACTCAATTTCCTTTCGCTGTGAACCAATACAGACCACCTTCATTTGTCCTAATCACACGGTCGCTCCCAGATGTTTTAATTTTAAATCAAGTTCCAGAACACAATTTCCTCTCGGCCTGGCATTTCTGTATCAGCTTTACCTCATCATTTTCATGTATTCCTTGTTTCAGACGAATACCAAGCAGCGCTCATGACGCCAATTACTCTGACGTCATTTGCATATGTCGGGGTCCACGTGGCCTCAACCATTTCTTAAGAAACTGGCAAAGATGCAAGTTCCAGGGCAAATTAGAGCAACCCTCGCTGACAACGCCTGGGTTAGATCAAGATAAACCGTCCTGGTAGCGATTCAAATTTCTCCAAAGCTAGACAGAAGGACATCGAAGTTCTTCCTAGTTGAAGCTCATTATTATTTTGTTTCGGTGACTGCTGTATTCTCAAAAGGACACAAGGGCCCAGACTTGCTGTCTATGAAGAAGATTCTACCTCTCGGTTCGCCCTCCATCAAAACCAAATCTGCGAGATGTCCCCCCAGTGCTGACCTACGACCTCACGAACAACGAAGATGTGCCTCGTTCTGGTTACTTGTGGTGACCGCCTGTACGCCCGATGGGAAATCCAATCAGGCGCGAGCTTGGAAAAACCAAGTAAAGATGAAGATGAATGGATGCCATCCTAAACGGATTATGGAATTCCTTTATTACAGTTTTTGATAAATCGCGCTCGGGTTATGATATAATTTCAAACCCTGGTCGTTGTGTGGGGATTACTGTTACATTATTCCAATGGGTCGCGCGTCTCGTGTGTGTCTCGATCCAGCGCGTGAACGTAAATCTCATTGACGCCTGCTGGTCTAAAACTTATGTCTTCTGCTATGAACAATGCCCAGTTAAAAATATTACCTTCCTGAAAATAGAAGGAAAACTGGAAGTTTAGTAAACAAATTACTTTTACTTAGTAATCTACATGTATTTCTTCCTTTTCCTTATTAATACCATCATAATCACAGTAATCCTATAATGGTTTTCAAAATTAATAATGGAGGAAACCTGAGTCCTGTGAACAATAAATAAATAAGTAAATAAATATTAAAGATAATTAACAGGTACTTGTTGGACATACAGGATAACACCAGACAACAGAAAAGAAAATATAAGTTATAGGTTTACCGGGAATCGAACCTAGGACCAAACAAACGGCGCGTCTCCCTGCTGTGACTGTACATCGTGAAAGGACGCTTAGCCAATTCCAGTAATGTGTAGTGAAGATGAACAACATTGAACAGGCTGGTAGGTTAAAGTCACGGATTTGTCAACTCTTAAATATAAAATGGAGGAAACCCGAGTCCCGTGAAAGTAAATACTTAAGTAAATAAATAAATGAAGGTAATTAACAGGTACTCGATAGACATAAAGGATGACACCAGACAACAGACAAGAAAATCCAATCACTTTTATTTCTTGTCTGTTGTCTGATCTCATCCTTTATGTCTAACGAGTACTTGATAATTACCTTCATTTATTTATTTACTTATTTATTTACTATTAAGGTTATCACAATCAATGTTCCGTGTAGTTCCTGGGAGTCTGTAAAGTGATATAAAAGTTATCACAAGCAATGTTCCGTGTAGTTCCAGGGGTCTGTGAAGAGATATAAAAGTTATCACAATCAATGTTCGTGTAGTTCCTGGGGTCTGTGAAGAGATATAAAAGTTATCACAAGCAATGTTCCGTGTAGTTCCAGGGGTCTGTGAAGAGATATAAAAGTTATCACAATCAATGTTCGTGTAGTTCCTGGGGTCTGTGAAGAGATATAAAAGTTATCACAAGCAATGTTCCGTGTAGTTCCTGGGGTCTGTGAAGACACATAAAAGTTATCACAATCAATGTTCCGTGTAGTTCCTGGGGTCTGTGAAGAGATATAAAAGTTATCACAATCAATGTTCGTGTAGTTCTTGGGGTCTGTGAAGAGATATAAAAGTTATCACAAGCAATGTTCCGTGTAGTTCCTGGGGTCTGTGAAGACATATAAAAGTTATCACAATCAATGTTCCGTGTAGTTCCTGGGGTCTGTTAAGACATAAAAGTTATCACAAGCAATGCTTCGTGTAGTTCCAGGGGTCTGTGAAGAGATATAAAAGTTATCACAATCAATGTTCGTGTAGTTCCTGGGGTCTGTGAAGAGATATAAAAGTTATCACAATCAATGTTCCGTGTAGTTCCAGGGGTCTGTGAAGAGATATAAAAGTTATCACAATCAATGTTCGTGTAGTTCCTGGGGTCTGTGAAGAGATATAAAAGTTATCACAATCAATGTTCCGTGTAGTTCCTGGGGGTCTGTTAAGACATATAAAAGTTATCACAATCAATGTTCCGTGTAGTTCCTGGGGTCTGTTAAGACATATAAAAGTTATCACAAGCAATGTTCCGTGTAGTTCCAGGGGTCTGTGAAGAGAAATAAAAGTTATCACAATCAATGTTCCGTGTAGTTCCAGGGGTCTGTGAAAAGATATAAAAGTTATCACAATCAATGTTCGTGTAGTTTCTGGGGGTCTGTGAATAGAGAAAGAAAGAACATAACTACCGCATCTTCAGGCATGTCGTACAAGGCGATTTATATGAGGTTGGGCATGTGGCTGGCAATCTTATCATGTAAAACAAGTTGCTACAGAAACCACCAAGCCAAGAGCACGTGACTGCCTGGTCCAGGCTTTTTGTAAGAGGAGCAGCTACAGTAGTGGCTCCATACTCTGTAAGGGGCGCAAATGAAAGTGACGATGACGATGATTAAACATAATAATTTTTATTGTTATACTAGTTGGTGTCCAACAAACAACAGTTGAACAACAGGTGAGGATGATAGCATGGCGTTCAATAGGACACCCATGTAATAAACAAGCTGGCAGTATTACAAGGCAATACTTGTTCTTGAAACCTAAGAGTAAAAGACATAAGAGTGAGGTGTTTCTTTTATTCTTCTAGGTCAGTATGTCCTTGATCATTTATATTGGCCACTTTTTCTGTGTTAAGCAGATCAGTATCATTTCTCACTATCTCTTTCTCTGTTGCCCCTTTTTACTGATAATCTCTTTGTCCATCAGTTTTCAGTTTCTTCTTTCTATTAAATCATCACCATCATTATCATAATTGTTCAGCTCCTCAAGGAGCATACGCCTTCAATAAAGTTGTGCCAAGTCTTCATGACCTGTGCCAATAGCTCAAGGTCTTATCTATGTCTTCTTCATTGCTCTTCATGTCTGTCTCAGTTCTCTTCTTCGTGTGCTCTTTGGTGTTTCTACCTCTCCTACCCTGGAGGTTCCAGAGCAGGAACTGTCTGGTACTGCTATTAAAAAGTTTTCTCAATGTGTTTCCCTTTATTTTTCCACGTCTTCTTTTCATCTTGTTCCACTGCCGCTTGTCTAAATCTTGTCATTAGTAATTGTGTCATACCGCTGTTACAAGGTGTGATAATTTGACTCAGACTTTCTGTCGATTTTGTACTGTTAGAGCCGCCCCTTTCTTATCTTTAATTTTTGTCTCCTCCTTTCTACTTTCTGCCTTGAGTCTACTGTAAAATTCCAGACTCCACCGATGTCAATCTTAGTCAAGACAGCTCCTGGAATCAATTCACTCATGGATTTTGCTTCGTCTACAAAGCAATGAGAGTAACTCTTTCATGCTGGTCGCTGGTCATCCTCAGACGTCTTGTGATTCAGAGGAGAGCTACCTACTTAGTATTCCGTTGTTCCTTTGCACTCATTTATGATTTACCTTTCCACGGGCAGACGGGAAAACGCGAACACCTGCGCGGCCTGGTCCTTTTATGTCTCCTGAGCTTGCTCCGTCTGCGGCACCTTTGTAGCCAGGACGCTAATGATCGTGCCTCTCAAATCTCCAGTCAACCTGGGACCAAATTCTTTTATCTTGTCGCATAGGGGAAAATGTTTGTTTCCCCAGAGCCTTTGACATTGTCCAGGCTTTCCGTCTATTTCTAACTACCTGCGTTTTTTTTTTCGTTTTTTTTTCTAACAACCAGCGGCACTCGAGTTTTTCAGCGCTTTTGGCCCAATGACATGTCATTGCGAGGCTGGGGAGACAGTGGACTTTCCTGCCAACCCGGTCAGGAGCTTCGCACCTTCCTATCCACAGAGCGTTTATCTGCAGGAGCCGTTCAGGTTATTCAGTCAAATTCCCGGTCGATGACACTCCTACAAATGCCGGCGCCCGGGCTTGAACCTTGAAAACCTGGTCGCTAGCGCAACGTCTTAACCATTTCACCAGCGCGGCTCCCAACTACCTGCGTTAGAAGAAAAGAAAAGCAGATGTGCTCAAAGTAAGACATTTTCCCTATAAAAGCTAGCACTTTACCCTTACCCTTCACTAGCAGCCGGCGAACCTAGCATTGTTTATGTGAAGTCTATAATTAAATTTATCGTATCTCAGTCGCTAGAGGGAACGGACACTTTTTCTGTTCAGGTTAGCGGCTCTTAGTTATGCTAGAGTTTGCACTGGATTAACATGCAAATAAATACTAACTAACTTTTGGTAACTATATCTATGTTAATTATTTTCATCAGCCATCAGTGATGTCTATACCTTGTAACGGTATGGCGCCTTGTGTATCCTGACAACCCTCAGAGCTACACTAGTGGGAGTTTTACTCGTGGCAGGTTCTACTAAGCTGGACAAGTCTGCGCGGGTAGAGGTGTCACATAATTTTTGGGTCGATCTCTTGTCCTCTCCGGCAGTATTTAGTTACATTTTTGTGTGTACTAAATTACGTGAATTTTCTAGTGGTTAGCACATTTTCTTTCCCCACTTTCTCTCAGGTATTAGCCATTTTCTAATAAATTTTACACTCCCTTCGGTGATAATTCGTCATGTTTGCTTTAAGCTTCTCGGCTTTGCTAAGATTAGGCACAGGTAAAAAACTCAGATGGGCTGGTCAGGTTTCGCATAGTGACCGAGCGTTCTGTTTATCTAAGGCGTGCTGGCAGATAAATCATCCACTTGCGGACAGATTACAAACACTCACTTGACAGTCGGAATGTAGTAATAAGCTTGCGGCAGAATTATTACGAAGACATTACTTGTGATAATATAGGGAGTGGTATTTGTAATCATTGACGAGAATATTCGAATATCACGACTACCATATATGGAAGACGTGACCTTTACAATCTCACACAGAATTCCTATGAGTAATTTAAAAAAAAAATCATATCCTAAACACGCATGTTTGAAACGATTGGCAGGAATTCGGAATGTGGGAATACCAGCCTTTCTGACTGTTTCCTCCTCTAATAGTAACAAATGAATGCGGGGGACGACACTTGCAATATAAACAGACACTTTTGCAAGTTTCGAACACTGTGAAAATTCGCCTCGTCAAGAAAACAACCAGACCTGCCAAAGTTAAGAATAAGAGTAGAATTCATTTATTGGACCGGACCTGTTTGAGCCTCTTGAGGACTTAAAAGCCCAGGAAAACTCTACCATTATTAACAAGGAAAACCGAAATCTGAAAAATCTGAAACACGGAGTCAAAGTGGGAGCTTATTATAAAGTAACAACTCCAGAACACGAGTAAGAGGCATCTTCAACAAGTGGTCTTACTATCTCTCTAAGCGAGAAGTCGTTGATCCCAAAGTCAATTTGGGGTAAGTTGTATATCTATAATTCTATGTTTTGCATTATTAACAGGTGAAATAATATGTATATATTGACATGTGAATATTAATATGTGAAAATTGCTAAGTTGATGTCCAAGTCATGGGAGGCTGGTAACCTCTGCATATAGAATGATGATTTCATGAACCACGACTGCAAGGGCTGGTGACTGCTTTATGTGAGGTTCTATGCGAACTAAAAGCAGAGGTAGTCCCAAGTTCCATATGGAGCTTGAAGTGAATGATGAAAGAAATGATGTACATACTTATTATATTATTAAAATTTTCAATCAGTGTAAATGTAAATGAAAATTCAATCTATATTATTAACCTTTTTAATGAATGTAAAGTTAAACATAAATCTACTCAATTTAAATGTTAATAAAGTTTTCGCTCAATGGGATTAAGATTAAATCTCATCGAGGATAAAGTTATAAGATAGATGGGATGGTGGAATAGGAAAAGTGGGATACATAAGTATGTGTCGGGAAACTCAATACTCAGGAGGGTATTTGTTTCTCGTCTTTTGTAATACTAGTCGTTGGTACCAACTGAAGGTACTTTCTCTGGAACAAGTGAGGATATAAATGGCCTGAAGTCGACGATAGACACCATCATCAGACGAGTCTTAAAGACGCGGTAGTTACTCCCTGACACTTCTTGGAACGTGCTAAAACTTTCAAACTTGACCAGTGACGAGTGTCATCCAGTCATCTATCTACAGAGAACTAAACATCAGCTGGAGCGGAACAGACAAACTCACTGGCAGCTAAGTAGAAACATAAAAGCTGCCAAGTGAACTATCCAATTTTTTAACGCCACCCAGTGATAACAACTTTTTCTATAAGGAACTATTCATTTTTATAACTGTTAAAACACAATTGATTATTAACTTTGTTACCTGTATAAAGACAAATCTAAAGTTGATTTAATCATTCTGAATGTACTACATCCGCATGTCTCAGACAATTTCTTAAATACACTTAAACAGAGCTATACAAAAATAATAAGAGGAATTTGGCTGAATTAACTCAGCTAGGGGCTTGAACGAGCTAACGAGTTATAAGAAAACCCTATTCTTCCAAAACTTTACGGCAGATACTAGCGTTAACATTTGCTCAGCCTCATGCAGCATTGTTCTCGCTTTTCTGAATATCTTGGAAAAACTCCCTTGAAGTAGAAGCATCATTATCCTTCTATCTACAACTCTACCAAGAGTAATCTTGTGCGAAGTAGACATCTTCGACGACCCACATTAGTTACTCTTGAGTTTTGACCACTGGTAGACCACTACTGCAGAGCTAAGGGGAGGCAACCCGTGACACCGTTATGCAAGTTTGAATCACAAGCAGGGGCTAAGAACTGTGACTATTATTCTGTCTGTAAGGAACTATGTATATTCCGAGAAACCATACAAGCATCTGAATTTGTATGTTCTAGCAAGCGGCACGAAATGATATCTTGGATGCCACTAAGCTCTGACACATGCTGAATATGTGAGTAGTAAACTTCTACTGGGTGGATAGTTGTCGCATAGAGATTTATGATCAATAAATTTTCTATATTCTTTTCTTTTTCTACCTGTGTCCTCTACTTTATTATCGCTCTTTTATCCTTTTCCTTTTTTTTCGCATTCGTTCGTTTGCGACAAAATATATTTTCCCATTCTGACTTTGCCGTTTTTTTTCTCATACTGGTAACGCAGTTTATTACATAGATGTCAGTCCCGGGATGTGAGCGAATGGTGTGAGAAATTCGTTTTCGTCAGACATGATGGCAGACATATCGTCTACATTTTCACCTGACACAGCGTTTCTTCGGCTGAGTTCTCGGCGTTAGGTGTGAGTAGGCGCCAATCTGCTGCGCTCAGAAATGAGAGTAGTCGGGTGAGGCATTAAGACGCGTATTGACAGGTGATGGCAGTTAGGGCCTGCGTCTAGTATGTGAAGTGTTAAGAGACAAGAAGGGGAGGCTATTTCGGATTTGCAAAATAACGTGGGATCCTTTGTCTGTTTAAGATATATCTACCCGAGAGAGTTTTAGACTAGTCATTCATACTCCTAAATCTGCAGTAGACAGATCACTCGTGCTAGGAAATATCTTGTGTATTGCAAAGTTCTGAGTTTCTTGGCAAAATTTTGCCGAGTTCTAGACTACCATTATATTGAAGGATTCTAGTTCGTGATATTAATCTGTAGTTCTGTGTGGAGGTAAATATAATATCTATTGTGTTGAGTGATCTAGTGATAAATCGCTTATTTTCATTTTACTAGTTAGATTTCTGTGCAGAAGAAATTAATATTCAGTCTGTTATATTCGCTAGTCGACATGTTATAGTGGAAAGCAGAATATATTATAATTTCTAGCTTAAACTCATGCAGCTGTAAATGAATTAAATTAAACTGCGAATAATCAGTCGAGAATATTTTAACTAACTTATAACTGCACTGATTCATCATTGAGTATTGACGAAATACGTATGTATTTCTAATTCATGATGAATGATTTTGTGAATATAACTTATTTCACGGGAGATTTAAATGATAAGACAAGCTCTACGCTTGCAGTTTATAATGTAAGTTATAACCGAGGGAATAGCATGTGAAACTGGGGTGACCCAACTTTGCCAGCGTTGAGTACTGAGTAGTATCTGTGAAGAACTAAACATTTTATTCTTAAAGATTTGGGTGTATAAAGTAAAACCTGTCTGGCATTGCATTGGCATCCAGAACGACAGAGTACCCATTCCATAAACTTTAAGATTTAAATAAAGTAACGGGTATATCGCGCCAGATTTAATTCTTCCTGAGAGAAACCTCAAGTACATTTCAGCCCTTGTGGCAAGTAAAATATTACAATAAATAAACATTCCGACGGAGTTGTGACTAGTATGTGGTGTGACCAAATAAAATCCTATACTGAGAGAAGGCAGTTACCTGACAGTCCTAGTTACTAGAAATCTAAGCTATTGACACTTTGCTCGCTGTTAACGTTCGTGCCTGGACAATTTTAATGTGACAGAACCAGATATCCCTAATAAGAAATACCAAGGAAACGTTCCCTGAAGAAGCGAATTCAACCTATCTTTTTGGAGTTGGGGTTCCCTTGGCCAATGTCTAACCCTGGAGATTCTGAATGTGCATGTCCTAAAAATTGTTTGTCCAGAAGTGGCTACCAAAGCTGTAAGTACGAACGAAAGCTAGTGATCACGGCTGACTGAATAGAGTGAATGCAGGACTGAGCGATTATTTTATTGTTGTATTTTGGCACCCATTTTTTTGCTGTCTTATTTCTTTATGCAAGTGTTGTTGCTAACAATATTTTTCCTTAGGATAGATCAGAGTATGCAAGTCTGTTCATACCTGTAAAGGGACATCTTAGACTAAATCATATGTATCCGTGACTCTTTGGGGGCTATCTCTTTTCTTCTAACAGGACTGTGGGCTATACATCGAGGGAAAGGATCATACCAATGAATCTATCATTCTTGTAGCAATTCATTGACTTTATGACTATTTGTATATGTTTGATGTAATTTTATATGTTGTGATGTAAGTTTATTTTGATAATTAAACTTCACATTAAACTTAATCAGTGTGGCGGTCAGTTCGTTCCCAAATATCTATATTTTCATTGTCATAGTTTTACGTCTGTGTGTCTATTGTAGTCACTTATGTGTGTGTGTATGTGAGGAGTATATATATATATTAATATATATTATATTAGATTTGTCTGACTAATCTAACTCTGTTGTAGATGATAGGCTGACTGAGAGAAGCTTCTCGAGGGTCAGAGACAGAATCTAATATATTTCCTCCATTTTACCCGTGAAATCTATTTCTATTGTTATCACCTCCCACTGAGCTCTCACTTATTTCTATGTCTATTCAGAAGAGACCAAACTAAGTCTTAATCACCTATCACAAATCTACGACAATAGTGGCTGGCTATGTTTACTGGTTATACTGCATTGAATGGTTCTTGCTGATGGTTGCCACCCGTTTAGTGGGCTGTGCGAAAGGGGTTATGGTTGACAGGTAATTTGACACTCGTCAAGCTACCTGCCTTTTGAAAACATTAGACAGGAAAGAAGAATTGTACATTCCCTTCGGTGGTTGCTTTAGCAGTAGGCTCTGGGAGTAACCCTGGAAGTAAGACAAAACATACACCCGTTACCCCAAGCAAAATACAAATCGTAACTTAATGTTATATTTAAGTGTTTAGGCACCACTACGGTATTTGTTTTATTATTGCTTGGCAAGTCTTTATGGTGTCCCTTACATATGAGTTTTCCTCCTGTTAATTCCACAATATCAATTTTCAACATGCATCCCACGTAGAAAAATTTTATTTCCACATACATGTACGTCAAAGCATTTGCTCTGTCAGTAAAAATCGACTTTGTTTCCTCTTCCAACTGAATGTATGGGTTTTCCATCAATGTAATTCCCGTTTTGAGGATGCACTATTCATATTATGTCATTACGTAGATTTACATACAAATATTAGCATTAAATACATTACACCATTAGTTTACATGCGCCTCGTGGTGTCGATACCAAAAGGAAAAATAATAAACTCTAAAATAGCGTACAAACATTGGTAATGGTTATGCCTGTTGGTTACATCGTTATTATACAGGGTGAAGAACTCTTTTACTTGCGGGTGGTTAACTCTAGAACTGCCTTGTAAGTTAAATTTAAGTAAAACACAGAAATACTATGGTCTCATCCACGCCTGAGTAATTCTCCCAAAATAAATGACTTCCTCCCAAAAAATTCACTCGATATAGTAAACACATGTCACCATTAGGATTATGTAAAAAATTTACACAAATCTAATTCCCCAAAGTAAAGTCAGTTTATGCTTACATTTAACCCATTGTTAACACTAACAAACCTAGGTGGTTGTCGCGAGAGGTTCAGATGTTATTAAAAATAAGATATCCTGGACATAAAGGTGTATCAGATGATACCAGGATAGTGCCAGATAAGAGTCTGGTCTTATCAGTAATACCCCCTTCTCTGAAGAGAGTAAGGGTGTATAGACACAAAGGTAGGGTCAAGCTATGTAAGTTCCCAGAGAAGATGGTGATGTAGTACTCTGAGTCCCTAACTGCTACCTCTCCTGATCCTCCTCTGTGATTATGATATTTAATAGTGTTTCTGACTCTGCTAGGGGTAATTTATATAACTAAATTCACCAACAAGAACTGTAATTCAATTTAAAGAATTTAAGAAAGTCTTCTGGTGAATATTTACAATTTAATTAAACAGTTACTCTTTTCTGTTTGAAAAGTTTTAAACTCAAATATTTTGCAACATTAAATAAATAATAACAGTCAACAAATGTTTTTCACTTGTATTATGATGTCTATCATTCTGTAGACCTTCTAGCTTGCTTGATTTTCCACTGTAGAAGTACTAGTGTTATTAATACAAGTTAATTGAAGCTCTATACGGTTTTGTTCATCACAAACTGGATGCTGTTAACTTTTGGTGCACATGAATACTCTACACAGTTGCCCTGAAAGCAACTTAACTGAGTCACTGCAGATGGCTCCCTCTGATGCTGGATATAATCGTGAGATGAAAATCTTCCACTGTTACATGCGATATGGCTGGCACTTGTCCATAGATGGCACTGCATTCGTTGCAACTTCATCAAGAGAAGCCTCTTCTTATTTGTTGTAGGTTTTCAAGTTATATAATTAAACCTGAAACAAAGTTAAACACAATCCCTGTATTTGTCTATCCATATCCCTCTATGACACAGATGGGGACGATAGACAGTTTCAGATTAGCGTGCTAGCAGATGCACAAGGTATAGTATAGTAACAACAATCATTTTAATTCAATGTGATCATAATTTTCTTCTATCTTCTTAATCATCATTCGTTTCCCATGATCCGCCTCTATACAATAATTTCTGCACAGTGGGCTGATCACCTGCTTGCCAACCAATCTGATTACGGAAACAATGATAGATTGTTTGGTCTGTTTTTGTTCCACAAAGACGCCACTAGGCGTGGTGGAAACAGCGATAGATTGATCAATTTGTTGTTGCCCTAAGACGCCACTAGGCGTACTGGCCACATACTGCTTTGCCGGTTGATGGCTAAGGATGGAAGAAGAAGAAGATACAATAATTTGGTTGCGAATAAAACTACTAAGTAATAGGTCAAATTATACAGTACTACAATCCCTTTCATCTTTCCTTATGTTTCTGGTAGGTGTCTCATTCCATTCAAGAAATACATCTTCAAATACTTTATCAAACTTACAGTCGTACTTTGGCCATCATTCTCAATATTTTAAATATTTTCCGAAGGCGGGCTTTGCCTTTAGATTTACACATGAGCTTGTAAGTTTCATCAGCACACACTGTCCATTCCTACACATCTATCCACGTCTTATCGCACAGATGGATTAATTAATATAATTACACATAAATATATATATATATATATATATATATATATATATATATATATATATATATATATATATATATATATATATATATATGTTCTTACCCTCAGGCACACGCAGACAAGTCCTTAATGGTTGATTAAGGTCTGCTAACAGGTACATAAGGCAAACACATACTTTAACATATGCTCTTCTTTCCCCCGCTTGCTGTGTTTTCAAATCGTGACTGACCGGAGTTTGTTAGGCAAGTCTATTTATAGTTTGACCTCGGACGTACGAGATGGAACTCCCGAGAAATGTAATCAAAATTAGGAAATGTGGGTACCTTTTTGCCTATCGTACAATGTGGGAAAACCTCTTTTTTATTATCTCCGTTATTCCTGATGCGATTTTATTCATTCAAAGCTTAAATTATACTTGGAATTAGGCTTTATATATGTATGTAATAATCTTTTAGTTTCCCAATTGCATTTTATGGTATGCGTAGTTTAAACTGCTAAATTTAGGACAACCTGAAGCTTCGAGTGCATTCAACCTAAGATTTCTCCCGTCCTATAATATTATTAGTAAAAGTATTATTACTTACGGGTAGAGTAACATTCCTAATATTGTGTTGGTACCCTCTTTCAAGTGGTACTTCTACAAAAATGCTGTAGTAAAATTCCGAAGTTAATCAGGTTACACAGATAGGACCTTGCCATCTTTATTTTTCCCAGCGATAGTAAACACAGGACCAAGAAAGCGTTTTCATTGGTCAGTGAATTTTATCTTTCTACAATGTATGGCGCGCTGTATGGTAAGAATATTTAGAATTCGTGACGTGAGACAGACGTCATTTCACGACAGTGGTTCTTAACAGATTAAGTATCTGTTAGCTAATATTACGTGACGGAATTACTCTGGTATGATTAGGCACGTCATATTATTGAATTACTGGAGTAAATGAGTCGTCACCAAAAAAATTAAAGTTACTGCTATAAGCTATATATACACTAATAACTAAGCATTTATTACATACTTACTTACTTACTTAGTCGTTCCCCTTCTACCGTGAGGTGTAGAGGTTTGGAAGAGAGAGCGCCAGACCATTCTATCAGCTGTCTTCTTCATGGCCTGGTTCCATTCTAGTCCTCGGTCCTTCAAAGATTGTCTAATGTTGTCCTCCCAGCGGACTCTGGGTCGTCCTGGAGGTCTGGATCCCTGGCTCTTTGTTTCCCATGCTTGTCGTGGTAGCCGATCTTCTCCCATTCTGCAGACATGGCCAAACCATCCTAGTTGGGACCGTTCTATTTGGGTCTGCAGTGGATGGGATTTTAGGCCTTGACGGATCGTTTGGTTGCGGACCATGTCTCCTCTTGTTACCTCAACCACTTTCTTCAGATACCTCATTTCTGAGGTTTGGATCTGGCTTTTGTGGGTTGTAGTCATTGCCCACGACTCGCATCCATATGTCAAGACCGGGACACAGGCGGAGCGGCATACAGCCACCTTCGTTTTCCCACCAACCTCTTTCTTGCTGAGGAATCCACGATTCATGGCCTGAAAAAGTCTCCCAGCCGCTGCTTTTCGAGTGGCCAACTCTTCTTTGATGCCTCCCTTTCGGTCTATAATAGCTCCGAGATATTCAAAGCGGTCGACCTGCTCCAGGATCTGCTCTCCCAACCCAATCTGATGTTTTCTTTCTTCTCGTGATATCACCATGGATTTTGTTTTAGAGCTGCTTATGACCATCCCTCTCTTCTCCAGCTCTTCCCTCCAGACTTGCAGGCCGGATTGGAGATGTGCCTCTGATCTAGCAATCAGGGCAACATCATCAGCAAATGCCAGCTCCGAAATATAGACCTGTCTCATCTTCCAGTACCCCACTGAATACTTTCTTGTTCTCTCCCCACATGCCTTGATGACATCGTCCATAAGGAGTATGAAGAGGTAAGGTGATAGGATATCACCTTGTCTTACACCAGTGGTGGTCCTGAACTCTTCTGACCCATGGTTTGCCGTCCTCACATAATTTCTGCAAGACCTGTAGAAGCTCTGTATAGCATGAATCAGAGGTGCTGGAATATTCTTCCTTGCCAAACAGTCCTAAAGTGTGCCCCAAGGGACCCTGTCAAACGCCCTCTCCAGATCTATGAAACAAAGATGGATCTCACTCTTATACTCAAGGGCCTTTTCACTCAGCTGTCTGAGTGTGAAGATTAGATCTTGAGTACTTCGGTTTGCTCGGAATCCGCACTGGACCTCATCCAATTGTGGCTCAGCTAGACGTCGGAGTCTCTGCTCTAGGATTCTAGAGTAGATTTTACCAGGGACACTGAGAAGGGATATGCCTCTATGGTTTCCACATTGTCGATTGTCACCCTTTTTGAAAATTGGTGTTATGATGGCAATCTCCCAATCCTTTGGTATGGTCTTGTTTCACCATGCTGCCTGTAGGACCTTTAGGAGTAATAGGTCGCCTGATGCTCCCATGTACTTAACCATTTCTGGTGTTATACCACCATGCCCTGCTGCTTTGCCCATCTTGATTTTCTCTAGTGCTGCCCTCAGCTCTTCCATCCCCATGTCATCCTCACCATCATTGGTTTTCTCATCTGTGCTAGTGGTTATCATTTCTGATGCTTCACCATGCTCACCATCCAGGAGTTCTGAGAAATATTCTTTCCATCTTTCCATTACTTCCTTTGGGGCAGTAAGCAATTTGCCTTGCTTGTCCTTTATAAATTTGAGAGGACATTGTTTTTCCTTCCTCATGTTCTTTAGGGTCTTATAGAACAATTTCTGGTTTTCTTGTGCATCTTTTTCTAGCTTTTCTCCAAATTCTTCCCAGGACTTCTGTTTTGCTGCTAGCACTTTGTTCTTTGCTTCTGTTCTGAGTGTCACATATTCTCTATATTTTTCCATTTGTCCTGTTGTGTTTTTTAGCTCCTAAGTATTGTTTCCATGCCATTTTCTTCTCTCTTATTTTCTCTTTGACTTCCTCTGTCCACCAAGGTGTCCTCTTTCTCTGGTTCCCAAGTCGGACTTCACCACATGCTTCTGCAGCAGCTGTCTTTATGATATCCTTGAATTTATTCCAGAGGGTTTCCAAGTCATCAGGTCGTTCTTCTGTGTTGCTCACTGCTGTAGCAATAAGCCCCTGATATCTGGTCTTAATTTCTGGCTCTCTCAGCTTGTAGGTCCTAATGCTCATTTCTCCTGCTCGTTTACTTGGTTTCTTGCGTGATGTTGGGCAGTTCCTAGGCTGAGCAACTCTTTCAGTTGTTCGTTTGATTGTTAGCAGGTAGTGATCACTTCCAATCTCTGGCCCCCTCCAGACTCTTGCATCTCGGACATATCTGAATGAGCTTCTCCGAACAATGGCATAGTCGATCACTGACTTCTCATTCTTGGTTGGTTCACATCTAGTGTATGCATGTATGCGCTTATGGGGGAACTTTGTGTTTGTAATGATCAGATTCTGCTCACTGCAGAATCTAAGGAGTCGTTTTCCATTGTCATTGAGAGTATCTTCTCCATATCTTCCGATAACTCCACCCCATCTAGCATGGTCATTTCCAACTCTGGCATTAAAATCTCCGAGCATGATAACTTCATCTAGGCAGTCATCCACTGTCCTTTGAAGCAGCTTGAAGAATTCCTACTTGACCTCTGCTCTCTCATCCTCATTTGGCCCATACACTATGACCAGGTTGACTATGGTTTCTCCTTCTTTTAGTTTTACAACCATAATGCGCTCCGAGACAAAGTTCCATCCCTTGATACTATCTTTTGATTTTGGGCCACAATGCAACCCACGCCCCCTTTAGCTCTTTCAGATATGGGTACACCACTGTAGAGCAACGTTTTGCCATCGAGATCCATGACTCCTTGTCCTTTTTTCTTCGTTTCCGTTATAGCCAGGATTTCTAGTTTTGCTTTCCTCATCTCTTCCACCAGCTCCTCTTCCTTCCCATTTATACTTCTTGTGTTCCAAGTTCCATAAGTCGTAGTCCGTAGTCCGTTCCAGTTCGTCGCCTTTAGAATCAGTCCGGCTTTCTCTCTTGTATTGCTCGTAATCATAGTTTAAGACAAACAGGTGATTGGCCTGTTGTGCCTTTGCATGGTGGAGGGGCTGCCTCCTTACGGCCTCCATGCAGGCCGCCCTCCTCCTTTTTCATCCGGGCTTGGGACCGGCATTGGCGGAGTTCATTTATTACATTATTACATTTATTACAAACTTACCCCCGCAATACAAGAATTTAGACAAAAAAGGTCGTATATTTCTTCTCAATGATCTGTCTAATTGTGCTCATCTGCGGGTCCTTTAACGAAGTGTATCTAATGACTAAAGCTATCAGACTTTATAGTCTGTTACTGACGCCTTACCTTACCACCTTGCGATGCTACGTTTATGCACATGTCAATTTACAAATGAATCGCGCCTCCCAGTCTATATAAACATTTAGATTGATCTCTAAGGACAGAAGCCTGTGGAAATTCCCGTTTACTTGCGAAGTGCCGACTTCTACGTCCAAGCGTTATAGTGCAATGTTATTGTAAGCTAACGATCGCTGACCAGCGATCAGAGCAGGGAATTTATAATGAGGGGCAGACGCGAAATCAAAAGGTAGACGCGCCATCAGTTGGCAGTCTGCTGACACAGACGAACGACCAAGAAAGCGGACGACTGCCGCGATTAAAGAATTTAAACGATCTTCTTCTTCTTCTTCTCGTTCGCTGTTGTTTAGAAATGTCTACACAAGAAGTCCGGTTTTCTGGATGTATGTTGCTGTGGTTGAAAGTTCTTCAAGACTCCCAAACAGCTTTGTGTGGATGTGCGTCTCTGTGGGCCAATGTTCAGTTCGCAATTGACTAAGCATGTGGCAGTCTTGCAGGATGTGTTCGGCTGTCTGTGCTGCCTGTCCACACGTACATAGGGGTGATGGGACCAATCTCAGTCTGTATAAGTGACTGTTCAGTCTGTTGTATATAAACATTTAGATTGAGTTGATGGTTATATTTATTATTCCTGCAGCAATGCTTATGGCCTGTACTTCAGCAGCATAGTTTGAACAGAATATTCCAGTAGGTGAACAGGGTGGATTCTCTAAGGACAGAAGGGTCTTCTTTTCCTGTGGAAATTCCCGTTTTACTTTTGCTAACATATCGACTTCTACGTCAAGCAGTTGATGGTATCCACTGTAGCATATTTACTTGTAAGGACTCTGGCAGTTTATCACTGTTGAGGGCTTGCAGAACTGACATTGCATCGGTAAGGAATACAACCTGCTGACATTGGCTTATTGTGTTATTTATTATTCCTGCAGCAATGCTTATGGCCTGTACTTCAGCAGCATAGTTTGAACAGAATATTCCAGTAGGTGAACAGGTGGATTCATTTTCTTTGTCTGGATAGACCACATAAACTCCTGCGCCTCCGTTGGCTTCTGCTCTGATCCATCAGTATATACGATCCACTGGGGTATAGTTCTTCATCATGTCAAATTTTCCGGACGTATTTAGCTCTCCCATGGGGCAGGTGGTAGTTAAAGAGGTTTAAACTGAAATTTTGATGTTGTTCCCATGGGGTTGGGAGGAGTGTGGGCGTTCTTTCCTTAGTGATGTCTGGTAGTTCATCCTTGTATGTTCTAATTAGTTTTTTGGACCGATGCACCAAACTGCTTCTCTTCAACCTCCCCCTGGCTAAATCTCCAAAAGTTTTCATTGGATGTGCGGGCATGTTCTTGTACTTTTCTGCTTGGATCGGGGTCTTTGAGTCTCGTCTGTATAATAAAGGAGGAATGCCTGTGATTTGTTCCGTTTCATGTAGTGGTTTGGTCTTCATGGCACCCGTGATCAACCTTAGCGCTTGAAAGGCTTGTAGATGTGATTTGGCTGCTGTAGACCACGCTGCTGATCCGTACTCTAATATAGGTCTTATTGCACCTGTATACACTTTCTTTAGTGTTGTTTCGTTAGCTCCCCAACTTGATCCAGCTATTTTCCTCAGTATGGAAACTTTTGCCTCTGTTCTCTCGATGTGGTGCCTCCATTCAAACTAATTACTGTCAAATCGTGACAGATGACCCTCTGCCCTTTGTATTCGCTTATTAGCGATAGTTAGATGTTCTTCTACACACCACACCACCAAGTCGTCAGCGTATAGGGCAGCTCTATCTCTCCTGCTTTGTCTTTGTTGGAGAGCGTGAAAAGTGTTGTTGATGATTTTTCATGATCTACATACTAATGTTGGGCAGTAATTAGATTGTCAACATTCACCAAGTCCAGCTTATGTCCGTGAAGATCGTGGATAGGTCATTGATTGAATGCAAGTCAATACTGAGCCTTGAGGAATCCTTTACTTGCACCTTCCATAGTGACTCTTGCTTTCCGATTGTGTAGGAACGACTGGATCCATTTTCTCATATTACCCTTGATTCCGTTCCTTTGCAGTTTTACTATTAACCCGTCTTTCCATACTTTGTCAAAAGCTTTTTGGAGATCTATCCATAGGGTAAAGACTTTTCTCTTTTCTTGGTTTTATTTAAACGATTAAAGATTGCATAGCCGGCGATAACAGACACATTTAATGGTAAAGGGGCTGGCTCTCAAACTTTTAAAAAGAAATACAAGGAGAAGGACTTGGACGGATTGGACTATTCAAACTTACTGTCAAATCGTGACAGATGACCCTCATTCAAGTTCATGATCTACATACTAAGGGCAGTAATTAGATTGTCAACATTCACCCACTTATGTCCGTGAAGTACCTTATTCTCATTAATGCAAGTCTCTAACCCTATCTTTACTTCAGGCTTAATGATTTGAATGGCTACAAATTTCCATTTCTTTCCTCTATCATTCGCAATTTTCTCGGCCAATCAGCCACGTTGCTTATTCGTTTGCTATTTCTACTTTTAGGGGTGAACTGCCCCTGAACATGACAACCATTAGAAAGCTCACTGAGACGGCCATTGTGTGAAGTACCCGTAACCCCGGTGATCGACAGAGCTGCTGCACCCCACTGACCAATGAATTTGTAATCAGCCTGTTACGCGACTTCATGCCATAAGCCTACGCGGGATGTTTACCTTTCACAGTCCTGTACCGAGCAAGATGGGGACAGTTTTTTGATGCCCTACAAGATACCACTAGGCGTAATGGCCGCTGACTGCTTCGTCATGCCGTGTTAAGTTTCCAGATAACGTCTCCAGTGATTCAAATTCCCCTTGGCATTATTATCCTCATCCCGCTATCTCCTTTTCCTTGTGGCTCACAAGCCCCCACCCTTCCCCGTCACACAATGAAATCAGTGAAAAGTAAAAGAAATCAAGTCTTAAATTTCTCGCGTACTCGTTCGTTCCCTCGATAATGATGCACTAACTTGTAAGTTTTATAGGGACTCTGACCGGGTTCAAACATAGACAGTCTGTGCCGTCCCGTGATCTTTCAGTAAACCAAGCACTAATATTTCCTGCACAGACGATCACCTAGGATACCCTTTAACTTCTCACTCAGACGAAAACGAACATTCACATGGTTCACGTACTCTAAGTCCAGTTGTGTTTTCGAAACTTTATTTAAGTTAAATTGATGAATGTGCTCGTATTTACAGATAATCTGCTGTTGAATTGAACACACGTTCTTTTCTCTCTTTGTCCATTTTCACTGGTCATGATTCATTACAAATTCGTCTAGTTGCATTTAACTGTCACTAGCTGTATCTAACTCTATCTAGCTGTATCTGAATATTCACTGTGAACCGGGCTAACATCCGGGGTTTTTGATTTTTCAGTTTGTAAGCTAGTTTTCTTTTAAAAAATGTATCTCGGTACTTCTTACACATGTCAACTTCTGCACGATCTCTAATTTGCGAAGAATATCTGACGTCTGTCACTTTTCTACAGCACAAAACTTGGCCTATATCACTGGTCATATTCTAGAGAGTTAATAGCATCACTACATACCAACGGATTGCCTCAAAATCACTAGACGTAGATTGGATGATCAACGAAGATCGTTACTAATTTCTCCTTAACATATCTCATACCACAGATGGTTGCGTGGGCTACAGCCACGTGTTATGACAGTTGGAGGAATGCTACATTTCTGCTCGCATACCAGAAGAGCTGTACCCGAAGAGATCTTGTGTTCGTTCTGTTCAGCTTTGGTATAGCGCTTTCTATACTGTGGTGGATTTGATGTTATGAAATGTTGTTGTTATGAACTCTTAGTGTACTGAATGAGGTCAGCTGTGAAGGTCCCTGAATATAATAAATATTATGTTAAGTTACAGGGTACCTTTCTGCTACCACCTTTATGATCTCACTCAGACTTATTCTTTGACTAAAATGTATGATGATGATGACTACGTTTGGTGTCTAGGGTTATGTATAAATAGTGTAATGTTGCATTAACCAACTAAACATATACACAAGTATTTTATTATCCACACAACACAACAGTACTACAACAATCACATACACACTACACTTTAAAAGACTATCTTAAGTAAGTCAGTGGTTGAATTTTGTGTAACGTTAAAAATCTTTTCAATTTATTATCCTGACTCTATTTTGTTTGAATCAGGATTGACAATCAAAAGTGAAATCAATGGAATTATTTACAATATTCAATTTATACAATGGATCGTCTGTCCATAATACAAGTATTAATAGAATCAAAGTGTGTAGGTATAGTTTTCTACATAGGATACTACTGGTATATGTAAAATGGTAGGTTGTTGATTATCATCACTCCCTATCGTTCATTTTATTTTCATGTATCACAGGTGGAATTCTTTTATTTGATAATGTCAGTTTTATTGTCTAATAACTGCGGTTCATAGAGGTTGAGACTCTCGGTGCCGAACGGGCACTTAACTTCGAAGGAGAACCCTGGTAAGTCTTGTCCTAGGCTCGATGGACCATCTGGTTCACTTCATAAAAGACAATGGCCTCCAGTACGTGCTCGAATTATGCAACAAAGTCAGGAATCAATCAATTCCCACGAGCCTGGTTTTATGTGACTGTCAGGGCCACAAAACCCCTGAAATAAGAAGGTTATGCATCCTTCGTTATAATAAGTATACAATAATATTCCACAGTTAATTATAGGTACAGTACAAACAAACGCATAGGGTCAGCTCTTAATGACAACCTATTGTACCATTATATTTTGAAGTGACAATGTATACCAGTATTCCTCTCCCCTAATGGTTACAACGCCTCTGCAATTCCAACAGTAATCTTTTTCCATACAACAGAATAGGTGTTATGCTCCTTGATGACAATCATATATAATTTTGTAGTTCTACACCTCTCTGACAGGCTATCTAATGATGGATCAATCTCTGGGCTTTGCCTAATTCTGCCATCGACTCACTTACTTACAGTCGTATGTTAGTATCTCACATTCAAACTTTATTTTAAATAAAATGGTTAATAAATTCAATCTTACCACAATTTCAATGAATATTACACACAAACAACTATGACTGGCAGATCTGGCCCAAGTTTATCACTGCCCTGTCCAGAAGTTTATAATATTGGTATTTAGAATTACACTTCTGCTCTCATCGTCTCGTGGCAAGATTTTTTAAAGAAATGGCGTCCGAGCCAACAATTTTTCCTCAATATCAACTAAGCTGGCCAATAGAAGCAGACGACTATGAATTTTAAATCAAACTTTAAAAAAAAAAACAATTCCCAAAATACTACGCTTACTACTACAAGTATATTTTTAGTGTTAGGTTAACCAATCTCCTCTCGCCTTCCTTTAAACTACAGCCAATCAGAATCTTGGTACCTTTTAGTCCTATTTACCCAAAGCTTTTTTTTCAAAATATGTTATGAAAAAACATTAAGCAGGCGTGATCTTTTTTCTCGTCAGTCCGTCTTATCATACATAATATTATTGCCATTATTTTGGTTATTTTTTTCACTAGTGGGTAACTGATACCATATTATTGCTCAGGACATCATAAGGCATCCGAATATATGATTTTTATGGCCCTATGTATTATGGTTCATAATTCCATATTTTTTCTATGTTAGTCTTCAAATCTAGAAACTACCACCTGTTCCATTCTTTTTCTAACTATTTTCAAAATAAATACGAGAATCTTCCGTAGTACGTTAGAATTACGTCATTCCTTATAAGAGCTAAGGTGTTTACATGACCAATTGACGAACATTTTTTAGTTTTGTATCGTAATTTGAAACGTGCCCAAGGCTATGTTGCTCGAGTTGGCTTTTGTGAAATCCACGCGAGACGGCGTTCTCTAGGTTCTATCTTTCCATCCCTCCCCTCTTTTATTCTTTTATTCTTTCACTCTCGTCTTGGCAATTCGACTTGACCTTGCAAAAGTGTTACATTTAATCTCAAGGACGAATTTTTCAAAAAGACAGTATCTTTCATTCGGCTATTAGGTTTATCAAAATCGACATGCGGGCTGGCGTAGGCGAATACTACGCTGTACTCAATTTTTATTTTCTATCTTATTTTTGACTTTATGCACTAGAATATTATCTAATTTAGCTATTGTATTGAGAATATCGTAACATATCTCCCCACTTTAGAACAGACTACATGATGTCAGTTCAGAATTCGAAATACACATAAATAAATTTAAATCATTATGCCTGGTGACTGCTCTGATTTTCGTCGTATGGGTGTCTACTTAAAAAGTCTGCACCTACGTTTTCCGACCCGGGGATATATTCTATGATAAATTGGTATGGCTGTAAGAGCAAAGACTGTCGTGAAATTCTAAATCCACATATATAAATTAAAAAGTAAATGTAAAGCCTAACGCATTAATTCAATAAAAGGAAAGAAGAATGGTAAGGGAACAGTGCTGTCACAATGGCGTACAAAAATCCCCCTTTTCCTACTTCGTCTGCATATTGTAACGCTTTCACGTTTGATAGTAAAGCCTACAGCAGCATACACGCCTTTCTAAAAATAAAACGTGTACTGTATTTCTTAGAAAACCTTGAGATACGCACACTGCTTAATGACCTAGATTAATACTAGCATTAATGTCATTTTATACACTGCGTAATGAAAAGACAGACGGACTTAGAAGAGAGAGAGAGAGAGAGATGAACTGAGGAACGTATGCAACACTAACACGCAGTCTCGTGATATAAATTAATGCCACCCCCCACGCGAAAGGCATGAAGCACTAATTTTTTTTCAAATAGACAGTGATAAAAAACACTACCAATACACGGTTAGGTTTTGAAAACATGTTTAATTCTTATTAGGAAACATGACATTCTACTGTTTTATGTCTAAAATCCTGACATTAGTCTGACAGTACAGAAGACACCCCATAGTAGGGAAGTGAGGAGGTGGTAACAGCACGACTATCCTAGAAGAAAATACATATTTTGAACGCAGCCACTTAGCTACCTTAAAACTTATATATTTGGGTGCCTTAGAACTTGCTGACAAAGAATATGTTAGGTGTTAAGCAATTAGTCTAATAATTAACAAATTATAGCCATAATACTAGAGTGAGGGTGTCAGACAACACAGGATCAAATTTGCTCAGTGGCATGTTTTAAAACCACTATTTTACGGGAAATAGGCCAACAAGTTAAATCCGATTTGATTGGCTAGAATAATATGTAAGGCTAAACATGATTAGTCGATTGCAAATACTATTTTTTGTTGTTAATAGAAACGATAGAAAGAGTACATTTTTTTCAAATGCTTTTGTAAACATGGTCCCATTGGCTAGACCATTTGATATAGTCAATTAGGAGCGTCTGTTCAGTGCCACATTTTGAAAATAAACTTACTGAGAAGCAAGTGCGTTGAGATCCAGCTCATATTTTTCTAAATAAAAGCCTGGGACAGAGGCAGATCGGAATTGTGCCATAATTCATCGCCAGTCAACGTAGTCATTACAATATTCCAGAATAAGCCTGACTGAGGTATAAATGTGGTAGCAAGTAAGGTTATCTGTAATACACCACACTTATTAGATACAGATACCTTCACAGCTGATCTCAGTCAGTACACTAAGTCCCCTATAAATATTTATACCATCCCACTTTACCACATATATTGGGGGTTCGCTCCCGGGATATTGAACCATCTCCTATTATATATATTGGGAATAATAAAAATTTAAAAGGTATCCTTGGGTGGAAAATAAATAAGGTTGAGCTCTCAGTGCTTGTGGTTGTCCTTAGATAATTAGTTATAGATTAATTTGTTTAAGTTAGACATTGTATAAATTTGCCTGTTAGAAAATGGCCGACCTGGCAAAGTTTCGATCTGCTGCTGTGCAGTTTTTTAACTGCTAAAGATTAGGAATGGACAAGGGTATAAATTATGATTGCTTAGTCGACTACTGAATGTGACAAATTTATTGAACGTGAAGAAAAAAGATTAGAAAAAGAAGCATGGTCAAAGAAAGTTAGAGGCGGAAAAGGAAATTATGGAAGGTTGCATGATTGAGGCTGAGGCTAAGGCATTCGGAGGCAGAAAAGAGGAAAAGAGATTCGAGCAAATGGATTTTGCAGGGAAAGAGAAGAAATTCTGAGATTAGCTGCAGAAATGCAAAGAAAAGAGATTAGCTGCAGAAAGGGAAGCAGAAAAGGAGGAGAAGATACCTTCCTTTTATTCTTTGCATCGCTAAATTGCGGAAAGATTACAAAGGGAGCATGAGGATAAGTGAAACTTTTGCTCGTTTTACGACTAAGGGAGTTGGAATTTCAAGGCCATGCTCCTGAAAATGGTGCCAGTCCCTTTGCCTCTGATGCCCCTGCTAGTCAGGGAGCCTCAACCTCAGCTATGAACTTTCATTTAGATCATTTTGTTGAGAAAGAAGATGATATCGAGAGCTATCTAAATAGATATGAACTGTTAGCTACCACGTATGGGTTAGAGAGAGAAAGGTGGAGCTTAAAGTTATCTCAAGGGTTTCGTGGTACGGCTTATGAAGTTTTCGCCAAAATGAGCAGAGGTGATCAAGAAAATTATAACATGCTAAAGCAGGCTCTTTTGTTAAGATATGAAAAGAATGGTGAATTTTATAGAAAAAAATTTAGGAATGCTAAACTACTGTCAGGTGAAACCTATCACCAGTTCTCTGCACGGTTAGAGACATACTTGGAGAAATGGACTTCTCTGGGGAAAACCCAAGATCTTAAGGAAATGATCCTTATAGAACAACTAAGAGAGTCCATGGCTCCAGACCTGAGAAAGTTTCTCATGGAACAAGGTGCAGAGAGGCTGGGTGAGTTACTAAATGTTGCTGAAAGGTATCAAGCAGCTCAAGCAGAGGTAACAAGTAATAAAAAGAAACAAGTGGATAACTTTAGGGCACCACAGAACTTTAATAAATTTGATCCTAGGGATCAAAACAAAGGTAAGCATCAGTTTGATAGGCCACGAAATGACTATAAAAATAAAACCCCACAATTCAATGAAAGGAAATATAATAACAGGAAACCCTTCAGACAGGAAGGAAAATATTGTCAAATATGCAGGATGCATAATCATAATACTAGTGAATGTGGTATGAAAGTTCCTCCATATCACGCGGCATGCATGATAACAGTGGACAAGGGGAAGAAGAAACTGACAGAGAATCATATAAATCTTCAACATCCCCCCATCTGTGAAGAAGTGACATGTAATGGTGCCAAGGTTAGCATCTTTTTACATATAAAAAGTAGAATTAGGTGCCTTTTACGATTCAGTTGTTTAGTAAATAATGACTCAGTTGTGAGTGCAAACCTAGTGCACCCTGAACAGTATACCACAGAGAAAGTGGAGATACAAGAGGCCGTAAAGGGAATATCCACCATGACACGTTCCCGATTAGCCGAGATCAATGTAGAGGCGGACAAGGAAATTACGTGGAAGGAGGTGATTAGAGCAGCCGTGTGTGAAAGAGACCCTAATTACCCGCTGGTGTTAGGAAGCAAATATGTTTTTCTAGGAGCAAGCCCTAAGGGCGTTAAAACCTGTGGTAATGTGCCACGCTTCAGGGTCAGGTCGATGACCCTAGTAGAACGGAGGAGGAACCACCACTAGTTTATTCTCATAAGCAGATGAGAAAGGCCCAGGCAAAAGATAAAACATTAAAACCTTGCTTTGGTAAATTGCCAACAAGCCATGCACACCCTAAGAAAGGACAATTTTATTTGAAGGAAGGACTGCTCTTCAGGAAAGCTAGAGCAGGATCCAAAGAACAGGGACAATTGGTATTGCCAACCCCCCTACATGGAAAAAGTGATGGCACAAGCTCATGTTGTACCAGACGGTGGACACCAGAGAAATGGGACCACCCGTCAAAGGACATCGGAAAAATTCTACTGGCCCCAAGTAGCTGCTGATATTGCACAATTTGTGGGGGGCCTGTGAAAAATGTAGCAAGGTACAGTCCCCCAAGTTGGGAAAATCATAATCAGATGCCAGCCAAGCATTCTGAAACATATGGGCCTAACAATAACAAGGAAAATAACAATAATAAGGTTGACATAGAGGATAGGTATCCACCTTCCCCCCCCAACAGTGTTCACCAAAAATATTTAGATTCGCAACTCTGAGAAAGGCATCCAGAGAAAATAGAAACTCAGAACCAGTCAACCCAGGAACAGTTTGAAGCCGCATTTAGGGAGCTGGCTGACATTGACATTGAAGATGATCCGCCTAAGTTAAAACCAAGGGGCCGTAAAACAAATTGTTATCATAAAGAACAGTGGGCAGTGGCGAGATGGAACGATAGTGAGCAATGCGGAAAATGCTCACAGCGCGTCACAATATGGCTATTAACTTAGCCTTAAAAGGGCACTGGTGACATTGGTAGTCATCCCCAGTCACCCGACCTACACGTCCAAGGGAACTATTATTGTTCGGACCCTGGATGGAGATAAAACATTACCACACATCTTTATAATTGCAATGCTAAGGGCGAATTGATTTTCTGAGGCAGAAACTCATTTCCAACACATATTATCTTAATTCACCAGATTGTCGGTCGGAAAAAGTGAGGCACAACTATATTGAATGAATATGGCCTCCATTTGAGTGGCAACATTATAGAACATTATAAATATATTTATTAGAAGGGTGTTTCCACATTCAATCACTGTGCCTGAGATCAGTAGGACCAATTGTTGGCTATGAACAATTTGGAGGAGCAGAGTGTCTCCATTGTTGCCTTTTGAATTGAGGATAGTCCGAGTGTTTATTAAGGCTGATCAGGAAATTATTGGAACTCTGAGAAAGGCCTCCAGAGAAAATAGACAACTCAGATATCACCCATATAGAGTTTGAACTCCTCATAACGTACAAATTGAGGAACATCTAATATTCTCGGGACATGTCGTTGAGCAGACTCAGCGAAGAGAAAATGGTGAATATTGATTGCTAAGCAGTAGTAAGACAAGCCGTAACACTTGCAGCTGTACAGTAACATATCTGAAATGGATTCTTGGATTGCAGAGGTCTGAGGCAACCTTCGTCAGTAGTGCTTACTTTGAATTGACCCACCTGCATTAATCCATGATCAAAATAAAATCAGAGAAACGTTGATGCAGATTTTCTAAGCCGCCATCCGTGCGATGAAAATCAAAGAAATCACCAGGAATAATATTAAATTTCTCTATGTGTATATAGAATTATAGACTGACATATAACGTCCGAGTGTTTATTAAGACTGATCAGGAAATTATTGGATCCCCTACACAACTCAGATATCACCATATAGATCAACTCCTCATAACGTACAAATTGAGGAACATCTAATATTCTCGGGACATGTCGTTGAGCAGACTCAGCGAAGAGAAAATGGTGAATATTGATTGCTAAGCAGTAGTAAGACAAGCCGTAACACTTGCAGCTGTACAGTAACATATCTGAAATGGATTCTTGGATTGCAGAGGTCTGAGGCAACCTTCGTCAGTAGTGCTTACTTTGAATTGACCCACCTGCATTAATCCATGATCAAAATGAAATCAGAGAAACGTTGATGCAGATTTTCTAAGCCGCCATCCGTGCGATGAAAATCAAAGAAATCACCAGGAATAATATTACATTTCTCTATGTGTATATAGAATTATAGACTGACATATAACGTCTGTTTTAAGTGGGGAGAATTTGTCGTGAAATTCTAAATCCACATATATAAATTAAAAAGTAAATGTAAAGCCTAACGCATTAATTCAATAAAAGGAAAGAAGAATGGTAAGGGAACAGTGCTGTCACAATGGCGTACAAAAATCCCCCTTTTCCTACTTCGTCTGCATATTGTAACGCTTTCACGTTTGATAGTAAAGCCTACAGCAGCATACACGCCTTTCTAAAAATAAAACGTGTACTGTATTTCTTAGAAAACCTTGAGATACGCACACTGCTTAATGACCTAGATTAATACTAGCATTAATGTCATTTTATACACTGCGTAATGAAAAGACAGACGGACTTAGAAGAGAGAGAGAGAGAGATGAACTGAGGAACGTATGCAACACTAACACGCAGTCTCGCGATATAAATTAATGCCACCCCCAACGCGAAAGGCATGAAGCACTAATTTTTTTCAAATAGACAGTGATAAAAAACACTACCAATACACGGTTAGGTTTTGAAAACATGTTTAATTCTTATTAGGAAACATGACATTCTACTGTTTTATGTCTAAAATCCTGACATTAGTCTGACAGTACAGAAGACACCCCATAGTAGGGAAGTGAGGAGGTGGTAACAGCACGACTATCCTAGAAGAAAATACATATTTTGAACGCAGCCACTTAGCTCCCTTAAAACTTATATATTTGGGTGCCTTAGGACTTGCTGACAAAGAATATGTTAGGTGTTAAGCAATTAGTCTAATAATTAACAAATTATAGCCATAATACTAGAGTGAGGGTGTCAGACAACACAGGATCAAATTTGCTCAGTGGCATGTTTTAAAACCACTATTTTACGGGAAATAGGCCAACAAGTTAAATCCGATTTGATTGGCTAGAATAATATGTAAGGCTAAACATGATTAGTCGATTGCAAATACTATTTTTGGTTGTTAATAGAAACGATAGAAAGAGTACATTTTTTCCAAAGGCTTTTGTAAACATGGTCCCATTGGCTAGACCATTTGATATAGTCAATTAGGAGCGTCTGTTCAGTGTCACATTTTGAAAATAAACTTATTGAGAAGCAAGTGCGTTGAGATCCAGCTCATATTTTTCTAAATAAAAGCCTGGGACAGAGGCAGATCGGAATTGTGCCATAATTCATCGCCAGTCAACGTAGTCATTACAATATTCCAGAATAAGCCTGACTGAGGTATAAATGTGGTAGCAAGTAAGGTTATCTGTAATACACCACACTTATTAGATACAGATACCTTCACAGCTGATCTCAGTCAGTACACTAAGTCCCCTATAAATATTTATACCATCCCACTTTACCACAAAGACCAACGTAATAATCTAGCATTTTCATGTCTTGCTTGCGACAGAAATACAAGTGGTTTATGATCTGTTTGAATCTTAAATGATCCACCATAGAGATAGATTTGGACCTTTTTTATCGCCCATATCAAAGTCAGACAGTCCTTTATATATATATATATATATATATATATATATATATATATATATATATATATATATATATATATATATATATATATATATGTGTGTGTGTGTGTGTGTGTGTGTAATTATAAAATAGTCTTGCTTATACGTTTACTTTCATACTTCTAATGACTGAATAAACAATTATTTGTTTAGTTTAAAGTAACATAGAACAAATTTAATAGTCAATTAGTTCAACAAGTTAAAATAAGTATTAAATGGGGGTGAAAGGTACATTAAATTTTTCCTCACAGATGTTGGATCGGGACGCTATCAATGTCCGTGTTTTGCTGATGCATATGACAAAAAAAACTTAACTCCAGATGAGTCCTGCAGCTGTGGTTCATCAATTCTGTGATGACGGAAGCCTTCGCCACACTCTCTTCTACTATAAGCGGTTAAGGTGGATGCTTTTTCCTCACAAAAGCGGCGTTAATACCCCAAATCGTCTGATGGCTTGTAACCACGAAATTTAGACAAATAGAAAGAAACAAATGCCTGCTAAGTACATTTGTTCGCCGCAAACTAGTAGGCCCATTTTCATGCGCTCCACCCACCAATGTTAACCTCTCAGAAGAATTAAATTCCCGAGCACACAGTGTAACTCAGGGAATATGATGAAAATTCACCAATATCCTTTTGGGTGTTAACTAGGAAATTGCGTCTGGAGTGCGTGAATAATGATTTGCCTGGATTACAATTAAAAAAGGTACATAAGTCTCACAAGATAATATGTTACACCTTAGGCACATGTGATATGTGATAGGGTGTGCGAGATGTGATGATCCTGTTGTGATATGTGATCACTTTCGTGCACACTCGCAACCGACCCGAACAACAATAAAACTCTCATTCTAAGGCAGGGGCTGTATTTATTCATACAACCCTGTCAGTGACCCAAACCCACAAAGCAAACTAATGAACAAACATAAAAAAGTAAGCAAACAAACTGTCATGAAATATTCTAATCCACATATATAAATTATTAGGTAAATATGAAGCCTAACAAATAAAATTAATAAAGAGAAGAGCAATGGTAAAATAACAGTGCTGTCACAAAGAATGTACTCGAAATCCCCCTTGTTTTCTGCTTCGTCTGCAAATTGTAACGCTTTCACGTTGATATAAAAGCTTACTGTATTATTACCCGCCTTCTTCAATGAAACGTGTGCTGCATTTCTAAGAAAAACATTGAGACGTACTGCGTAATGACCTAAATTAATCCTAACATTAATTATACTGCGTTACCAAAACGAACGAACAGATGGACAAAAGGATAAAGAGAGAGGGGAGGGCTGAAAATCAGGAACGCATGCATCACGCGTGTAAGTCTACATGCACTAATTTTTTTTCAGACGGACAGTGATAAAATACACTACCCTTTCCCAGAGTTAGGTTTATAAATCATAAAAAACTCTTATTAGAAAAGATAACATTAGATGGGTTTACGGTTGAGAACATAACAGTACCCAGACAGCACATCTTCGAAACAGGAGGTAGAAGAAATTGCATATTTTGAATGCAGCCACGTAGCTCCTTTAAATTTGTATTTTTGGGTTCCTTAGGGCTTGCTGACAAATAATATGTAAAACGTTACGCAAATAGTCCAGGAATTAATAAATTATACCCAAAATAAAATATTGGGGGTGCCTGACAGCATAAAATCATTTCTGCTCATAAGATTTTTTTTTAACGTGTTTGAAAAAAATTTACGTTACAGAAATAGCCTACCATGTAAACTCCAAATTGATTGGAGCGCAACAAATGAAAGCCTAACCACGATTGGTCGGGCTATAAATACTATCTTGGTTGTTAGGGGAAACGGGGAAAGGTAACATTTTTTCAAACACTTGTCGAAACGGGGCTCATTGGTCAGACTCGCTGATATACACACTTGGGAGCGTTAGTTCGAAACCACTTGTTTAAAATAGCTTGATAAAGCATCAGTGCGTTGAAGCCAGCATATATTTTGCTAAATAAAAGCCTGGAAGATAAGCAGATGGGAATTTGTGCCAGTTTGTGCCAGAATTCATTGCTAATCAACGTATCTGTGTTTATTCGTATGAATTGTGGTAAGCTTGAACCATTCAATATCTTTTAATGAAAATTGAATGTGAATTGTTGATTTATGCCTGTATATATATGTGTAGTTCAGTGGCCAACGTGAGGTAAAGCCTGTAATGCTCCAGCCTGAACAGAGGGTGTCGGAGAGAAGTAAAACGGCATGGAATGGCCAAACAGTACACTGACACCTGGATGATTGACTAGAAAGAAATAATGCTGGAAGTGCAGAGGCGTAGTAACCATTAAGAAGGGTAATACTGGAAAAAAGTATTTCAAATGAAGCTGACAGTTGGCCTAATGCTCTGAACTCAATGTTTGTGCTGTGTTGTGATCAATGTAACAAGAGAGTTTAAGTTAGTTATGAAGTAGAAGGTACATCCTTCTTGATTTCAGGGACAGTGGTCTTGATGGTACTGAGCAGCACCTGGTCAGAGCTTTGCTGAATCCAGAGTCGGACAGCATACTCCTTGGTCTTTTTAGCTATCAGTGAGGTGTCTCCAGAGCCCAGAGGAGAATTCGAGCAGAGGAGTCCTTTCCTGCCGCCATCACGCCAGATAAGCTAACTTGGCCAGCTGAGCTCAACATTATGTCCCCTCATCTTGAACTGACTTTGTAAAATTAACATTAAGAGGGGAATTTACTTGTCTTAAAATCAGGAACTGTGAACATCTCCAATACTAGTCCCTAAAGACAAACTATTGAAGTCATGATGACAAATACCAACAGAGCTTGAACAAAACAAAACCAGTATTACCTCATTTTACTACTACACAACTGACACACATAGAACATTTGTAATAATATATGTCACTACAATATTCATATTAAATACATTCTGTACATAACTTGTAATTTAAATTGATTGTGATTCCTGGTTCCCTTGTAGTTGAATCAGGACACATATTCATTCATGCCAGTAATGAATACATATTGTTATTTGAAAGTTTATCAGTGACTCTTTTAAGATATCTTTGTAGAGTGTTATATGTATGTGAGTGTCACAGTGTTGTCAAGAGTAGTGGATTAAATTAAATTGTTTATCTGTCTGTTGTTGTGACTTACACTTCATCATACACATACCCTAGACACATAACGTAGCATCACACTATTCCAGAATAATTCTGACTGAGATATATAGATATGTGGTAGCAAGTAAGGTTATCTATAATACACTACTCTTAATAGATATAGATACCTTCACAGCTGATCTCAGTCAGTACACTAAGTTCCCTATAAGTATTTATAACATCCCACTTCACCACATATATTGGGGTCTCGCTCTTGGGATTTTGAATCTTTAACTATTAAAAATATTGGGGGTAATTCACTTCAGGGAATATAAGAATTAAAAGGTATCCTTGGGTGGAATTAAATAAGGTTGAGCTCACGGTGCCTGTGTTGTCCATTAGATATATAGTTAGAAATTGAATTGTTGGGTAGACATTATAAAAAATTTACCTGATAGACAATGGCGGACCTGGCCAAATTTCGATCTGCTGCGGTTCAGACTGCAAAAGAGTTAGGATTAGATGGGCAAGTTATGGTTGCCTATGTCACAACGGAATGTGACAAATTTATTGAACGCGAAGAAAGAAGATTAGAAAAAGAAGCCGAAAGAAGGTTAGAGGCTGAAAGGGAAATTAAGAAGTTACAATTTGAGCTGAGGCTGAGACTAAGAGGTTGCAAGCTGAGGCTGAGACTAAGAGGTTGCAGATTGAGGCTGACAAAGAGGCTAAGAAATTGGAAGCAGAAAGAGAAGACAAAAGATTAGCTGCAGAAAGAGAAGAGAAGAAATTAGCTGCAGAAAGAGAAGAGAAGAGATTAGCTGCAGAGAGGGAAGCAGAAAAGGAGGAGAAGAGATTACAAAGGGAACATGAGTTACGACTAAGGGAGTTTGAGTTTCAAGGCCATGCTCCTGAAAATGGTGCCAGTCCCTTTGCCTCTGATGCTACGGTTACTCAGGGAGCCTCGACCTCAGCTATGAACTTTCATTTAGATCATTTTGTTGAGAAAGACGATGATATTGAGAGCTATATAAATAGGTACGAACTATTAGCTACCACGTATGGGTTAGAGAGAGAAAGGTGGAGCTTAAAGTTATCTCAGGGACTTCGTGGGGCAGCTTATGAAGTTTTTGCAAAAATGAGCAGAGGTGATCAGGAAAATTATGACATGCTAAAGCAGGCTCTTTTGTTAAGGTATGAAAAGAATGCAGAGTTTTACAGGAAAAAATTTAGGAATGCTAAACTACTGTCAGGTGAAACCTATCACCAGTTCTCTGCACGAATCGAGACATACTTGGAGAAATGGACTTCTCTGGGGAAAACCCAAGATCTTAAGGAAATGGTCCTTATAGAGCAACTAAGAGAGTCCATGGCTCCAGACCTGAGAAAGTTTCTCATGGAACAAGGTGCAGAGAGGCTGGGTGAGTTGCTAAATGTTGCTGAAAGGTATCAAGCAGCTCAAGCAGAGGTAACAGGTAATAAAAAGAAACAGGTGGACAACTTTAGGGCACCACAGAACTTTAATAAATTTGATCCTAGGGATCAAAATAAAGGTAAGCACCAATTTGATAGGCCACGGTATGAAATAAAAATAAATTCCCACAATTCGATGAAAGGAAATATAAATGAAAGAAAATCTTTCAACCAAGGAAAAAGGTGGTGTAAAAATTGTCAGATGGACAATCATGACACTGACCGTTGCAGAAGGAAACCTGTGTATATGGCAACCCTTCAGGTCAGGTCGACCTCAAGACAGGAGGAGGATATTATGTTAGATACCACTCCAGAAGAGATGAGGAAGGCACAGGCTGGGGATAAAACACTCAAGCCTTGTTTCAGAAAATTGTCAACTTGTCATACAACTCCAGGCAAGGGAGATTTTTACATGAAAAACAAGTTGATGTATAGGAAGACTGGAGCTAGATCCAATGGTCACGGACAGCTGGTTCTTCCAAAAAGATACAGGACAGAATTAATAAGGAGCCTACATGTGAAACCAGATGGGGACCATGAGAAGATAGGTACCATCATTCAAAAGGTGGCTCACAATTATTATTGGCCCAAAGCAAGATGGGACATTGAGAATTTTGTAGAAAGGTGTAGCATAGCACATGAGGGAACACCCACAAGTGGGAACATGGATCAGGACCTGGACACGCCCCGGGGCAAAATTAGGCCTGATAATAAAAAGAAATATAGATTTGATAAAGTGGACCAAATGGAATGGGAAGCCCCTTTTCACGGACAAGCTTCACTTAACTGTTTTACAATGGCCACTATGCGGAGAGTGCAAAAAGATGTCTTACCCCAGGATAAGCCGACAATCCCTCAATCGGACTTAAACAAACTGGAGGAAGAGGATGTAGAGAGGAAATCTCTCATCAAGAATTTTAAGAGGGGAGAAAGCCCCAAAAGAAAAATTGGTAGCGGTCGTTTTGTGAATGATAATTCTGGGAGGAAAAATCATCACTATAAAGCTTCGAGTGGAAGAGACCATACCGGTGCATGGACAAATAGGTACACACAATTAAAGGTCCATATGTAGCTTTGTTAAGAACGTGGACTGATGAAAAGGCAGAGGAAAACATTACATCTTCATACCAATATGTGAATGAGCTGACCACTCGGTTGAAAACTGGCTGGAAACTTGCCAATGAAAATTTGAAACAAGCCAGGAAGAAACATGCTGCCTATTATAACAGGAAGGCGAAAGACAGAAATTTGGCTGTGGGAGAGAAAGTACTGCTTCTTTTGCCTGGGAGTCAGAATAAGTTACAAATTGGATGGCAGGGTCCATATACAGTTCTAGAGAAGGTGTCTAGAACAAATTATAAGATAGATAAGAAGGGGAAAGAAAAAATCTATCATGTGAATCTCCTGAAGAAATATTTGGAAAGAGAACATCAGGAAGAGACACACTTGTTGACCTTGTCCATCGCCATGGAGATGAAAAAGGAACCACTTTCATCATTTGAATATCCATTACACCCCTGTGAGACAGCAGCACAGGTGAAAATCAGTACACATTTAACGAAAACTCAGAAAGAGAGAGTGCAACAGGTTCTAAATAATCATGCAGAGGTGTTAACAGACAGACCAGGGCATACAAACCTATTGGAATATGATATGAAACTGATAGACCCCACACCTGTCTGTATGAAACCATATTCGATTCCGTTTGCTAAGGGAAAAGCTTTGAAGGAAGAGATAGACTATCTATTGAAGGAAGGAATTATTTCGCACAGTGAGTCTTCGTATAGTTCCGGTGTTGTACTTTTAAGGAAGCCCTCTGGAGAACATAGACTCTGTATAGATTACAGGAGACTGAATGCTATTACAGAAGGACAGGTGGATCCATTGCCGGATACAAATCAGCTGTTTGCCAGACTAAATAAAGCTAAATATTTCTCAAAAGTGGATCTGAGTAAAGGATACTATCAGATTCCAGTAAAGCCTGAGGTTAGACCATACCTAGCTTTTAGTACCTCAGAAGGACACTATGAGTTTAATAGATTGCCATTTGGATTGAAGAATGCGCCTAGTGTCTTCTCTAGAATGATGAGAAAATTATTGGATCCTCTGAATAATCCCTGTATAACAAATTTTATGGATGATATCCTTATAGCAACAGAAACATTTGAGGAACACATTGACTCTCTGAACATGCTGTTTGATCGACTTAGGGAGGCAAATTTAACAGCCCGACCAACCAAATGTTGCGTTGGATGTAAAGAATTGGAATTTTTGGGACACACAGTTTATCAGGGAAACATGACCCCTGACCCAAAGAATTTAGAAAAACTACAGAAAGCCCCGAGACCACAAACCAAGAAGGACGTGAGATCCTTTGTCTCATTATGTGGTTTCTACCAGAAGTATATCAAAAACTTTAATTCCATATGTGCACCGTTAACTGAATTGACACGTAAAGGACATCCAGATCGCATTACATGGACACCACAATGTGAAATGACTTACCAAGAATTGAAGGAAAAGCTCACAAGTAAACCCATTTTGAAATTACCTGACTTAAGTCAAGAATTCATAGTAAGGACGGATGCAAGTAATATTGGGTTAGGTGCAACTCTACTACAGAAATCAGATGCATTGGATGGGGAATTAAGCCCAGTGGCATATGCTAGCAGAAAGTTGAATAAAGCTGAAATCAACTACTCAACTAGCGAAAAAGAATGTCTTGCAGTAATATGGGCAATAAAGAAATTCAATATTTATCTATATGGGAAGGCATTTAAGTTGCAAACAGATCACAAACCTTTATCGTTTTTAGCACAGGCTAAGCATGAGAACTCTAGGTTACTCCGATGGTCTTTGCTTCTGGCTCCATATAATTTTAGCATTGAGTATATATCTGGAAAAACCAATTTGGGAGCTGATTTTTTAAGCCGCCATCCGTGTGATGAGAATCACCGTAAACCCCAGAAATAATAATAAATTTCTCTATGTGTATATAGAATAAAGGACTGACATATAATGTCTGTTTTAAGAGGGGAGGTGTCATGAAATATTCTAATCCACATATATAAATTATTAGGTAAATATGAAGCCTAACAAATAAAATTAATAAAGAGAAGAGCAATGGTAAAATAACAGTGCTGTCACAAAGAATGTACTCGAAATCCCCCTTGTTTTCTGCTTCGTCTGCAAATTGTAACGCTTTCACGTTGATATAAAAGCTTACTGTATTATTACCCGCCTTCTTCAATGAAACGTGTGCTGCATTTCTAAGAAAAACATTGAGACGTACTGCGTAATGACCTAAATTAATCCTAACATTAATTATACTGCGTTACCAAAACGAACGAACAGATGGACAAAAGGATAGAGAGAGAGGGGAGGGCTGGAAATCAGGAACGCATGCATCACGCGTGTAAGTCTACATGCACTAATTTTTTTTCAGACGGACAGTGATAAAATACACTACCCTTTCCCAGAGTTAGGTTTATAAATCATAAAAAACTCTTATTAGAAAAGATAACATTAGATGGGTTTACGGTTGAGAACATAACAGTACCCAGACAGCACATCTTCGAAACAGGAGGTAGAAGAAATTGCATATTTTGAATGCAGCCACGTAGCTCCTTTAAATTTGTATTTTTGGGTTCCTTAGGGCTTGCTGACAAATAATATGTAAAACGTTACGCAAATAGTCCAGGAATTAATAAATTATACCCAAAATAAAATATTGGGGGTGCCTGACAGCATAAAATCATTTCTGCTCATAAGATTTTTTTTTTAACGTGTTTGAAAAAAATTTACGTTACAGAAATAGCCTACCATGTAAACTCCAAATTGATTGGAGCGCAACAAATGAAAGCCTAACCACGATTGGTCGGGCTATAAATACTATCTTGGTTGTTAGGGGAAACGGGGAAAGGTAACATTTTTTCAAACACTTGTCGAAACGGGGCTCATTGGTCAGACTCGCTGATATACACACTTGGGAGCGTTAGTTCGAAACCACTTGTTTAAAATAGCTTGATAAAGCATCAGTGCGTTGAAGCCAGCATATATTTTGCTAAATAAAAGCCTGGAAGATAAGCAGATGGGAATTTGTGCCAGTTTGTGCCAGAATTCATTGCTAATCAACGTATCTGTGTTTATTCGTATGAATTGTGGTAAGCTTGAACCATTCAATATCTTTTAATGAAAATTGAATGTGAATTGTTGATTTATGCCTGTATATATATGTGTAGTTCAGTGGCCAACGTGAGGTAAAGCCTGTAATGCTCCAGCCTGAACAGAGGGTGTCGGAGAGAAGTAAAACGGCATGGAATGGCCAAACAGTACACTGACACCTGGATGATTGACTAGAAAGAAATAATGCTGGAAGTGCAGAGGCGTAGTAACCATTAAGAAGGGTAATACTGGAATAAAGTATTTCAAATGAAGCTGACAGTTGGCCTAATGCTCTGAACTCAATGTTTGTGCTGTGTTGTGATCAATGTAACAAGAGAGTTTAAGTTAGTTATGAAGTAGAAGGTACATCCTTCTTGATTTCAGGGACAGTGGTCTTGATGGTACTGAGCAGCACCTGGTCAGAGCTTTGCTGAATCCAGTGTCGGACAGCATACTCCTTGGTCTTTTTAGCTATCAGTGAGGTGTCTCCTGAGCCCAGAGGAGAATTCGAGCAGAGGAGTCCTTTCCTGCCGCCATCACGCCAGATAAGCTAACTTGGCCAGCTGAGCTCAACATTATGTCCCCTCATCTTGAACTGACTTTGTAAAAATTAACATTAAGAGGGGAATTTACTTGTCTTAAAATCAGGAACTGTGAACATCTCCAATACTAGTCCCTAAAGACAAACTATTGAAGTCATGATGACAAATACCAACAGAGCTTGAACAAAACAAAACCAGTATTACCTCATTTTACTACTACACAACTGACACACATAGAACATTTGTAATAATATATGTCACTACAATATTCATATTAAATACATTCTGTACATAACTTGTAATTTAAATTGATTGTGATTCCTGGTTCCCTTGTAGTTGAATCAGGACACATATTCATTCATGCCAGTAATGAATACATATTGTTATTTGAAAGTTTATCAGTGACTCTTTTAAGATATCTTTGTAGAGTGTTATATGTATGTGAGTGTCACAGTGTTGTCAAGAGTAGTGGATTAAATTAAATTGTTTATCTGTCTGTTGTTGTGACTTACACTTCATCATACACATACCCTAGACACATAACGTAGCATCACACTATTCCAGAATAATTCTGACTGAGATATATAGATATGTGGTAGCAAGTAAGGTTATCTATAATACACTCCTCTTAATAGATATAGATACCTTCACAGCTGATCTCAGTCAGTACACTAAGTTCCCTATAAGTATTTATAACATCCCACTTCACCACACAAACCAAACAAACAAAACACCTAGCCAGTGCTCAATTGCTAATCCTGAAACGCAAACAAAGCCCTGACTTAAAATCATAATATTTAAATAATGAGAAACGCCATGCTCTCACCTGTCAACTGTCCTTCTTCCACGCTACCTGAAACATTCAACTATCACACACACACACACACACACTCATGCATGTCGTCCAATGAGACTAGCATGGTGTTGTGCATGCGGCTGGCAATCTTACCATGTAACACAGATTGCTACCGAAACCACCACTGCACGAGCATATGAATACTTTGTGAGGGCTTCATGCGGAGGCTATCCACATTGATGGCCCCATGCTCCATAAGGAGCGAGAAGAGAAATATGTATCTCCAAGTGAGCCCACGTGCTCTCACAAACCATTCTACACATAACAATATTTAAATAATAATGAAATAGGCATAAATAATATTAAACGATATGTACAACGAATACTCTCATTAATGAGCATAAACCACCATCTCGCAACTGATCCATCTCAATATTCGTCCCTGCACTCTGAAGCATGTCGTATATGCCGGCTGATTAGATTGGGAACTAATCATATAAAACACATTGTTACAGAAACAAACCACTTGCCATTGCATATAAATGCTTCGCGAGGGCTTCTGTTGGATTAAGCGCACTGGTGTAGCCATGCTCCGCAAGGAGCAAACAGAGGAACGTTTATGTCTCAAACGTGCTTCTTGTACCAAAAGCAGGGGTATCATATTTATATAAAATAGCATAACATTATAGGCTTACAACACGTAGTAACTAAGCGCGTTACTGTCGACTCACAGGCGCCACCTTTATGCACATTTAACACGTGGCCCTGGCTGCTATCTTGCCAACAGTTAATATTAGTAGTAGGCTGCTTTTCTGCCCGGCCTCACGAATGAAATAGGTTCCTACTATATTCGCTTTTCTTGCCCGGTCTAATGAATGAAATAATTGGCACTAAACTCTCACAGCTGTGATTTGGACTTAACGTGCCTAATAAAACCTATCCACTAATATATCACTTCAAAACGAACTCTGTCCTAAAAGAAATCTCCTCAGGAAACACATTTACTTATCTATTTCATTAAACACGATACCAAATAGGTGGCAGACCTGCATCCCTATACTCTTTTTAACACTATAGACCGAAATGTTGAGGAATCACCTTCTACCTAAATTAACTCACGTGTTCAAGGCATCTACAGATCGACTCTGGTTTCTATGAGGCGACTGTCGAAGAAAGAGGCCTCTGTTCGCTCGCGCACTTCTTTATATAGGCCGGTAGGCCTAATCACTCACGGGTTAGTCCGCGCGCGTAGTAGTTGGGCCACGCAAATAACACACGCGATGGATGCTCTAGAAGGAGCGAAAACACAAATATAACACACAACTATTTCTAGGCTTTATTGTGGCCCAGTAATATATCTTACTCTTGAAGGTGTTGTGGTAAAAAGGCAGTGAACCACGGAGACTATGGCGATGACAAGATGGCGCTGTTACAGATATAATCATCACTCATTACTCATCACTACTCCCGTCGGAGTCTGGGGTCGCTCTGCTGTCGGGTTTCCCGCACGACTAGTCAGAAACAATCACCAGCTTTTGCAGTAGTGGTTCATGCATATACTATTTTCATATGTTGAGGTTGCCAGCCTTGTATATATTCACTTAGCAAGAAACCTGTAGAATTTACATTAGTAAATAAATTGTTTACACTTACCCCAAAATTTTGGGAATACACAATCTCCTTGCACAGATGTAGACTGTACACAGCTCTGTATTAGATGCTTCGAACTCACTTAGGTCTGGAAATTAGAGTTAATTCTTCTGACGGCGGGTGTTCAGCGAAATCCTGGCCTGGGAAAACTTTTGTTTAATTCCCCTATGACTTGGTCTGGGAAATTATAGTTAATTCCTATGACGGCGGATGTTCTGTGAAATCACCTGGGTCTGGGAAAACTTTTGTTAAATTCCTTAATGATTGTGATCAAATTCCTAGGATTTCAGTCTTGTTAATTAAAATCCAGGACCCTTTAATTTTCCAGTCTTGTACTAAAAATGCAGGTTTACTTGTGAATTCCAAAGTTGCCTAATACTAGATCTGTTACTTATAGTTGTGGAATTTCTAAGTCCAATGTCTCCTTTTACTTTCTGGCTTTTAGGAGTCGGTGATTTGACGGGGCGCTGCAGTCTCTCTGTGTGATCTGTGTCTGTGTTTTCATCACAGTGCAAATCACAGATTGCACTTCCGACTAGTGTGTCAAAATAACACATTGTATATTTCAGCTTCTCAAAATGTACCAATCCAATCGAATCTCGTTCAGTACTACGTGGGTAGGGGTGTTTCAAATTTAAAAAAAATACACTCACTTGTTTCACAATATTAAATTTAATATCCACGCGTGACCTCTTTCAGTGATGTCATATCGTTGCGTCAGACTTCCGCCGGCATCTTGTGCACAACTCATAAACACCATCTGTGAACTTATTTGATTACCTATCGCCAATATTGTCTTTTCCAGACAGATTATCGTGATAATCACACATGGGGATGGCCCCGTGAAACGATAAACGCATCTACCACCTGTGTAATCTGCCAACCTCAGACGGCTATCTCAGACAGACAATACTGGCTTCTATTAATGTTGATCAGGCGAGACCATCTTTTCATGATAAGAATCTCGCTCGCTGACCGGTGATAATGACTGGGTATTGTTACGATAATACACCAGTTCACCTGGAGGAACGTAAATAAGTCTGAGGAGTGGTAAACAAGATAAAGACAGTCCCATAGCAAATACTTCCGTAGGGGAGTGAAGTGTTAGAGACTTTCCTCTACTAGATTCAGCACAGAGAGGAAATAATGAATGGAAGGCCATAAAAATAAGCCAAATAATAGCGATGAGTGAAAGGAAGAGTTAAATGAAGAAAAAAAGTGATCCTGCCAGAGTGGACGGGAGATCACACAATCGTATCGTCACAACTTCAATTCTTTTAAGGATTTCTTCGTTTTCCTTTTTTATTTCAGCCAACTGTGCTATGTCTTTTGGATTTCTTGCTCTATTGATTTCATTTCGCTGATCAATTGTTTTGCACTATCCAAGTCACCCTGGATTTCTCAGCATATAGCAGTTGGGGTTTTGCTCCGCCTAGTGTTTTCTTTTCCTTCTCGTATTTTTTCTTTGATGCCTCTCACCTCAGACGTCAGTTGTCTGATATGAGTTGCAATGCCCTTTTCCTGTTTTGAAGGATATGCAACATTTCCTGTTACTCTCTTCTTTGCCTCACTGTATGGTACTCCCTTGCTGTTTGATAATTTTAATATCTTTCTTGTTTCCTGGTACGCTGAGCAACCGCGGTATCTTGCCCCGTGCTCTCCCAGGCAATTCACACAGGTTCTATCTCCATTGGGTGCTTTGTAGTCGGCGTCCTTCTTCGCCTTTGGACAGTCAGTGTTTGCGTGGTTTCCCGCACAGTACCTGCAGGCTACCTCTTGTTTACAGGAGCTCTTGGTGCGAAAAACCCTGGCACCTGGAACATTGTATAACTGAAGGGATATATACCTCTGTCTTTCGAGCTCTGTTTTGTATACTGAGCGTCGGCGGCATAGTTGTACTTTGAACCGGCACTATCATGAGGGTAGTCTCCTTCAGGTTCCATGTTTTTAGCCTTTCAACGTGGGTGGTTACGATACCAGAGTTTTCAGCCTCCAGATACCTGAGTACTTGTTGATCTGTCAAGCGTGTGTCAACCCCTCTGATGACCAGCTTCTTGCTTTCCCTGTGAATCTCGGCTAATTCTGTTATCTGGTGGGGCAGCTGAAATTCTCTAGGGCCTGACTCAAGTGTTGCCATCAGAGATTTGGTCGTGTCCGTTGTATTAAGGGCTATGATCACTCCCTTATGGTGTCTTTTGAAACATATTACGCCTCTTCTGCCTACTAATCCCTCCAAGAGACCGATTACTTTGTCGTATGGTAGGGATCTGAGGGAGACCTCTTCTCCAGACACGTGGGTTATCTTAACGATCCTCTCCTGTAGTGCCACGTTAGAAACGGCATTGCTTGGCTTGCGAAGGTGGTACGCTCTGTAGTAAAATCTGCGAGAATGATCGCTCATTTCAGTAAGATTTTAGTCATAAAATGATAATAAATAAAACAGCCCTATTGTGTCTGACGGTGATGCTCTCACACGCCAGCAACGCTGCCTTTTGTGCAATCAGCCTTACATTAACATAATACTGTTTAAAATACACACAGAGAGATAGCACAATATACATACTGGTTTCGCATTAGATTACACTTACTAGAAAAACATAAGTATACCACGTAATCGGCGCGTATCGTTCGTTCGTTCGTTCATTAATTACATAAAAAAAGCTCTCAAAATATAGCATTAAAAAAAAAAAAAAACACACAAGTCCTAAAAAAAATCCCCGAATCAAGGTGTCTGTCCATGTCTTTTCTAACAATCCTTCTCATGTCCGTCTTCCATTAACCTATTCTCCGTGCGTTTTTCCGGTCTACCCTACCATTTTCTGTTACCACTGGTGATTCCAGAGTAAAACCTTCCATATAATACTATCAACTGGTAAAAAAATGTTTGTCAATTTTCAACGTCCAGTGTCCCTCTCCTCCGCCTTTTGTCCATTGGTTTTGCCTTGTTTATTTTCATCTGCTCCAAACTGTGACCGCGACAAACGAATTTCCAGAATGCATCTTTGTCCGCATAACACCCGTTATGAAAATCCGTAACTTTTGAGAAATTGTGTGTGTGTGTTGTGTGGTGTAGTTCTCCATAAATTATCCGAAATCCGACTGGCAGAGTGGTTAGAAGCGCTGCTGGTTTCTCGCAGCAAAGACGCCGGTTCGATTCACAGTATGAAACTCACCTTTAAGTCTAAAACCTGTGACCAGAGAAAATTTAGGCACCATTGAACGATCCAATTATTTCTCATATTCTTTTTTAAAAATAAAAATTAAAAAATATAATCGCGCTGCTCAGCGGGTTTTCCCCTCCTTCCTTCCCCAGAACTTCCTAATTAACAATAAGAAAAAAAGTACGTGTAAGTAAAAAAAAAAAAAGGTAAATTAGGCGCCCACAACAAACAAAATAGCCCAAACAAGAACCCACAACCAACACAACCAACGTATTGGTTTGAAAGCCTTGAAATAGATAAAAAACAAAATCGGTGAACAAAATAATCGCGTAACATCGTGTGTACCTACTTTTGTTTTTAAACAGTTCATATCCATAAAAAAATGCAATCATCGTAGACCTTCGATGGGTTAAGATACTTATCGAAATAGTGGGTTTTAAAAACAAAATACATCAGCAAAAACCATAGATAGTAATAATTAAAATTAATCTCCCAAATAAATTCATGAGAGTGTCAATTGACCAAGCCAGACGGATAAGTCATAGTCTAGAAGACCAAACAAGCACAAACAATTTTATTAATAACATAACTGCCCCTGTAGACATAAAAAACGTTGAGAACATATTAGAAAGAACAATCACACAAAATCATAATTTAAAGAGGGGGGGGAGAATCCCTAAGGTTTGAGAGTTAGGGCTATCTTTCAATAATAAAACAACAATCCGTTGCATGAAAAAAAATAAAAAAATCCAAACAAATAAAAATAACATAAACCAGTAAAAACATAACTTATACAGATAAAATGCCAGTCCTTTTCTCATTATACAATCTATCTCTGAAATTAACTGTCTAGGCCAACAGAACGCAACAATAAAAAAAAAACAACTATACAAGAAATCATATTATGAGCTCAACTGGTATTTCATAGTTTTAGCGCAATAATGAGAATGTCACAGAGAGAATGCTGGGATACCCGTACACTCAAACAAGCCGTGAAAGACGTCAGCGCTTGTTGTTAACGACGCCTGATCTTCGGGAAATGTCGGTGACTTGGAATCTATGTGAGTTGACAATAAAAAAAGGAGAAATCGTATGCTGTGTTTAGAGTAATTTCCTTGTTGACGGAGCCAGACATATTTATGTAGAATGCAGTGACTATTCAGTCATTCATTTGGTTGTTTTAAAACAAAATAATCCTTACAGAGCATTGAACTACTATTGTAGCTATCCCTTTTTGCCGGAACTCCGCGTCAGCGTGCATGCTCCTGCGGGGGCAGTGGTTTCTACAACAATTTATTTTACATAATGAGGTGCCAGCACCACGTGCAACCTCACTCTGTTTCTATTGTATTGTTCTGAAATATGGAGAACAACAAAAATGGGTGCTTGCGTAGAAAAGGAGGATTAAAATGGTATGACAAAGTCACCAATGTGGAACTGATGACAAAGTCACCAATGTGGAACTGATGACAAAGTCACCAATGTGGAACTGATGACAAAGTCACCAATGTGGAACTGATGACAAAGTCACCAATGTGGAACTGATGACAAAGTCACCAATGTGGAACTGATGAGAAAGTCACCAATGTGGAACTGATGAGAAAGTCACCAATGTGGAACTGATGACAAAGTCACCAATGTGGAACTGATGAGAAGAACCAGACAAGTGCCAGTAGAACAAGAAATGAGAAGAAGATGCTGGCGATGGTTAGGGCACACACTGTGGAAATTGACAAGAAGCGTGGGGCGCTTAAGCGCTTATCATATATTTTATCCATAAGTGTCTAATGAAGTATAAAGCAGAAGTCAATTTAATGCAGAATCAGCGACGCACGCTCTTTGTCAATTTGATGTTACATTTTTTGACTGCAAGATATAAACTCCTTGAAAAATTGTCTATGGGTTGTTAGTTCATTAAAAGCGTGTGTTTAAAATATTTATTTTTTTTATTTTCTTCTTTTCAGTGTTAGACAAATTATGACATACTAAAACATATACAATATTTTTCCTTATTGTAAATCTGGTCTAAAATTTCTTCAGCGATCCAAATTCGTTTAGAGCGTCAATATTACATGGCTTTGTGCCTGTTAATTTGGTGCAATCAATTTCTTCAATTTGAAGACCATCTAGAGACCGAACTCGACTTTCCCTTGATTCATAATTGTATAATTTGGGTTTTTTCCCCTTGATTAAGCTAGAAAAAAATAAAGCACACCACGTACTCTTGAATTTATAATTAACTTGATTATGGCCCCTGATTTGTTTACATTTCTTTACGAAAAACTTTAATTACTCATAATGTCATAATTACAATATTAAATTATTAAATAATTGACTGATTATTGTATTGTCATCGGGAATACACAACTATGCCAAGTTTAAGAGCTATTGCTCATCTGGAAGTGATTTAAAAATCGATTGCAAGATTTGACAGTGACATAAAAGTGACATACAAGTGAAGTTAAATAAAAGCTTGTAATAACAGTAAACTCACATTCACAGTACCAAATTATAGTGGGACTGTTACGTCCATTTTCGCACAACCATTTATGGTGCGAGACTTAACAGATTGCCAGATGCCAAAATCTAATTATGTTAGACGTACTTAGGTACGCATCTATGTTTGTGATAATAACTTAAATTTATTATGCACTAAAGTGCACAAATTCGGTGCGATATATTCGTTGGTTGCCTAAGAGCGCTGATGACGTCAGGGACACGTCAGAGAGAAAGGAGACAAGATGCCGGTTTTTCAAGACAGACGTTGTTCTAGTCTTTGAGTCCCATATTGCGGGAATAGTTGATTGTGATTATATATCTTAGCTACCTTCCAAGGCGAAGCGTTAGCCACAGCCAAGTCTGAGTCATACTCTTCAGTATCTCCATGTGATACTCGATGTAAGTACTTTACAAGATTTTGACAGGGCTTCAGTAAGGCATCATGACCTACTGCTAGTGAGTTCAGAATCCCTTTTGCGAAGTAATAGTCAAGTCGATAATTTTATGAAGTCTCAAGACAAGATGTCCGGCCAGAAAATAATACATAAGTATCTTTGATAAAAGATTGGATATGGAAAAGAAGTGACTAATCTTCACCTCAATACTTTGCCGTTTGTGGGTTGTCCAACGGTCATTGAGGTCAGTCAAGTTTGACATTGAATTTATCTACATGCAGAATTCGTATTACCATGGCTGATGTTTCAGTATGTCTTCATGATGATGTCGTCTATGTATCGTCTAATAAACTTGTTATATAAACTGTCAGTCAAGCCCTGAATTCAGCGTCCATCAATTACACAATATTAGTCGGCCACCTGTAAGCCCGACCAAACTGACTGCATTCCTAGTCAAGCGTCTCAGCCTCCTGTTGTCTTGTATCGAAAATGAACCCATTTCACTTATGGTAGCAACTTTAATCCACAACTCCGCCAGCCGTGGAGGCGATTGTGAAAGTAACAAAGAGAAGACAAATTATTCCGTTCGTTCTGTCGCACACACTGAGACACCATCGCGAAGCCGCCGAGCCTAGCCACTACGCATTCGCCACTGAAATTCTGACATTGACACCCCTATAATATACACGCATAAACATATAAGGAGGGGAAACCCGAGGCCTGTAAACAGTAAATAAATAAACAAACAACACACAAAGGTAGTTATCAGGCACTCAGTAAGAAATAAAGAAGTAGAAGACCAGACAACAGAAAAACAACAGAAGTGTTTGGCTTACCGGGATCGAACCAGGACCTTCCGAACGGCACCCACCACCTAGCCACAGGAGCGAATCGCCACTATCCACTCTGCCAGCTCCGCATTACAAAAATAATGCTTCAATGACAGAGGTCTAGCGCGAACACCACGTGACCCGGATGTATACCATAGGACGACCCAGACTAATTATAGACGCAATCACTTCTGCAGTTCCACTATACAACAGTATAGGCCAGATTACACATGACAAAGGCCTTAACACTGTGTCCAGCAAATGATAGAAGAATGAGAATAAGTAAAGTATAGAATGTAGTTTTCTTGGTATTTTATAACCGCATAAACATCATCCGACTTTCCCCATTTCACAAGGTTGGTGGCCGACGGCAGTAGGTCATACATTGATCTAACAACGAAGCTGAGCCTAAGAGGTGCCATATGCCATATATCATTCCATGTCAAGGACCTCTGCAGGGCTCCTTCCCATGTAGTCCATTGGCCTTGTTGGACCTGCTGCACTGCTTTTTGCAACCTGTTATCATTCTCAGCTCCTCGTATCTCCTGAACTACCGTGTCTCTGCGCTCCCTGCTTGACGCCTTGGACCACCAGCGGATGTCTCCATGACCAAATCCCCGTCTATTCGTTTGTGTGTATCCGATTACCTCCCTCAGTTTGTGTGACTCTTGGGCAGCATCAACAGCTTCTTCCACTCTCCACTTCCTTCCCGTTTACAGTGTGGGCTGAATGAACTTAACCACGCCATCAGCTGACTCGCGTAGCATCATTGCAAGCCTTGCCTTTCCAACTTTGTACTCTTCAACAACTGACTTGAAAGGAAGCAGAAGTTTTGACTTTTTGCAGTACAGTGCTACATCTGACAGACCTGGTGGTACCCCTAGCCACTTTCTCATGAACTTGTTGACCTTCTGCTCTATAGTTTCCACTGTACTTGTGCTTATTTCATATATAAGCAGTGGCCACAGCAACTTCGGTATCAACATGAACTGGAGGCACCACAGTTTGAACTTTCCCAATCAAATAAGTTGGGACATTTTTTTTTACACCAATCAAAGCCATCGACGGCAATATTCAACCACGCAAAATTTTAGCTAGACAAAAAACTAGAGAACAAAGCAGTCTGTTCCTGATCGCCAACTTGCAAGGACGTAGTTTTAAGTGGGAGCGGTGTCAACCTGCTACAAAAAGTCTATGGCCAACGAATACAGATTCCCTGCAGTTATCAAGTAAATGATATTTTCATCATCTCAGTTGAGAAGCAGATTTATTTCCAATATTGGGAATTTAATTTCAGTAAGTACAGTGTCGCAAAACTTTTGTTAGATTTTCAGCGGACATCATGAAAAGCCAGATAAGTTATAATGTCGAGCTATCAGTTTGAGGAACTTAGCAAAAAAACACTGAACTTTCAAACCTAACAAGCAAGGTAAAGGCCTCGCTTAGTCTAGCACCCAAGGAAAAATGGGAAATCTTTGAAGAACATTGTTAAACATGATGGATGTTATGTGCCACAGTAGCTTGAGGTAAAAGGAGGAACTATAATTGTACATCCAGAACAAATGTCTACATAAATTATTTGATCACATGACTGTTAATGACAAGAAGACGAAATTATAATGAAGAAAAAAAAATATTTTGAAAAATATAAAAATCATAATTGAAACCTGCATACGATATTATATACTAGCCGCCATTAAAAACGCATCGAAATCGTGACATGTTTTCACTGTTGAAATTTTTATGCAAGTGAGCGATTTTCAAACCCCGAAAGTGTGCAAGTGATGAAGTTCATGTATTCCCACTTTACTGTCGATGTGATGTTTACTTCAAATTTTGCGTGATAAATTCTGGCTTTATTAAAAAGTCGAATCACATTGAAATTTGGCACACGCATTAGTCAAGTTTCAGCGAGTAAAAATCCATTATCTGTTTTCATCGAAAGAAAGTCTGTTAATGTTTTTGTCATGCCTCGACTGTCGTCACAAGAGCGATGGCAAGCTGTTGGTATGCTCAGCAGTGGAATGGCGACCAGAGAAGTTGCCAGACATTTCAATTGTGACCAGTCCACTATAGTGAGGCTGAACCAGCGATTTCGGGCGACACGTACCACCAATAACCGTCCCAGGCTTGGTCAACCTCGTGTAACAACACTAGCTCAAGATGACAGTAAGTGCGACTTTTATTTTTACACCTAGGGTTGACAACTGCTTAGGAGCCGGTTCTGAATTGTCTCATGTTTAATAATACAGCAAATTTGGGTTAGTAAATGGATCAGAAATGTAAAATCAGTGGTTTCATGTATTTTCAATTTAGCACAACGAGTTGTGGTTCATAAACTAATGCGATGCGTTTTTAATGGCGGCTAGTATATATTTATTTGGAAACATATACAAATTGGGGGGGGGGGGGGGGGGGTAGGAGGGGTGGGTGGGGGGCGGGGGGAAGCATGTAATCAGCACTCATAATGTATTCGAAAAGTCTACAGTTGTACGTATAGAGAGTTATGTTGTTGTTTAGATCGTGCTGAAGATTGTTCCAAAGATAAGCAGCAGAGTAAGCTGACCTTTTCTTGAATAAGTCACACCTAGGCTTGGGTACTTGTAATTAGTTTAACCATTGACTGCGTCTTTCATTGTATTAGAAGAACAGATAATGAAAGAGATAATGAAGACAAGGAAAGGAATTGAACGGATGGTACAGAACAGGAAGGCTTGGTATGATTTAGTTGAAGGCAAATGCTCCCTAGGGAGCTAAAATTTAACGACGATGAAAACAGAAGATGAAAAGGAAGATGACGCATGAAAAAATAAAAAAAGACTAATAACGCACGTTCTTCAACTTTATGGTTTCTTGAATGTTAGTTACCAAATGTTTCCGTCATCTCCATGATTGTTAATAAACGTTGTAGTGTATCTTATGATACATTTGTATCATTCTCATCTATCTGTGAGCGGAATTTTATACGCCTCTTCCATGATACAAAATGTCGGGCTCAGAAGTATACCTTCTGCTGCAGTAAGACAGGACGTAGATTAAATCTCGCAAAAAATACCATAGGATCTACGCCCGGAGCGGATTCTATCGGCGGTCGACAGGGGTTACATTCGAGTGCGTCATCTTGTACTTTATGGGCACCAGTTCTGTTTGATGGGCAAGATTAAGCTGGTCTTCAATCCGTGTGGTATTGTATGCGCATGTCTGTGCGAAGATGCACATTGTTGTGTGATGTAGCCGAGTGAGTGTAACGTTATAGCTCTGATCTCCACGTGCTCGATATGCGCTCGAGTGAGCACAAAAGCTGAAGAACTCACGGACTATTAAATATAACAGTTTGTTCAAGCGCTTTTGATCATCAGCTGGTAACAGATACAATCTAGGTCGGCTGTAACCAGATATGAAACAGCTTGTACTGAATAATAACAAAACACCTTTGTGGCTCTTTCAAATACCAAACTTTGTCGCCACTTTGCATGAGAATGGCCAGACAGATGCTACTGCACAAAGGAAGTTTATTACGGACATGACAAGGAAGTAGTCCACACTTTATGGGCCTATAACAAGGGGGGAGACATCTTGACAAAAAGGACGTGCAAATTCTTTCATTTCTCTGTTCATTCCCATTGCAGCATGGTGCGTCCCCCCACCCCCTTTTTCCTTTTTGAAGTTGGTCCCCTTGCAGGAAGCCTGCACCAAAAACATTAATGTGCTCTATGTAGCAGAGGGTTCTGTAGTGGTCTATGTTAGATAATGATGTTGCCAGTTACATGCTCAATATAATATTGATCATCTCTTACGACTTACCTGACGGAGAACTGATCTCATGTTGTCTAGGCCCCCCCCCCCCCCCCCCCCACCCCCCCCCCCCCCCACCCACCCGCCCCCCCCCTCCCCCCCCCCCCCTGAACCTCCCCCTTATCCCCCGCCCCGCCCCCCCCCCCCCCTCGCCCCCCCCCGGAGAAAGCTGAATATTACAGAGCTATTTTCAGGAAAACAAATAAACAGACTAGGTACAAACTTAAACACATAAAGTCATCGAAGCACTATTATTGTGGTGCTTAAATGGCACACGGACAACTCCATCAGTACTCCAACCTCCTCCCTTAGATCACATAAGGAGGTTCTCAGCACAGTGCGCGAACTCCGTAGCACCGGCAAGCATCACAGTGTGTGTATATAGGAATAACATATTCTATAAATATTTTTGTGGCGGGTAGGTTTCTAATTTTTTTTCCTTCTGTCAGGGCAGTGGCTGTGTGGCCTACTCTTTACGATTTCCAACTACTGTGGGATTTTTATCGTGCGCAACTTGCACACTGGACCTCCTATTTTTTCGCCCTTCTCCGAGAAGGCTAGTTATCCGATCTCACCACCCATGAGACCATCATTAGGACCACTTGTTCTGTAAAAACATTTCCATAAATTATATTCCCTCTACTGGGAATCAAACCTAGTACCTGTAGAATTCGAGGCGGATGCCATACCTCTTAGCCACTCCGACTTCGTATGTACCAAGAAGACAGAATGCAGGATACATTAAACATACATTCCAGCCAATCTTCAATGTGCAGACAGCATTTACCCTGATCTGATCTCGTACGTCCGCGTAGGTCTGCTCACAATGTTAGGCGCCCAACGCTTCTCTCTGACGCAATAGACAAAGTCAGCATGTTGGTGTGAAGGCGTCCCGAAGGTAGGCGTGATAAGTGTCAAACGAAACCCAGGTTCAGCGTCCACTGTGTAATCTAGGGTTGCTATGCGACACATCTTATACATCAACGTTTCTTATCATGTGGCCGACCAAACCCTTGGGTATCAACGATTGAACTCTGTGGTGTCCTAGGTTTAAGATTTCAACGGAATTAATACTTCATTTTTAATTTATTTTTTTTAATCAGAATGACTATATCTAATAGTATGGTTTGTCGTTGTAATAAAATGTATTATTTCTATGTACAAATTTTGATTATGTCTTTACGTAAAAGGTACAGAACCCCGTTACACGGCCATTGAGGCATATTGGGAATATGGTGTTAGGCCCATATTTTCTTGACCATCGGCACACTTGGGGTGATGTGGTCAGCATCACGCCGGCCGCCTTAACCTTCCCAGATTTGCTCTGGTACCCAGTTCACGAAGCTGGGTAGACCCCGGAGCCGTTGCGGTCTAAAAAATCCCACCTCAACTGGGGATCGAACCATGGACCACCGAGCTAGGAAGCCAGTGCACTATTCTGGATTATTTAGAATTTGGAATACGTCCAACCTCTTTGTAACTAACATCTGTGCCGGATAATCTGCTCGCTGTAATTCCCATCAAAGTAGTGGTGAAACAATTCCAACTAAATGATATTTGACCGAATCTTAACTTCACTTGAAATAAATTTTTCAGGTTCTATCAAATGTAGCTTATTATTAAAATGAATTTTAGTAAGCTGACTGATGACCTGGGGGCTCCGGTAACATACGGTGGAAAGGGGGGGGGGGGGGGATGTTTTGGGGGCGGGGTGAATTGAATTTTTCAGCCTAATATTTATTCTCTATTAATCTGACTTGGTATATGCTTCTTTCATGTTAACAATCTCTCCCCTCTCCCTCCACCCTCTCTCTCTCTCTCTCTCTCTCTCTCTCTCTCTCTCTCTCTCTCTCGCTCTCATTATATGATGTAGTGTATGTGAGAATGTACCTGCATTCCACTGTACTTTTGAAATATGTAATGTTTTCGTTTGTTTAAATGTGATGATGGGTATGACAATAAGCTGATATACATTTGGTTTTATTGCTCGAAGATTTGTTTCCTGCTACAGAAGTGCGTAAGAAAGTATTTGTATTATTATATCATTTCCCCCCAAGAATGTACGTATATAAGCAAGAATGTGTTTATGTAATTTTGTATTGATTGATGACACATTCACAAATATAGATTAATTGTTGACGGTTTGACCGCAAGAGTGAGTGTCGGGATACAGAATGGAAGACAAAGAGCTGGATTGTCAGACGGACCGGCATGCCCAATTCTCAACCCTTTTAAAATAAAGTTATGTCTATCTATCTATCTATCTGCCTGCCTGCCTGCCTGCCTGCCTACCTACCTACCTACCTACCTATCTATCTATCTATCTATCTATCTATCTATCTATCTATCTATCTATCTATCTATCTATCTATCTATCTATCTATCTATCTATCTATCTATCTATCTATCTATCTATCTATCTATCTATCTATCTATCTATCTATCTATCTATCTAAAATAAAGTTCTATCTGTCTATCTATCTATCTATCTATCTATCTATCTATCTATCTATCTATCTATCTATCTATCTATCTATCTATCTATCTATCTATCTATCTATCTATCTATCTGTCTGTCTGTCTGTCTGTCTGTCTGTCTGTCTGTCTGTCTGTCTGTCTGTCTCTGTCTGTCTGTCTGTCTGTCTGTCTGTCTATCTATCTATCTATCTATCTATCTATCTATCTATCTATCTATCTATCTATCTATCTATCTATCTATCTATCTTTCTTACTGATTTTGCTCTTGAAATAAGGAGGGCAAAGAAAAACACACCAAGTTTCACCTCATTTAGTAGCAGACTGTTCAAATGATTCATGAGTTCTGATTCCATGCCACCCTAATCTGATTATGTTCGAATTATTGTTTGACTTACTGTACGAATATTTAGGATTTGTTTTGTTTTTTTAAATTTTATTTTATTTCAGTTATTTTTTTTTGTGACGCTTCTGTTTGTTTGTTTGTTTTTTTTTCATTACTTTCTTTTTTTGATTCTGAAGCAGATGTCTCGTGTGCAGAGGTAGTACATTTGTGTCAGTAGCAATAAAAGGTGCTGCTGTTTAAACACAAACACACACACACACACACACACACGCACGCACGCACGAACACACACACACTCACACACGTTCCAGAAATCAGAAAAGCCATAAAAAAAAAAAAAAAACGCACTTGTGTCTGAAACCTCGCAATCAAAATTTACAAAAGAAACAAACACGAAACATAATAAAGTTACTGCTACAGAAGACCCTTTTGCTGTCAATAATCGCAATAGTTTCAAATCAGCTGTACTTAAAACAGTTTCTCGGATTCAGAAATTTCCAGCAAACTTGCATGCACCAAAATTGATTATTATGGGGTTGCCACTGATGTAAACAAACACAGCTCGGGCAGAATGTTTAAAATAATCTTTCGTTATTTAGACGGGAAAGTTTGTGGTTTACGAAAAATAATCATTCATTATTTGGACAGGAAAGTTTGTGGTTTACCAAAACATAATCATTCATTAATTAGGACTAGAAAGTTGTGGTTTACTAAAAAATAATCATTTGGACTGGAAAGTTTGTGGTTTACCAAAAATAATCATTCGTCAATAGGACTGGAAAGTTTGTGCTTTATGAAAAATAATCGTTCATTATTTGTACTGGAAAGTTTGTGGTTTACCAAAAATAATCATTTGGACTGGAAAGTTTATGGTTTACCATTCAAATAAATTAAGTCGCAGAATAGACTAAATAAGGCACCGAAAAAAATATTTAACTATCTAACTGAAACACCTGTAAAACATGACTTCCCTAGAGAAATGTGAAGTGGCATTGGACATTTAAAAAGTAATCAAGCTTTGTTAAAGAGATGTTTATCATCTTAATATATCAATAAACACAAAATCAAGTTAAATTTGATGAACTTGTTGTTTACGTGTAAAAGATTACATTTCTCTGTCATTTACTAATTAACATAAATATGTCCTACTTTTTGTCCTCTTTTTTCGTTATAGTATGCTCCCTTGTAATCTTTTTCACGACAAAAAATTGACTATTACCTTCCTTTTTTCGTTCAACGATATGGTAACCATAGAAGCGGGGACATTTGCATGAAAAAGGGGAATGCTTCTGATGATCATAATAACTACTATCCTCATGCTCTGTAGTTTCATATATATATATATCTGTAAGTAACCGGCGTTGCCCGGTATTCCTAGTAACTGTTTACGAAACTTAAGAAAATGTAAAAATCAAGCTGATATTTTGATATTAGAGTGAACACAAACTTATTTTTTAAGTGAATGACTGCTAATTATTTGATTATATCGTGTCACATGTATTTATCGTTATTTTCTAAATGTGTTATTGTTACATTATCACTTACTGTAGAATAGTAGAATAGTTACTTTCTAAATGTGTTATTGTTACATTATCACTTACTGTAGAATAGTAGAATAGTTACTTTCTAAATGTGTTATTGTTACATTATCACTTACTGTAGAATAGTAGAATAGTTACTTTCTAAATGTGTTATTGTTACATTATCACTTACTGTAGAATAGTAGAATAGTTACTTTCTAAATGTGTTATTGTTACATTATCACATACTGTAGAATAGTAGAATAGTTACTTTCTAAATGTGTTATTGTTACATTATCACATACTGTAGAATAGTAGAATAGTTACTTTCTAAATGTGTTATTGTTACATTATCACATACTGTAGAATAGTAGCATAGTAACTTTCTAAATGTGTTATTGTTACATTATCACATACTGTAGAATAGTAGAATAGTTACTTTCTAAATGTGTTATTGTTACATTATCACATACTGTAGAATAGTAGAATAGTTACTTTCTAAATGTGTTATTGTTACATTATCACATACTGTAGAATAGTAGAATAGTTACTTTCTAAATGTGTTATTGTTACATTATCACATACATACTGTAGAATAGTAGAATAGTTACTTTCTAAATGTGTTATTGTTACATTATCACATACTGTAGAATAGTAGAATAGTTACTTTCTAAATGTGTTATTGTTACATTATCACATACTGTAGAATAGTAGAATAGTTACTTTCTAAATGTGTTATTGTTACATTATCACATACTGTAGAATAGTTACTTTCTAAATGTGTTATTGTTACATTATCACATACTGTAGAATAGTAGAATAGTTACTTTCTAAATGTGTTATTGTTACATTATCACATACTGTAGAATAGTAGAATAGTTACTTTCTAAATGTGTTATTGTTTACATTATCACATACTGTAGAATAGTTTTTTTCTAAATGTGTTATTGTTACATTATCACATACTGTAGAATAGTAGAATAGTTACTTTCTAAATGTGTTATTGTTACATTATCACATACTGTAGAATAGTAGAATAGTTACTTTCTAAATGTGTTATTGTTACATTATCACATACTGTAGAATAGTTACTTTCTAAATGTGTTATTGTTACATTATCACATACTGTAGAATAGTTACTTTCTAAATGTGTTATTGTTACATTATCACTTACTGTAGAATAGTAGAATAGTTACTTTCTAAATGTGTTATTGTTACATTATCACTTACTGTAGAATAGTAGAATAGTTACTTTCTAAATGTGTTATTGTTACATTATCACTTACTGTAGAATAGTAGGATAGTTACTTTCTAAATGTGTTATTGTTACATTATCACTTACTGTAGAATAGTAGAATAGTTACTTTCTAAATGTGTTATTGTTACATTATCACTTACTGTAGAATAGTAGAATAGTTACTTTCTAAATGTGTTATTGTTACATTATCACTTACTGTAGAATAGTAGAATAGTTACTTTCTAAATGTGTTATTGTTACATTATCACTTACTGTAGAATAGTAGAATAGTTACTTTCTAAATGTGTTATTGTTACATTATCACATACTGTAGAATAGTAGAATAGTTACTTTCTAAATGTGTTATTGTTACATTATCACTTACTGTAGAATAGTAGAATAGTTACTTTCTAAATGTGTTATTGTTACATTATCACATACTGTAGAATAGTAGAATAGTTACTTTCTAAATGTGTTATTGTTACATTATCACTTACTGTAGAATAGTAGAATAGTTACTTTCTAAATGTGTTATTGTTACATTATCACATACTGTAGAATAGTTACTTTCTAAATGTGTTATTGTTACATTATCACATACTGTAGAATAGTTACTTTCTAAATGTGTTATTGTTACATTATCACTTACTGTAGAATAGTAGAATAGTTACTTTCTAAATGTGTTATTGTTACATTATCACTTACTGTAGAATAGTAGAATAGTTACTTTCTAAATGTGTTATTGTTACATTATCACTTACTGTAGAATAGTAAGATAGTTACTTTCTAAATGTGTTATTGTTACATTATCACATACTGTAGAATAGTAGAATAGTTACTTTCTAAATGTGTTATTGTTACAATATCACTTACTGTAGAATAGTAGAATAGTTACTTTCTAAATGTGTTATTGTTACATTATCACTTACTGTAGAATAGTAGAATAGTTACTTTCTAAATGTGTTATTGTTACATTATCACTTACTGTAGAATAGTAGAATAGTTACTTTCTAAATGTGTTATTGTTACATTATCACATACTGTAGAATAGTAGAATAGTTACTTTCTAAATGTGTTATTGTTACATTATCACTTACTGTAGAATAGTAGAATAGTTACTTTCTAAATGTGTTATTGTTACATTATCACATACTGTAGAATAGTAGAATAGTTACTTTCTAAATGTGTTATTGTTACATTATCACTTACTGTAGAATAGTTACTCAGACCTAAAGGTCTTTAATATTTGGACATGCCATTCCAGTGCTTTTTGATAAACAATATATTTTGTTGTTGCCGTCTGGTGCAAAAATGAATAAATTTCTTGGTGTGCCCACTCTGGAGCAAGCTGTCCGTGTGAAAAGCATAGATTTTCTAAATTAATGCCTGCTACTTTAAGTGACTGTCCTTGGGCCTTGTTTATAGTCTCTGCAAATGCAAGACGCACAGAATATTGCAGTCGCTTAAAATAAAAAAGCATGACAGTCGGGATTAGACGAATGCGTGGAATGAACGCATCTTCTTCTGTGGTAAAATCTGTTAATATTGTTGTATCTATCATATTTGGCATGATGTTCTTAACCACATAATCTGGTTCCATCACACAATTTTGGTGCATCAACATTTTGCAGCACCATTATCGGTGCACCAATTTTTTTAATCAAGTTTTGTGGATGACATTCCAGGTTGCTTCAACTGAATTGAGAAACTCACTTGAATAAAATACAGCCTGTTGGCTATCTACTACAGTGTCAATGGATTGGTATGTTGTGGCAATGCTCGGCCGCTGATTCTGTATTTATAGATTAATATTACTAACTCTCTCATTTTTAGGTGCCAGAATAGCACTCTGACATAGCCATTTAAGGTTTCTAAAGTTGTTGTGAATCTTCGGAAAGACTTTGATTTGTAATTCTTGACCTGACATAACCACACTGCAAAATTCCAATGAAAATGAAGTCAGATTAGTTGTAGGATTTAAGGGAAATGTGCCATCACTAAGGCGCAACAGTTGATGCAGTTGTATCTCCAAATAAATGAGAATGTGTCTCCAAAGGTGTGATGTTTTGAGGAAAGCACTCAGTTCGTCCGTTGGTGTTGATCGTGGAATAACTGCTAATGTTTGATGAAAGTCACCAGAAAGCACTACAGAACCCCTTCCATTGGGATGATGTTTCCTCTAATATCTTGCAGAGTCAGATTAAGAGTTTCAAGAGCTCTCTTATGTGACATAGTACACTCATTCCATACAATGGCTTTGAATTTTTAGCACTTGCGCTTGTCCAGAGCCCTTCCTAATGTTACAAATTATGCTAGATTTAGGGGTAGTTTAAGAGTTGAATGAGCTGTACGACTCCTTGCAATAATGTAGACGCTATTCCAGATGATGCAACCGCAAGAACAATCTCATTTTGCGTATGGAAATAGAAACTTTCAAATCAATCAACATGAAATTAGATGCAGCAGAAGTATGTAACCTCATGGTCTAATGACCCGGACGTTATACAAACAGCCGCCTAAATCAAGATATTTTATACATTTTAGTACTAAGCAAGGAAATAGATAGAATGAAAAATTATTTAGTGCCGAATTACCATCAATGAAAGAAAATAAATGCATCAAAATCTGCTTTTCAATCAAAAATAAACTTACATCTACACGAATTGAATTATCTACACATTGTACGAAAAAGACATCAACAAAGCGGTAGGGAACCAAATTACTTTTACCTGGCACTAAGTGACCAAATTACTTCCATTTAAACGATCCTGAACGTTTACAAATATTATATTTTTAATTTCTTTTTCTATCACAACTAAACTTGTTGGTATACAATAACTTACATATTAAAAACATTAATTGCATACAGAACAAAGAGCAACAGATTTGGTTTTGAAAAAAGTTAATATAGTTCTTTTACAGCTGTAATCCATGTTTTAGAATTAGCTGCGTCAGAATACAAAACTAAAAATATCTTTGTCTAAATTGTGTTAAAATCTTTTTTGCTATAAAATAACATACTGATTAATAACTATATCAGTTTTATTTCTTTTAAATAACATTGTGACTTCCATTGCTGAGGCTAGCTCCTTCAACCTAGACACGGAGTCTATCGGTTATATCAAGGCGCATGTCGAAATGTAAAATACCTTGCGTTCTCTTCCAGTATTTGTTTATAGATACAATTTTACTTTGTTTGGCGAGATGCAAATTGTTCAACTTAGCATAGGGTTCGTTTGTTATATAAGGGCTCATGTCCAAACATAAAAGTCCTTGCGGTCTGGGTACAATGCAAATTGTTTTGTTTTTAAAGAAAATTTTGCCTGGTTTTGGCAAGGGACGTCCGGTTATCTAGGCACTAAGTCCGTTGGTTGAAATAGGGTGCGCGCAGGTTTTAGTAGAAAAGACATTTGCTTTTTTTTTTTTTTTTTTTTTTTGTCTACATGTACAATAACCATGATTCATACCATGTCTTATAATTCAACGTGTTTACAAATCCGGTTTTCAAAATTAATTCTTTTAAATGTACATAGTTAAAAAAAAAAAAAAGACACGAAATAATACATATAACTAAACTTTATAAAAAAAAATTTTCACTTAAAGTATATGTGTATAATAAACAATTTTGAAGTGCGTTGTAGAAAAAATAAAGACTGGCTTTATTAATTGCAAAATTAAAAAGACTTTTATTTCATTTTGATTAGTTCCCTTGATATCTAACATGAGGTTATTTCCCTTGATTCAGACTTTGTACACATAAATGATACAAAGAAAATACTTTAATATTTATTCTTCGTCGAAATCAAATCGATTTGGTCAACAATAATTCAATGGCGTTACCTAAGAGAACCTAAAGAGTAACTCTGCCTTATTTTAAGAAGAAATTTAAAAGCATAAAGATTTGTATAAAGAACACCGGGACATTATTTGCTTTTTATATAGTAGATATTTTGGTTGGTGTTCTTAGAGGTCTCAGGTGATTTGGGGGGAGGGGGTAAGAGGCCATATTCCCAATACTGTCTGGCTCAGAGTGTATTTTTTTCTCTCACAAAAAAACGTCTGATTACATGCTTGTATTTGACTGCGAATTTTGAAACATCTAAACTGAAGGCAGGCCAAATTTTGAAGAAATTAAATCATAATTTTTAAAAAAAACTAACTTTAAAGAAAAATTCAATAAGAAACACCCAGAGACCGTTGCATATTCAGAACCATACCACTCATTATCAAGGAGAGATAAATACAATATATTCAACAAATTGAGAATCGGGCATTTAGATATATGTCCATGGGGGTAGGGGGAGGGGCAGAAAACAATTAGCTGAACAGATCCTCTAATACTGTCGTCTCCATAGAGGAACGGAGTGGCAGCATAGGCTTATCCAACCCAGTTCAGGGAGAAATTGTGACGATAGAAGCCTGAGACGGGGCACCAACTTTATAAGATAGGTTGACGACAAATATTAGGTCGGAAACAGGAGAAGAAGGAGAAGACAAAGCAGAGAAGAAGGAGGAGGATCAGAAGAAGAAGAAAGAGAAGGAGAAAAACAGAGAGAGAGAGAGATTGAGAAAGAGAGAGAGAGAGAGAGAGAGAGAGAGAGAGAGAGAGAGAAGCAGAGGCGTCACTAGGGGGTGCGGACCGCACCCGGGTGACACCATCAGAGGGGGTGATCAGCTTAGGGAGTGACACCAAAATGACTGTCTATAAAATTTGTATGCAGTGTTTCAGCAGAAATTTATCATTTTTTATAAAAATATCCCTGTAGTTAGTTCTTCTTCTTCTTCTTCTTCCGTCCTTAGCCACCGACCGTCAAAGCAGTCAGTGGCCATTACGCCTAGTGGCGTCTTAGGGCAACAGCAGATAGGTTTTCTTTGCCATTGTTTCCCATCACGCCTATTGGCGTCTTTAGGGCAACGGCAAATCAATCCATTTGCTGTTGTTTCAAAAAATATAAAAAAAATTAAAGACCAGACATACGTTGACAAGTGTAGTTCTCCAGACAGACAACTGTGATTTGTTGTCGCCAAGTCTCAATCCCCAAGCAGAAATGTCTTCACAAGAAATCTCTCAATAATAGCAAAGAAATCTCAGCTCAGATCTGAATTTAGACAGCGTGATTTGGGGTCAGATCGTATCCGCATCGAATAAAATCGGCGCCCAGAAATACGTAGACTTACACTGCAATTAAATATTGGGGACTGTTGCAAGCCGCAAATTGTCTATGCGCTTTGCAGCGGCTAGGATTAAGGGGAGACAACGCCGAGTGCAACTAAGGGCAGATAATCGTACACGTTAACAGGACATAATACGTTATATGAGATTAACTTGAGATAAACACATAATCGTCACTCCTCAGTCGGGGTTTGTATTTTTAATAAGTTTAAGGGATTGAGAGGGACAGCATCGAAAAGTTATTTTATTTTAAATTAAGTTTAGGACACTTTTAATGTTTAAGTTCGAGGGCAGTGGCTTAGAAAATCAGCGTTTCTCAAACTTACTGTAATTGCATACCCCTTATGAGAGATTAATCTTACCGGCGTACACCATTTAGGACGAAGATAATAAGATAATTTGGGATAGTTTTAATAGCAATATTTATCTACATTATGGAAGCACAGAAGGCACTTATAGAATGGGAAGCAATGGGACCCCGAATTATAACAGCAAGGTTTAAATCAGCCAAAAAGAAAGTAAATATAATCGTCAGTACATAAAATTTCAATGTACGATGCAATATATGTGCCTCGGGGTTTTCGATAAGCCATAGTGGACGTGGTGATATTAAGAACCACATAAGCAGTGAGAAACATAAGAGAGCCGTCGTTACAGCTGCATCAAGCTCGTCGTTAATCACTTTCTTCAGAGCTGATAAAATTGGTGACCAAGAAGAGCAATTAGCTGCTATAGAAGGCGCCTTTGCATACCATACAGTGCTACACAATCATACTTTCAGGTCTATGGATTGCACATCAAAATTACTTCAGGTTACTTTAGAGCCAAAATTTGCATGTGCACGTACGAAAACAGAAGCCATTATTCGAAATGTCTTGGCACCCCATATTCTAAATGAGTTAAGGTGTGACCTAGAAAAGTCTACATTTATTTCTGTACTGACAGATGCATCCAACCACAAAGAATTCAAGATTTTTCCTTTGCTTGTCAGATACTTTGATCACAGTAATGGAGTGAAAATTAAAATATTAGAGTTAAAGTCATTGCCAGGTGAAAACATCTGATATTGTAAGTAGTTTTCTTAATGACTGCATAACTGAAAATGGTTTAGACAGGAAAGTAGTTGGATTATGCGCAGACAACACAAATTCCAATTTTGGAGGTGCTGAAAGGAAAGGACAGAACAATGTTTTCAAAAAAACTGCAAGAAAACCTTGGACATGGTCTTATAGGAGTTGGGTGTGCAGGTCATATTTTCCACAACACTGTTCGAACAGCTGCAGATGTACTGCCTGTTGATGTCGAGCTGATTATTGCTAAAATTTATCTACTCTTCAAATCATACACAGTACGAGTTGAAAGACTCAAGGAGTTTTGCCAGTTTGTGGAAACAGACTTCCAGATGATCTTAGGTTATGCTCAGACTAGGTGGCTTGCTCTGCTGCCTGCTGTTGAAAGGGTTCTTCAGATGTTCCTGCCTCTAAAATCATATTTTCAATCTCAAGACAGATGCCCAGTTTTTATACAGACATTCTTTGAAAATCCTCTATCTGAGGCCTGACTTGTTTTTGTTCACAGTCAGGCCTCTCCATTCCACGAAGCAGTGCAAAAAATAGAGGGACAGACGGTCACTGTGTTTGAAGTCATTGACAGCATCAACAGGTTGAAAACTATTTTGAAGTCCAAACTGGAAGACTGTTTCTTGCCATCAAGAGTTAAGCTAATCCTGAAAAGCTGGAAATGGAAGGACTTCCAAAGGAGGATGTGAAAAAGTTTCATGCTAGCGTTTCTTCGTTCTATGAAACAGCTTTCAATTATTTGAATAAATGGGCTGCAAAAAATTTTCAAGACCTAGAATCCTACAGCTGGGTAACGCTGAACAGAATACCAATTTGGGCAGATATTGAGATATCATCATCATCACTAGTGATTCAAACATTACCTTCAGCCCACTTTACAGAAACTGAAATTTATGACGAATATGTCTATATGAAGCAGTTTGTTACTTCTCAGAAAATTAGTGAATGGAGTGCCAAAAAAAAAAACATTGCCACCACAACGTTGGATTGAAATGGTTTCCCACTTCAAAAACAATAATGTGACATTTTCAAATATTTTGAAGTTGGCAGAGTTTTTTTTTCTGTCTACCTGGAACAAATGCTGCCACAGAAAGAGTGTTTTCTTTGATGAACAGCTTATGGGCAAGTGATAAAACACAGCTAGGTGTTGAAACTTTGAAAGCTATGTTGACAACCAAAGTGAACTGTGAGGAAACATGTGTCGAGTTTTTTAAGATGCTGCTTGCAAAGAAGGACCTATTGATAAAAATCCACTCATCTGAAAAGTACAGTAACTCAGCTTCACCTTAAGTAAGGATTATTGATGTTTTTCTCTCTTATTAGTTTAAGTAGTTAAACTTATACAGCAAAATGTATGTTATTCAAATGTATATATAAAATGTATATTATTTTAAATTGACATCAACTTGATTTTTCCGGGACATGTCCCGACTTTTGACCTTTTCTTTACCCTTTTGTCCCGATTTTTTGCATTGAAATAGGTCAAATCTACAATTTTGTTCCGGATTAGGATTTTGAAAATATGGTCACCTTAGGTATGATGAACGAGAATGGGGAACTATTAGCTAACTTCTGTGCTTCAAATCTACTTGCTATAGGAGGAAGCATATTTCCACATAAAAGAATACATAAAGCAACATGGATATCACCAGACCACAGAACTGAGAATCAGATTGATCACGTATGCATAAGAAAGAAGTTTAGGTCATCATTGCATGATGTAAAAGTATGTAGAGGAGCAGATGTGGTATCAGACCACCATCGTCTGTTGGCTAAAACAAAATTAAAACTCAAGAAATTTACAGCAGTATATAGCTACAGACAACAGTACAATGTGGGATATCTAAGAAATCAGGAAATAAGAGAAAACATTTCAATCACAGTATCCAACAAAAATCAAGTACTCCAACAGCTGGAAAATGAAGCAGCTACGGAATACCACTGGCAACAAGTAAAAAATATATGGAACGAGACATGTGAACATGTACTGAGACAAAAAGAACATCAGCACAAAGCATGGATAACAACAGAAACCATTACCAAGATAGAAGACAGGAAAAACATGAAAGCAGATTTTAACAGAAGCAAAACTAGAAGCTCCAAAGCCAACGCTCATGAAGTGTACATAGAAGCAAGCAAAGAAGTAAGAAGAAACATCAAAAGAGACAAGAGGAAGTATATTGAAGAGTTGGCAAGGGAAGCAGAGGAAGCTGCAGCCAAAGGAAATATGAGGGACCTGTACAACATCACAAAAAAGCTAATAGCAAAATATTTGGCCGAATGACCGACTGCCATAGCATTTATTCGTGCTAATAACAAGTCATTATAAAAATAAGGAAATTAACTATTAACTAATATAGAAAATCAAACAGAGCAGTTACGACATTTCGTAATTAACCAAAAAAGAGTTACATTGAGTATAGGATACAATACAAGTGAAACTGAAACTAGTTCAACTGGGCAGCCCACAGCTATCTTTGGCGGGAGTTGCCTAGCGAAGAGTGACGCAAATAGGAATAGCCTTACTCCCTGTATGAACACCTAATATAATAGCAAAACCATAACCAGTAAATTAATTAATGAAATATTCGGTTATCCAATGAAAGGGTAGTAAGACTGCACACTACCCAAAGACGCTAGAACATATTATTTGAGACAATCAGTTGTACAGAATGAGCCTATGCACATGGACGTGATTTTAACCGCGCGGGGATGGTATTTGGCGCTTCCCCCGGTCTGTCACACAAATGCGGCTCCATCGTTGTAATTTACAACCAGAACGCAGCAGCGTCTTCCATTAATTCTTCACAAGATATTTGCAGCTAACAAGAAGAAATCTCAATTTTTATATAAATCTGTGAGAACAGATTTTATTTGTGATTTTCACAAGTAAGTACGTTTCGATAGAACATTTTTTATTTCAGCTTGTACTCAGTTGATAACCACGCCTAGTCTAGAGAACAAATGAAGCCACTAACCAAAGAAATAATCACTGTAGAAGCTCCTGTCGTGATTTAGTCTGTCTTACAACACGGTTTTCTAAATAATTAGGAGTAAATCTGACCATACCGCAGGCCATATGTTGAGAACTCTCTGATACACTAGCCAATGAAAACGCGTCATTCTTGGTGTGTATTGTAAAACGTATTATGCTTGAACATAGAGGCCCCTTTTTGTGTAACCGATGGTACAATGCCAATTAATTTTAGAAAGAATAAAGAAGTATCACCGGAAAGGATTATATAATTCAACAACGGAAATGTTACGCTAGAGGTAGGTGTATAAACTTTCTTGAATAGTATTTTAGTAAGATAGAAATATTAAGGAAAGGGCTTCGTTACATCATGGTTAGTCCAAATTTAGCTAGTTAAAGCATGCATATATTAAAATGCATTTCGCGAACTAAACAATTAGTAGATAGACCAATACAGAATAATTCACAGAATAATTCAAGCTTTAGATGACCAAAATCGGCCCAGAATTAAGAAAGATAATGAATATTAAAAATTTTGCTAATTGAACAGAGACAAAATTATGCCTCATTTTGAGATTTTTAACACCATTTTTACCCCATGCCATCCGATACGGCGGATGTGCTAGTAGATAAGACCTTGCCCTTGGCTAAATTGAGGCCACAACATTTAAAAAATACAGCTGAACAGAAGAAAGCGGTAAAAGTGTAAACGTCTTGTACCTTTGCCAACCGCATCTGCCTGGGAGACCTAGATGCCCATTAACAGCCTGTTACAGCTTGTATATATTGCCTGAGGGTAAGAATGAATATATAAATAATTGAGAATGATGGCCAAAGTACTTAAGTAAGTGATGCGTGATGCCATATGATGATGGATGGCATCCGCATGTCTGGTTTTGTGTAGTGTGTAGATGTGTTCAGTCAAAACAATGTTCATGCAACAATAACAGGGCAATCCACATAGGATGTCAGTAAACTCACGACGTACAAAGTCAATGAGTCTTGAAACAGCCGTTGACGTTTTTCTTCATTATTTATTGTGGACGCCACAGTGACAAAATGGTTACGCAAATGTGTAGGCACATCAAACAGTCATTATCACAGCAACATTCAATACAGCAATAAACGGTAGACAGCATTACAATGATGAGTCAGATGCATGTTATATTTCAAAGTGCTGTAAATGTAGTCAGGTGAACAACTCCATCCTTTTCTATAACAGCCAGGAGATAACCAGATGTATGAGATCAGTTCACTCTCCTTAGTTTGACTTCAGCAAGACAGACACGTCTGCCGAAGTATAAATAATGTCCTCAAGAATATCCTCTAGATAATAAAGGTTTTCTAAACCTAGTTCATTTAACAAAGTAGCAAGTAATGGTCCTTGGAACCTGCATCAACCGATGCAGTACAATGCAGCGGCATGTGAGCTGGGAAAGAACATCTCGTGACGACGACTTTCGGAGACAGGCTATGAATCGAAATCGCTCACGACCCAAAATCGATAGAGTTAATGAAAAAGTCAATTTACCTTGCTTTCATGAAATACACAGAAATATCACGCCTCCCGACATGTGGGAAAACACTAGAGGTATTATCTCGACTAAACGAAATATCCATAAGAGGACTACACATCCCTGACAGAACAAAAAAAAAAGCGGAGATCCCCTCTTCAACGAGGCATCTCTTTCGCCATTCCAAATCGCTCACTCCCACTAGTGGTGGGCGGAAACCGATCGACCAAACAACAAGACAAGTCATGCGCAGTCCAGCGCAAAAATGACCACAGCTCAAAAGTTAACTGCATTCGATACTAACGCGAGAAGACAAATGCTTACCGAGAAAAGTGACTATAGATTTCAAGCAGTTGTTGCCCTTGCGTTATAAAACAGATATTGAAATAAAACGATGTTGCGAGAATTTATCACGCAACAGTAAGTTTGACAAAGTGTTTGAAGGAGTATTTCTTAAAGGAACGACACATTTACCAGGAGCATAAGGAAGGATGACAGGAATTGTTTTAAGGAATTAATCAAGGTATTACTTAGTGCTTTATACTAGACCAAATCATTGTATGAAGGCGGATCATGGACAACTGGATCTAACTTAGGATTTATAAGGAAAGTGTAGTCACAGTGAACTGGCTGTGAGTGGTATTGAGGTAAATTGTCCTGTGCATATGTTAGCACAATGTCTGACACTGTTTGTTATGTCCATTGTGTGTGAGGACAGAATAGTGCTGGACTGTGGTGTGTTTTGATGTTAAAAGAAAAGGTAGTCAGAATGTGTCTACAGAGTGAGGTCAGCTATGCAAGTCCCTGATTCTAATAGTTGAAGTTGATGTTATCAGGGTACCTGACTGCTACCACCCTACGATCTCACTCTGCTATTTATTTTGGGTAACTAGTGATTGTGATGTTAATTTATATGGCTTAGTGTCTAGGGTAATGGAAATGTTGTGATAATTGCGTTACACAAATACACATGTAAATTACTAAAATTAATTAAACAAGACTGGGTTTAAAGTTAGGATATATGTGTATATACAATTTAATTCCCTGTCCCACAAATTTTTTAGGACAGGAATGTTTAACTTAAACTGAAATTATGGTTTGATTAGATTAAATACACAAGCAGGACATCTGTCCAATATATTTTAATATGTTAAAGTTTCTAAACTGTTATTCCCTGGTGGAAAAACCCCTGTTATACGAAGAGTCAATATTGGGGAAAAACTGGTTTTCACATCACTTCACATACTGTTTCTGAATAGGGTGGAGAGTAAATTCATTTGAGTCTGCATAAGCCCGCTAGATATAGGCTTATCTTTTAGTCCTCGTAGACCCTGGATGACTGGTTTGAGAAAGATGCACACGATCCACTGCCGTGTATTCTGGAGTCTACTAATACTTGTATGCTTTTATAAAGAAACAACCGGTAAGTTGCCTCAACTGCTGCAGCTCCGACTTCGGACCAACTTGAAACTGGGCGATGTAACCCTGAAACAAGATGTACTGGTCTTCCTAAGTCCCTAGTTAATGGTCTCCACCACTACCAAGTTAACATCATTAAACAAGTATGTTGATCAGTTAAAAGAGCTAACTAAATTAGCTACAGTTTTTAACTTTATTCTGACTTCTTCATAAATAGTGGGTATCTTCTTTCCCACATAGTCTCAACGCTCCTGTCAATATACATCAGCTTCTTCAGCTGAATTACAATCTTGTCTTTTCTTCAAAGTTTAATATACCAATAGGCCTGCCAGTGACTTCCTGGTCTTACAGTCAAAATATGTATGACAATATTCAATTCAAATTTAGTTTGATTTGCTTCCTAAGTCTTCTTAGACATGCCTCTGCTCCATAGTATGTTGCAATCTTCCACAAAGGCAAAATGTCGTACACACACAATGTTATGGCACCCTATCTGGGTTTGCCTCTACATCAATAATGAATTAAAAAGGTTATTCATCTTACCGCAATCAATGAAATAATCACACACTATGTTAAGGTTTACCAGGCTGTCAATGGTCAGCTTTAGACAGCCGCTACTTCAGACGCAAAGGCAATTTGCTTATTACTTGCTCTGAACCTTCCGTGTGTGAAAATCTCTCTCAAGTGGTACCCTGCATAGTAGACGCGGTAGTTTTATTTCCCTCTATGTCTATTCTAGCATTAACCAAATCATTTATTTTTTTAAACTACCTTTATTTACGCTTTTCAAATAAGTTCGTCAGTCTCTTTAGGAGGGGCAAAACGTCACAGTTATACCTCTCTCTTCCTCCCAATAGTGTCTACCAAAAAAGAGGCAAGTCAATGTGACTTGTTTCCAAGCAACGGCTAGAAAAATTTTACTTTTAAAATCGAGCTGGGATGTCAGTGTGCTTGTCTGTACGTTTTGTCAACTTTATTTTATGCGATAACTCAGTCACTTTTGAAGCTATCCAAAAGATGAAGTGATTTTTAATCAGGCTAATGTCCTTTATCTACCCAGTATATTTTCATCTACGCCTTTATCTAAGTTTTTATCGTTGTACTTTTCTCTTGTTTATTATCATGGGCTCTTTTCACTGTGATAACATATCAGGGAAAGAAAGGTTCTAAGTCCCGATAAATTATTATATGGTATTAATTTAAACAACAGTACTCTATTGTCAAAGTATCTCTTTTATTTATTCTCTTTCGTTTTTATGAAGAAATATATATTCTTAGTTTCACTTTTGCCCATTGGCCTCCTGCACAATGCAATTGAGTCCAAATTTACAAGTAGGCGCGATTTTTTTCTTTTACAATCCACCACCGTTTTTCCCTCTCTCTAAGCACGCGATAGTCGTCTGTCAAGCTTCCGTCAGAAGAAAAAAGTGAGAGGGTGCGGGCGGGTTAAGATTTTTCAAATACTCCGTTGCTGGGATACTTAGATACAATACAAGTGGCGTAGTTATTTATAGATTTTGGACAGTAGCTTTTTTTCTTTTTCTTGTACTCTTTCACTCTTATACTCCTTCACTCTTATAAAAATAAACTATGTCTTGGCCACTTGCCAAGTCATTCTAACGTTACTTTTAAAAATTAGGGCGGAGCTACCAAAAAAGCTTGTACTTTAGAAAAGAGGGGTATCATTAGCAAACCGTCAATACTTTCAAATCCAGCGCGGATCTCTGACAAAAAGTGGTGGCGTTGCCCTAAATATTGTCCAATTTAAAAATGGCCATAGTAGCAGAAACTATAGAATAATATCTTATACATAATTTGAGGAGGGGAGTTCAAACTGACTTTATCACACACCACCCCTCTTAAAAACCTGCATCAGAATGCAGATTATAATCTGTTTGAACAATCCCGATCAAATAACTCAACTAGACCGTACTCTGCTTTTGTATGATCGTGGATTTATGCAGGTGGGTCACTTCAAAGTAAGCACTACTGACGAAAGTTGCCTCAGACCTCTGCAATCCAAGAATCTATTTCAGCTGCAGGTGTTACTGCCTGTCTAATGCTGATTATAAATCATTATTCACCATTAATCTTCCACGAGTCTGTCCCATGACATGTCCAGAGGTTATGTTTCTCAAGGGTACAATAGTTATGATGAGTGAATCTATAAATAGTGATAGCAGAGTTATGTAGGGGGTCCAGTAATTTCTCCATCAGCCTGAATAAAACCCTCGGAGAAATTTCTATCCAAAGAGCAACATACGAATCCAATGTGCCCCCTCCGATGTGCACACAGCCATCCCTTGGTTTGAGTTCAGGCTTGACTGAATTTGGAAACACCCTCTACTAATATTCATATATGATTCTATAATGCGCCTCTCAAATGGAGGCCATATTCACCAACTGGATTCTCCGCCTAACGACAAATTTTGGTGAATTAATATTAAATGTGGGGAAATGAATTTTTCTGCATCAGAAATCAATTCGCCCTTTAGCATTGCTGTAATATGTGGGATCTCAATCCAATGTCCGTACAATACTTCCATTTGGACTGTGTAGGGCCGGTCAACTACCACTGTCACCGATGCTCTTGTAATGCTAAATTAATAGCCATATTGTGAAGCGATTTGATCATTTTCCCAATTCCTCAATCGCCCACTCCCCACTTTTCTCGAGTGATCACTTAGTTTTGGTTTCAAGTTTGGCGGATTATCTTCAATGCTAATTTTATCCAGTTCCCGGAATGCTGCTTCAAATTGAGCAGGGGGTGACTGGTCTTTGTTTATATTTTCTCTGGGTGCCATACGCAGAGTTGCCATTCTGGCTATTTTAGGGGAAGACTGTTTGTGGAAAAGTGCATACCTATCCACGGTGTCTACTTTATTATATTTAGTTTTAGGCCCATGTTCTCCACACGGCTTTGCTAGTATGTGGTTATTATTTCCTTTCCCTCGTGGGGAATGAACCTTGCTGCACTGGTCACACTTTTGTACATACTGGGCAATGTCCCCAGCTACATTTTGCCAGAAATATGTCACAGATGTCCTTTGACGAGTGGTACCTACCTTCTGGTGTCCACCGTCTGGATCAACTTGTGCTTGTGCCATCACTTTTTCCTGAACTCCATGGAAGTAAATTTCTTTCCTAACACCAGCGGGTAATTAGGGTCGTCGCACACTGCAGCTCTAATCACTCCTTCCACGTACCTAGTCTTGACATTTATCTCGGCTACTGGAAGTGTCATGGTTGCTACTTCCTTTAGTGCCCCTTGGATCTCCACTGTTTCCGTGGTATACTGATCTGGATGCACAAGGTGAGAACTCACGACTGAGTCATATTCCAAACCTGAATCGTAAAGGCACTTAAGTCTGGCACCATTACATATCACTTCTTCACAGATGGGGGGATGATGAGGTTCTTGCTGTTCTGTAAGCAGGTCCTTCTTTCTTCCCTTTTCCACTGTTATCATGCATGCAGCGTGATATGGAGGAACTTTCCTACCACATTCAATTGTATTATGATTATGCATCCTACAGATTTTACACATTTTCCTTCTGGTTTGTAGGGTTTTCTGTCATTGAATTGCGGGTTTCTATCTCTGAAGTCACCTCTTGGCCTATCATAGTTTTGTTTACTGGTATTACCTTTGTCCCTATTATCAAAGTTATTCTGGTTTTGAGGGGCTCTATTGTTTTCTACCTGTTTTCTTTTTGCTCCAGCTACTTCCGCCTGGGCTGCCTGATACCTCTCAGCAACTTTGAGCACATCATGCAATCTCTCCGCACCCTGTTCCATGAGAAACTTTCTCATGTCTGGAGCCATGGACTCTCTCACCTGCTCTATCATAATCATTTCCTTTAAGTCTTGGGTTTTTCCCTAGAGCAGTCCATTTCTCCAAATAGGTTTTCAACCTTGCAGAGAATTGACGATATGTCTCCCCAGACAGGAGCTTAGCATTTCTAAATCTTTTTCTATAAAACTCCCCATTCTTCTCGTATCTAATTAAATGAGCCTGTTTTAGTATGCCATAGTCTTCCTGATCTTCCCGGCTCAATTTGGAAAATACCTCATACGAGGTTCCCTAAGTCCTTGAGATACTTTCAAGCTCCACCTTTCCCTCTCTAAACAATAACTTGTAGCTAACCTTTCAAATCTAGAGAGGAATGACTCAATGTCATCCTCTTTTTCTACAAAGGGGTCCAGATGAAACCCCATGGCTGAGTTGGAGGCCCCCTGACTGGCAGTAGCATCAGAGGTAGAGGGGCTGTGACTATTGTCTGGACCATGGCCTTGTAATTCTAACTCTCTTAGTCGTAGCTCATGTTCTCTTTGTAATCTCCTCTCCTCCCTTTCAGCCTCTAATCTCTTTTCTTCTTTTTCCCTTTCAGCCTCCAATCTCTTTTCTTCCTTTTCCCTTTTAGCCTCTAATCTCTTTTCTTCTTTTTCCCTTTCAGCCTCCAATCTCTTTTCTTCCTTTTCTCTTTCAGCCTCTAATCTCTTTACTTCTTTTTCAGCCTCTAATCTCTGTGCCTCAGCCTCCAATATATATATATAAACGGGGACAAGACAATCTCTCATCCGCTTTGTCAATCCTGACGAATTTAAAAGATACATGGTGTTTGTTCACAGACGTCGCTGGCCGCTAATCTAGTTCGGACTGAGTCGATGATGACTCACCCACCAGTATCGCGGCTGGCGGTCACTCGCACAGTGTGTTATTATTTTTCTGACAAAAATAGAAGAATAAAAGGACTGAAATAGTACTGTAGACTCTTTTCCATTACACGTCACAGTACGTCCGGGCTTGAAGATGTGAAACCCATTCATATCTCATTAATGGAAACAGAGCTACTGTCATCCGTAGCTATAGATTGATGGTTACCTTCACTTGCATTCATTTCTTCATTAGTCCGATGTCGACTCATAAAATCTGCACCTACGTTTTCTCTCCATGGTATGTATTGTACCTTGAACGAGATTTAAGAGAATCGCCCAACGCATAATTTTTGCGTTAAATTCCTTATTGGCTCATAGGAACGCCAATGGAGCATGTTCACTTTGTACTATGAATGGAACTCCATACAAGTATTCATGGTGTCTCCTGATTCCATTCACGAATGCCAGACATTCTCTTTTAACCGTTGAATAATTCTTCTCTGCTGCATTAAGTTTCCTGCTGCCATAAGCAACTGAAAACAACAGGTTGGGGTGTTTATCATCTGCCTGCAGCAATGTTGATCCTATCCCGTTACCACTGGCATCGACCCGCAACACAAAAGGTTTCTTGAGGTCGGGTAACCTTAGAATGGGATACTGGGACAGCTGTTCCTTAAGAGTGACGTACGCGTTTTCGCACTCTGCTGTCCAGACAACCTTATCGGGTCTCCCTTTTCGCGTGAGGTCCGTCAGTGGGGCGGTAAGTCCATTAAAGTTGTTAATGAACTTCTGGTAGTATGCGCAGAGTGAGAGAAACGATCGAGTATCATTCTTGGTGATGGGCCTTGCTGCGGCTCGTATTTTCTCGATGTTTTTCACTACTGGCCACATACAACCTTGAGAAATGGTATGACCTAGGAAGTCAAGCTTTTCAAATCCGATTAAACATTTGCAAGGACGGGCGGTCAAACCGGTTTCCTTTAGCCTCGTAAGAAGCATAGCGACCGTAGCAATATGTTCTTCGTAGTTATCCGTTGCAATAAGTATATCTCGCATGAAATTGTGAATGTTTGAACTTTGCAAAGGTTCCACGAGCTTTCTCATCATTCTGGTGAAGACTCCTGGTGCGTTATGTAATCCGAAAGGCATAACATTAAAAGTATAATGTCCTTCGTATAGTGTCCTTAAAGGCTAACAGAGGTTTAATTTCCTTTTTGACTGGTATTTGGTAATAACCTTTACTCAGGTCGATCTTGGAGAAAATGTTTGCCTTGCTTAGCTTGGTAAACAGTTCTGCGGCGCTTGCGAGATGTTCAGGCTGAAACTCTGTTACTGTATTGAGTAGTCGGTAGTCAATACACAGCCGAACTTCCTTATTCAGTTTTTGTAACAGTACGATGCTTGAGCTATAATGAGATGTGGACTCGCTAATAATACCAGCTTGTAGTAGTTTGTCTATTTCTCCACGTAATTTGTCTGCTTTCGCATACGGGATCGGATAAACTTTGGTTCTTACTGGCGTCTCATTTGTCAGCTTCATATCGAACTCTACGAGATGTGTAAGACCAGGTTTGTCTGTTAAGACTGCTGAATACTGTTTCAGTAATGCCTTCGTCTCTGTTTTTTGTGCTTCTGAGAGGATGTCGCCGAATTTAACGTCCTCGTTTGACTCCGTTTGTTGCAGTGGGTATTCCATGCAACTTTCGTCATCTCCTTCATCCTCGGTTGCTATAGCGACTGCCAAGAGATGGTTTGGGGGGAAGGCACCGGTCTTTCCATGTATTTCTTTAACAGATTTACGTGGTAGACTTTTCCTTACCTTTTATAGAGATCTTGTAGTTGGCCCTAGAGATCTTTTTAAGGACGGTACAAGGCCCTTGCCGTCCAATATGCAGTTTGTTGTTTTCGGTAGGGAGTAACAACAAAACTTTCTTTCCTGGCTGCAATTCTCTCTCCTTAGTTGCTTTGTTGTATCTTTTAGCGTGCTTTATGCGTGCGCGCTTAAGGTTCGTTGCTGCTAGGTCCCATCCTAGTTGTAGCCGTTCCTTTAACTCAGATACATACTTAGATGCTGAGACAACTGTCTCATCGGCTTTCGGTCTGTCAGTGACCGTCGTAAGGCTTCCAGCGGGCTCTTAATAGGTCTGCCGAATAAAAGCGTTGCTGGCGGTAGCCCTGTAGATGCCTGGGGGACTTCCCTGTAGGCGAACAAGGCTGCAGGAATGAAAAGGTCCCAATCTTCTGGTTTTTCCTGTCCCAGCGTACGTAATATCATTGTGAGGCTCCAGTTGAAGCGTTCCATGAGCCCATTTCGGACAGGATGGTACGGGGTGGTGTGGATGTGCTGGGCCTTCAAGATCTTGAAGATCTCTTCCATTAACAGGCTACGGAACTGGGATCCATTATCCGTCAAAACTTGTTGAGGAAATCCCTGCTGTTTAAAAATCTGAACTATGGCTTCTGCGACATGCTTGGTGTCCGTGCATGTTAGCGGGATAGCTTTGGCCCACATGGTGCAGGTGTCGACTAAGGTCAGGATAAAATTGTTCCTTCGTTTAGTCCTCTCAAGGGGTCCTATAATGTCGACTGCTACCCGTTCAAATGGATTTCCCACCATCGGCATTTCTCCCATAGGAACTGGGGGTGTCCAATTCGTGGGTGCCACACGTTGGCACTTGGCGCAGGATTTAACGGATCTGATTATATCAGTGTTCATTCTTGGCCACCAATAGTGGGTGGATATTCTCTGTATTGTTGCGTTTTGTCCCATATGTCCGCTAAAGGGAAGAGAGTGCCCCATTTCTAAGATTTGTTCTCTGTATTGTATCGGTACTAGGAGCTGATTGTGTCCCTGTTCGGGGTCGCCCGTTCTTCGATACAACAGTCCTTACTTAGAAAAAATATCTCCGTTGTGTCTGCGGTCTTTGGCCATGGAAGGTTTCTTAAAGCAGGGCTGCAAGGTAGAATCCTTTTGTAGTGCCTCCTTTAGTTTCTTGGGTAACAGGTTAGGTGCTGGCTCCCGTTCCTTTTGGGTTTGCCCTTTTGTTGTTATTCCCGCCACAATCGGCTTTTTCGGTATCCCTAGAAACACATATCTACAGCCATGTATGACGTTGTAGATAGGATTCTCCATTACTGCCACCTTTATAACACCACGGATGTAATCCGAGTTTATCTCCACAAGTGCGACAGGGAGCGTTATGGGTGCACCTCCTTTAAAAATCCCACATATGTCGACGGTTTCTTCCGTTTCTTGACCTGGTTTCACCAAATTCCTCGCGATGATACTATCGAAGCTCAGTCCACTGTCAAATAAACACTCCGTGGAAGTTCTGTTCAACGTAACAATACCTCGCGTAGAAGGCCTCTCACCGTCAGGTTGAGAATCCTTGACCTTTCTTTGTTGCCGTGAGGCTGTTTGCAAACACGCAACCCGCTTCGGGACGGTTTGCTTCTCCTGATCAGATGTGCCTGGCGAAGGGGTTTTCCCTTTTTCATATCCTTTCTGGCCTTGCCATGGGGGTCGCTTAGGGTCATCACGGGTTTCGGTGGTGTATTTGGTTTTATAGAATTTCGATCTATTTTGTGGAGGGTTTTGGGGTACAGTTTCTCTAGGGTTATGGTTAGAAAATGACTGGGGAGAATGCTCTAGATTATTGTTTCGAGAAGGCCCATCTATAGGTTTGCTTTTAGTGCACGGGAGCTCGGCGAGTGCCTCTGCATATCGCTCTGATTTACTCAAAATGTCTTCAAGTTTCACAGCTCCATGTTCAGCAAGAAATCTACGGGTTTCAATTGACAAAGTGCTTTTGATTTGTTCGGTTAGAAAAAGTTCTGCTAAACCTTCAAATGTGCAAGGGAGTTCTGAAAGCTGCAGACACTTCGCCAAATATCCCTTTAGACGAGAAGAGAACTGAGCGTACGTCTCGGCTCGCTCCTTTCTGCTGTTTCGGAAAAGTTGTAAGAACTTCCGAGCGTTCATCTCAAAGCGCTAAAGTAAAGTTTACTTAAGCATATCGTAATTGGCTTGATTGCTGCTTCCCAAATTTACATACACATCGTACGCAGCGCCCTTTAGGGCCTGGGATAGCTTCAAACACCACCTCGAACTGTCCAAACCGTACAATGTTTCCATTCTCTCAAATTCTCTAGGTAGCTATCAATTTTCTCGTTGGGGCTTGGTAGGGGCTCTAGGTCAAAGGACATAGCAGCTAATTGGGAAGACTGGCTACTGGAGTAGTCAGCTGAGGGTGACCGAGGTGAAGATGACTCCCCATTGCTGGAGCTAGAAGCTGCACCACAACTTTAGACCTCTAAAGCCCTAAGAGCTAATTCACGCTGACGTCGTTTGTCGTTCTCTCTCTCCTCGTGTTTTCTCTCTTTCTCTCGTTCCTTCACCCTGCGAGCTTCCATTTCCGCCTCAATTTTCTTATTTCCCAATTGCGGTTGTTCTTTTTCTTTCTCCCTAGCTTCTGCTTCCCTCTTCGCTGCCTGGTATTTGGCTAGTTCGTCGTTTACAAAAGCTAGCGTCTCGTCTCCTTGTAATCCTATTTCTTAGCATTGCTCTAAGCTTTGCTCGCTCAGCCATGGCAAATATACCTGATTGCGAAGTACCCGAGAGAGAAAGAAGAAAAGGATACACTGCTCCCTAACCAATTAAGAGAATAAAAATTTTTTTTAAACTGTTTCCTTCTCACTGTTTCTCAGTTGTCTAATCTATCGCTGCTGTTAACTGGCAAAAGGCTCCTAACGACACAGGGATGGTAGATTAGCCTAAAAAACGTTAAATCTACTATTACTAAATGTGAATAAAAAATTTAAAATTAAGAAGAAAAAAAAAATTTCCTTTTTTTCCACCACGCTCACCCACACCTGGAGTCAGTAACGAGCTATAAGAAGGCGATTAACTTGGCGACTGCCCAATGCACTTCCTTCGCGGGGCGCACGCTCAACTGCTCCACTCAAAGTCTAATTGATAAACAATCACACGTCCAAGCGGTCTTTTGTACAACAATTATTATATATCATTACCACCAACAAAAATCACTATCAAGATCTAACTGTAAGTGAACTATAAATTGCTGTGGAAAGAAAAAATTATTCCTCTTTTGTATGGTCAGAACACGGGGAAAAAAAGAGTCGTTGCTTAGGGGATAAACTTTTTTTTTTCTATTACACCAACAGAACGTACAACACACTCTAACTAGACTTAGACTAAGATTCTATTCCGGACGTTAGCCATCATTCTGTCGTACGGTAGGTAAAGTGTTTTATTGGGCCTGTCTAAGTAAAGAATGAATGTTGACAGATACACGAGAATGTATAGAAAATAGATTTCACAGGTGGTAGGTTGAGGGAAAGATATGTCTCTGGAGTGAGTAGGTTTCTCTCCTCCAGCCTAACCGTACAACTGTGCTTTGTTTATAAGACAATCTTTGCCTCCCCATCTAAAATAAGACAAGTTACTCTACACACACAACTTATGTGACAAAAAGACACACACGTGAAAAAACTAAGGACAAATGGGTATGGGTCTGACCAACACACAAAGTTAAATTTCTCTGTTGTTTATTATAACTAAACTTGTCACAACATCCAATATCCAAAAGATATCAAGAAATCATTTACATATAGAGGAAATAAAGAAGAATAGTGCACCTTCACGCTATGGAGAAAAACCCAAAAATATTAACCCAAAGGTTGAAGGTTTGCACTTGGTTACAGAATAAACAGTCTTGGTACAATATGAGACCAAGTAAAGTAAACAAAAATTAGACAACCAAATTAATAGATAATTCCCAGCAAGAACAAGAAAATCATCACACACTCACTCAGTGGTCACCTCTCACTCTCTTACCTATAGTCTTTTACCCGTGGGTCTGTGGTATCCCTTGGTAACAGATTTATTCCTCGAACACAATCCATGTTTCACTGTGATTTAATATACCACCCCAGCTGTCGAGGATACATATTGGCCCCAGTTCGTCCCAAAAAGAAAAACTAATGAGGTGAACGCCGAATATGTTATTTTCCTTGATTAATCCTGGTAGCAATATAAAATCGTAAAGGTTATTGTCACTGTTCTTAACTACCACTTTTCCTCCTATGGGGTGCACAGGGAAATATAAGTCTAGACACAGGAACTACAACTGAATAAAATCGTTGCGACAACGCTTGCAGTGTATGGACGGGCGGGGAAAAACAGGCTTGTTTCCCGCTCGGTCTGGAACTTCTATCTTGATACAGGTTACATTACAAATAGGCGAATATTGTGAGAATCGTTGATGTTTACCATTTAAAAGATGGGGATACTTCTAGTATCTGGAAAACTCCGGTTGCTTCAAATGTTAAAAATGATGATGATGAATTATGTATCGGCCGACTCTTTGCCAGGGCGCCGATCCTGCACAGTGTATAAAAATAAGTACTCCACTTTTGAAATCCAACCTCACTCACCAACTTCGTGTACTGACTTCTTCGTACCGGACAGCCTTGCTTCTTATTCGTATTATTATTCATGATACTAATAAGGAGCTCTTCACTCGGCTGAGCACGCATAGAAAAGAAAAATTGCGGCGCCTCCGCCCTCATGTTCCTTCTGAATCTTCAGCGTCCCCTGTTCCCACTTCTACCAAAGTTATTTGCATTCCTCCTGATTTACAACTATCTCCTGATGAATTATCTGTTCTTAGTAAAGGTCTCAAGTTTGTTCCTCTTCGCTCGACATTTGACAAATATTCTATGCTCCAAGATGTCTACCGCTTCCATCGTCGCATGCGTCTTCAGTATTACCATAGGAAGGGTAATGATTCCAAGCCAGACGGGGATATCTTTCGTCATTTTAATAAACCTAAGTCAGACTGGACTCCGGCTCCAGGTGCCTCTGCTGCTCTTGATTTATATATTGCTAACACTTTGCATGACATTAATCAACTTTCTCTACCCCGTCTACGTCGATCTAACCTGACTACTTCTGAGTGGCGGTCCTTTTTATCCCCTAAAAAGCGGGATGACATTATCATCAAACCTGCCGACAAAGGTGGTGCAGTGGTAGTTTGGCGAAAGGACTTGTACATTCAAGAAGGTGTCTCACAGCTCGGCAACTCCACCTTTTACTCATCCAGTTCTGGGGATGCCACAGTCTGCCATAATCTTACTGTTCATGCTACTATTCGTGATCTCATCCAAGATAACCTCCTTCCTTCTAGTGCCATGTCTCTCCGTATTCTTGATAGTTAAAGTTAGTTGCTTATCCTTTACAGGACGTGGCAATCAACCCCAGCTTTTATTGGCTGTTTGTGATTTTTCTAGGCAATTTTTACGTTCAGTAGTTTGCCATTGCTTTCTGAACGGTACGGCGCTTATACCATTGTTAAAAATCCACACAAAGCGATCTGCTACCAAACCGCCTGCAGCAGGTTTCGAACCTGGTATATCTGGATTATGAAACTGCGTTCATATCCATTAGACCACAGACGCCGACTATTCTTGATAGTAGTCTAGGTAAACCTTATTTCTACATGCTTCCTAAGGTTCATAAAATTGACAATCCAGATCGACCTATTGTTTCAGCCTGCTCTTGTCCCACTGAAGGTATCTCTGATTTCCTGGATAGTATTTTGCAACCCTTAGTGGCCAATCTACCTTCCTATCTAAAGGACACCACCCATGCTATCACTACTTTTGATTCCATCCAATTCACACCTGACCACACTTACCGTCTTTTCCTTCTGGATGTTTGTTCGCTTTATACTTCCATTCCACACTCTGATGGCCTTAAAGCACTACAATTTTTTCTCGACAGACGCACTGACCTTACTTTTAGCACCGGCTCTCTTCTTCGCCTTGCGGAATTGGTTCTCACTCTCAACTCTTTTGAATTCAATGGCCAGTTCTTTAATCAAATTAGTGGCATTGCTCTGGGCACCAAAATGGGCCCGAATTATGCATGCCTCTTCATGGGTCACTTTGAATATTTGGTGCTTCAAAGTTACGATGGACCATTACCTGAGTTTTACCGTCGCTATATCGAGGATGGTATTGGTGTCACAGACATGTCTGAAGTTAACCTCCGTAGATTCATTGACTATGTTGGCAATTTCCATCCTGCCATCAAATTCTACCACTTCAGTTAACTTCCTTGACCTTACTGTCAATATTACTCCTAATGGCCTTACTACCTGTGTCTTTTATAAACCTACTGATGCTCATAGTTTCCTTCTTTACACCTCTTCTCACCCTCTCAACTGTAAAAATTCCATTCCCGACTCTCAACTTTTACGCTTACTTCGGATATGTCACAATGAAGATGATTTCCGTGAACGAGCTCAAGAAATGCTCGAGTTTTTTCGCCGACGTCACTATCCTGAAAGAGTCTTATCTAATGCCATTAATCGCATTAGTCCCGTTACTCGTCAGGTTGCACTTACTGCTAAACCTACTACTACATCTGACAGACTCAAACTTGTCTTAACGTTCCACCCTTACTGTTTGGCGGTGAAAAAAATTCTGTTCCGTCATCTGCCTATTCTCCACTCTCCAAATGGGCGTTTTAGCTCCTGCTGGCATTAATGTCCAGCATCATTTTGCATAATTCCGGTGGCTTCTGTCGTTATTTTCCTATCTATTCTTGTTTTTGCTTTGGTTCGTTTCGTTTCCTCAATTATCTGTTCTTAGCCGTCACCAGCTCCTACGTCACTTCCGCACGATGCCTTATTTTTTCAGCCATTTTGAATGTTTCTTTCTTGGATCCAGCTAAGTGATTTTTTACTCATTTTAATAGTGTTGTTCATTTCTGTCTTCGTTTCGTCGATTATTTACTTTCTTGTTTCGACATGTCTTTCTGGTTTCACGATTTTCTTGCATTATTACTGTTATCGTTTCGCTCATCACCGTGGTTTCATCTGCTTGTATTGCTCATTTGACGTTTTCCTCATCATCATAGATCTTTGTAGTACCTATATGTAGTTTTTGTCCTTGTCACATGTTCGTAACTGTGGTTGAAGAAGGGTGAAACCCGAAACGTCCCTTGTCTCATGTGTACCGTTAACTTGTAAAACTGATTTCATACCATATAATTTTTAAATTTATATCATCGTCATCTCAACCCGTAACCCGTCATGGATCGTAGGGGTGCCATGGTGGAAGCATCAGCAGACAGGGTCCTCCACTGCTCTCTGTCCTCAGCAATGCGTACAAGTGTGGAAAAACCGTGTCCTGCCCATTCTTTGATTTTATCAGCCCAGGATTTTCTTTGCCTTCCTCTTCTCCGTTTACCTTTGACTGTTCCCTGGAGGATCGTTTTCGAAAGGGAGTCATGACGAGTTGCATGCCCAAACCAGGCAAGCTTTCGACTTTTCACTACTGACAAAAGTGGTTCTTGGTGACCTGCATAGGTGTTTATCTTCTCTCTAACATAGACATTTGTTTTGTGCTCTTTATAGCAAATGCGCAAAATTCTTGTATAACATTTATGCTCGAAAGCCTGAATCCTTCGCTCCGTATCTGCAGTGAGTGTCCAGCTCTCACACCCATATAAGAGAATAGATAATACAAGTGATTTGTATAATTTGATCTTCCCAGGAAAACTGATGTTACTTTTCCAGATCACATTCAGTCTTGTCATGGAAGCTGAGGCCATCTCAAGTCTTGTCTTGATTTCTTTACTTGATCTTCCATCACTACATATAGTGGGCCCGAGATATTTAAAGGTGTTAACTTCTTCTAACGTTTCCCCATTTAACGTAATGTTGGTCGGAACATGTTTCTTATGGCTATTCACGAATATCTAGCTTTTTTCTTTATTAATTTCCATCCCATATGTTCTTGTTACTTTCTCCAGTCTAGAGGTAAGGTCTTGAAGTTCTGATTCTGATCCAGCTATCAGATCGATATCATCAGCAAAACGTAGGCTGCAAAGAGGTCGGCCTCCAATCGATATAGTTGTTTTATAATCATAAAGAGCCTCCTGCATAATATTTTCTAGATATATATTAAAGAGCACTGGTGACAGGATACATCCCTTGCGAACTCCTACAGTTGTTTTGAAAAATTCTCCAAAGTCATTACTTGCAAAAACAGCACTGCTTGCGTCCTTGTATAGTGCTTCAATGATATCTATGATGTTGGTATCAAAATTGAATTTTCTCATTATTTGCCATAAGCCTTCATGCCAGACTCGATCGAAGGCTTTTGTGAAATCGATGAAGTTATGGTATAAATCGTGTTGATGCTGGAGATGTTTTGCGATCAGTAATCTAATATTAAAGATTTGTTCTGAGGTACTTCTTTTTGGTCTAAAGCCAGCCTGTTCCTCGGACAAGATTTCTTCTGATTTCTGTTTTATTCTTTTCAAAAGTATCCTTAACATCACTTTACTTGGATGACTAATAAGGCTAATGGTTCTGTAGTTCTTGCACATTTTTAGATTTCCTTTCTTTGGAAGCGGTATTACTAATGACTGCATCCACTCTTTTGGCCATTTTTTGGTACTCCATATCTTCTGGCAAATTGTTGTCATGGTTTTTACTATATCTGGTCCTCCATATTTCAAGAGCTCTGCTGGGATATTATCCACACCCGGTGACTTCCCTCCTTTCAGCGAACATATAGCCTCTTCCACTTCTTCCCGTAATATTGCTGCATTTCCGAGTTCCCTGTTTTCGCACTTAATGTTGTTTAATATGCCATAGTCAGTGTCGAGTTTACAGTTATATAATTCTTTACAATATTCTGTCCACCTTCTCATTACAGCTGTTTTTTCATTGAGCAGAGCCCCATTGCTATCTTCTATGACAGTTACCCTGGGCTGTTGGAGTTGTAATAGTCTTCTTAATGTGTCAAATGCTGCCTTGCTGTTACCTTTTATTAGCCCCGTATTAATGGACTCACACTGATCAGCTACCCATTTTTCTTTGGCCTGTTTATATACTCCACTGGAAAACAACTGCAGTTGTCGGGGAAAATAATGATGTTATCAGGTAAACTCCACTTGTGCGGCTGTTTAAAATAATATCCTTAATTTGGTAAGTCCAGTATTTGTGATTTTCAGTCACAATATATCATCGGGCTAGTACACACTTATAAATGATAAAGAAAAAGACCGCTGGTCGTCCGCTTGGGATCAGGTCTGCGAAAAATACAAGAAAAAATTTTGTGAGAAAATGCTACCATTTTATGTATATATATATATATATATATATATATATATATATATATATATATATATATATATATATATATATATATATATATATATATATATATATATATATATATATATATATATATATATATATATATATATATATATATATATATATATATATATATATATATATATATATATATATATATATGGGCGGGGACAAGACAATCTCTCATCCGCGCTGTCAATCCTGACGAATTTAAAAGATACACGGTGTTTGTTCAGAGACGTCGCTGGCCGATGATCTGGTTCGGACTGAGTCGATGATGACTCACCCGCCCCGTCTCGCAGCTGGCGGTCACTCTCACAGTGTGTTATTATTTTTCTCACAATACGCAACACGTAACATAATCACCTGTCATTTAGTTAGCTATTACACTGTCGGTGTCTGTTACTTTGTCGTATAGGCATTTTAAAAAAATAATAGAGGCTATAATAACAATAAATTACAAATGAAATATAACATGTATTCTTGTCTCCAACTGTCAGACTCTAAGTTCTTAGGAAATTAGAAAGTAGTTCCCAGAAATGGAGAAGAAAGCTGGTGAACCAGAGGTAAAGAGGACACAAGACAATTAAGGGAGTTCACTGCACAGTTCTCAATGATAGCTGTAGAAGAGAACTGACAGTTAAGTCACCTTCTCGCTACACCTATCTCCTATGCTCCAGTGTTGTTATATAAATATATGAGTGCAGCTTGTATTTATTCCTTACCAGTTTTAAACAATGAATATTTCTTTAACCACACAAACAAAATTATAACTGCAAATTTAAACAATTCAATAATTGCAGTTATAAACAAATCAATACACTTTATTGATTAATGACGTACAGTAAAAAATTAGCACTTTGGTATATCAATAGCTTACAAGATTTCACATTAAAATAAAAAATATATTACAAAATATTTTAAACACACGCTTTTAATGCACTGAAAAGCCACAAATAATTTTTCAAGGAGTTTAAAGCTTGCAGTAAAAAAAAAATGTAATTCAAATTGACAAAAAGCGTGGGGCGCTTAAGCGCTTATCATATATTTTATCCATGAGTGTCTAATGAAGTATAAAGCAGAAGTTAACTTCATGCAGAATCAGCGCCCCACGTTTTTTTGGTCAAATTGATGTTACATTTTTTGACTGTATTTATAAAATACATGTACAGTTAATTTCTTAAACTAATATAGTTCAATTTCACTGTTTTGTTGCTTGCTAATGGAATCTGTCTCTACTTTTGTGCTTTCTTGAATAGATGAATCTAAATGTTACTTTATGACTCATATGACTGTTAAATGTCTTATATACTGAAGCACATTAAAAACGCACCACCTGTATAATCCAGGAACAGAGTGTGAAATGTAAATATAAGTGTTTACAAGTTTACATATTTGGAATCTTTTTTCATTTTCCTATGAATCCATGCTGGTCATTAATTTGTACATTTGATTGTTATGAAATTCATTGCATTCTGTGCAGGCAAGGGAGAAAACCAAAAATGCAACCAATTAAAAAATGCATTCACACTTTCCTCAGTATCTGGTATGTCCACCGTGTGCTTGCAAACAAGCTTGGCAGCGGCTCCGCATGGAACGCACAAGTCTCTGAAGGAAATTCCGGGGAATCAAGTCCCATTCACGTGTAAGAGCAGCTTCGAGCTGTTGCAGATTACCTGGAGAACCTTGCCTGTAGACTCTGCGTCCAAGCTCGTCCCACAGATGTTCTATAGGGGACATGTCTGGTAATAGGGCAGGCCAATCAATCGTCACAATGTTCTGCTGCTGTAGATATTGCTGCGTAATGCATGCGGTGTGCGCACGTGCGTTATCCTGCTGGAGAAGCTGCAAGTCTGGATAATTTGTGAACGCAGGAGCAACCAATGCATCCAGAACCTCATCTCGATATGTCACAGCATTAACATTTCCACGGAAGACGTGAAGAGGCAAGCGATGGTGAAAACTGAATCCTCCCCAAATACGAATACTGCCACCTCCAAATTGGTTGTGCTGACGAACACAGAAATTTGCAAAACGTTCTCCACACCTTCGCAAAATGTTCATACGTCCATCAGCAAAAGGATATGTTGAATCTGCTCTCGTCTGTGAATAGGACAGCATTCCACAGCAGTCTAGTCCATCTGACATGTTGCTCTGCCCATTGCAGGCGCTGCTGACGATGTCTGTGAGTCAAGTTTGGCCCAACATAAGGTCGTCTTGCAGTAAGGCCTGTATCTCTGAGTCGTCGTATGACTGTCATTCGAGAAACTTGCCCACGTCTACCCACTATTGCTCTTGCTGTTTGACTTGCCGGGAGAGAACGATTCCTTAGGTGACTCGGCACAATATGACGATCTTGCGCAGGGGTAGTAACTCGTGGTTGGCCACTCCGAAGTCTATCCCGGGCACTGCCAGTGGTTCCGTAACGTTCATTGAGACGTACAATAGTGCTGTGGTGGCAATTCATCCTTCTGACAATGGCCCGCAAGCTCATTCCGGTTTCCAACATACCAATGGCTCGTTGGCAGTCGTTTTCATATAGTCGTGGCATTTCAAGCACATGTACTGGGTGTTTTGTCTCAACGGCCCTTTTATACCGAGTATACTACCACAACGCGTACACACTTATAGGGTCATAGCTGTTGGGAATCGTGTTGCACGTGTAACTTTCATTGTTTTCATGTAGTCTGTACACAAACCCGTGGGTTGAATCATGCACTTTCCATTCCAGCAGCCATTCCGCTCTCTACCTCATGACAAACACGGGGAAAATCCATTCCCACACTTTTTTTTCCAGCTTCTTTGCATCAGTATATAAAATAGTGGTGCGTTTTTAATGTGCTTCAGTATATATACACCACAGTGTTTATTTTATCATTACATAGTCTATTCGTGAGTTATTTTGGTGTTGTTTGAAAATTGGAGAGTAGCCCAACACTGAGCTACTTATCTGAAACAAAGTCCTTCCTAGGCCTCGTACAGCAGTATGATTGGATAGAACCCCACCACTGCGGGTCCTCCACTCGTCAAGATGACACAGTTAATAATGGCAAAGTCTCTGACAAACTTGAGCATCTAATTGCTGACTTGGTCACTAGAGAGTGTGTATGACACTCAGGGCAGGATATAACCTGAAACAATATATACAACCTACGTAGTATCGCTCACTGCCTCCTTAGCCAGACAGGAGTTAGTATGAGACAGTTAAAACAAGCTGTGGTAAATCACAAGAGACATAGTAAGTCCATAATAACACAATTCGTTCAAGTACTAGACGTTAGTTCAGTAATTCACTTGTTACAGTTCTGTCCATGATTTGTTTCAATAAAATCATATAGGCCTTATGGTAACCATTGCGTCATATATCAAAAATACAGAAAATCAAAATGTTGTAGTCATTCCTTCCTCCAGTTTGGATAGTCCTTTCCAGCAAGCATAATATCTTTAAAACGCTTTCCACAACCAACTTTCTCAATCCATTCGTTCTAATTACCTTGTAATTACACAATTAAACTAAAGTAACACACTTCTGGTTTCCCTGCAGAAATAGCACAATGATTCTACACATGCTTATATTTCTTTAACACACATTGATAATATATTTACATCTATATATTTAATTAACATCTCGCTTACCCTCAATCACAGACAGGTTTTTAATGGTTACACAGTCTGCTCACACTTCTGCAGATGGCAACGGAGTTGATATAACTGCTTGTGCTCTGTGTCTGTAGTTTGAATTAGGCGGCGAGTGTGTCTGCGTCATGCGTTCTCTTCCCTTTTATAATGGCCTTGCGGATGTACGAGGTGGCAACTGGACCAAGGTACGTTTGCATGCATCCAAAATCATGTAGGCAAGGCAAGATGTGCCAAGATAATAAATCCAAAATAATTCTAGAATCCTTATTTCTGCACCGATTTCCTGCATCTTAGGCTTATTTTACTCATATAAATGAGCTCTATAACTCTGGATATCCATTTTATCCTATAGTTTATCCGACTATTCCCTGGAGCAGCCGAAACTGGGAAAACCACAACATGGTTCAAGTTCCACTGTCTTCTATTCATAATAACTTCGGCTCTACAATACATCCAGTGAATCTATTGCTATCTGCCTAAAGCTAATAATCCCTATTATCTAATTGGGTCCTTCTTTATCTCGGTATTCCATGATTAGTTGCACACTGCCTTGTGAAATATCCTTAACATCTACACTTTTGTTTCCTCCATGTCTAGCGATTCTTCCGACACTATTTATATCAAGCTGGCTTTTCATTGGTTAGTTACATCCACGGGGTTTGTACGGCGATAATTTTTGAATGATGTCGAGATATGAATCAGACTTCATTACAACAACCATACAATACATTTAAGAATTTAGGCATCAGCACAAGACATTTTCCAAACCCATTCAAGATTACTCCCCTTTGGCTTAGCGTTATACCAAAGTTAGTAAAATTGTTTGCCTTAAAATACATCGACAAAATGTACCAAAATAAAAGAAAAGAAAAACAACAAGAGAAGTTGAACTCTTTGAGCACAGCACCCAAAAGCAAAGCGACAAAAAAGGAAGGTAAGCTTTTATAGCTAGCGTTGGTCAGTCCTAACAAGGACTTCTAGCTGAGTCAATGCTGTATTGAGTGGTGGAAGCCATCTTCCATCGGGCACAAGGCAAGATATAGACATGAGAATTTATGTTAAGCATAACATTAATTTGAAAAAATTATTCTACATTAAATGTACATTAATTCACTAAGATATTTTGTAAGCTTATATACATACCCTCAAGACACAGTGGTACTTCGAAGTCTGCGACTGTTTGAAGCTTCGATCTAAAAACATCTCACAGTAGCTGTCAGTTGTGGCTTCTTCTCAGTTATCTAGTTGTGTTGTGGATTAAGACTCCTAACTATAAGAGTCAGCCCTCTGGATATCTTCTCAGCTCTGTCAGATCTTGAAGTGATTTCGAGAAGTAAGAAACCGTGTCTCAGACAGGGCTTATATACCTAATCGCATGTCTAACCCTTGCTTTCTCAGAGGTCCGCGTCTTTCCTTTTTTTTTATTGTAAACTGTCGTGGGATTTCAATGCTGTTCCAACTGTCATAATTACATGTATTTGTACTTGGTGTTCAAATCCCAAAAGAAATATCCTGTTCAGGGCATTAACAATAAATTAATGGCATAATTTATGTTGCTGAATTCATAATTTATAATAAAGACACAAGTTTATGTAGCAATTCCATTGTGTCTTGCCCGTGTTATGATACCAGGTTAAAAAGTAGCTGAGTGCTAACAACTGGAAGCATTCCCATAGTTAATTATGACAGAACGGTGCTACTATATATATCCTCAGCCAGTAGTTATTCATTCTTCGCCTTTGAGGCCCCGGTAACACACGGTCTGTATTGGTTAGATACAAATTTTGATGCCAGGATTTAAAATATAGCAATAAGGTAATATATTCGTTCATACCATTATTTAGGCATTCACAGTTTTTAGGTATTCAAAGAGCTACATTGTTACACAGAAACAACTGAGTAGTTAAGGTAGTCCCTTAGCAGTTACTGCCGTAGAGGAGTGGAAGGTGAGAGGAACTGTTGTAAGACGTGGAATAGGGTAGATGAATATAGGGGAAAAATCGAAAATAGGAGATTCGTCTTACTGGGACAAAAGATAAGTAAAATAGCTAAAGTTGCGACTGCGAGGCCTTCGTCAGGGAAAAGAAAGAAAGTGAGAGTTAAGAAGGACACATGAGACAATAAATAAATATGGATACTACCCATACCATCGACTGTGACCTGGAGTGTCCAGCGATAAGAAAGGCTATTTTTCATATGTTTTGTGCAAGTAAGTCGAATCACCTATTTTCGGTTGTTTTCTTTTTATATCCATCTACCGTAGGGGAGTGAGACTTCCCTATACTAGGTCTAGCTTTATGAGGTGGGGTGGCTTGTTCCCTTCCTCGATTGCCTTTGCCTTCCCTAACTCAAAAGCAAAGTTAGATACCCATGCACAGCTGGTTAGACTGGGCCGTGGCGACTCGGTAAATCGAGTCCGGAACCTTTGCCACGAGAGACCAGAGCTCTTGTCCCGGGTTGTCTCTTCTGCTCTGCAGTAGTGGTCTAATAATGGCCAAAATTCAAGTAAAAGGAACGAGTTTTTACAAAGATAGCAACCTTCGCTCAAGATAACTCTTGGCAGCGATATAAATAGAAGGTTGGTGCTTCTATTTTATGAAGTCTCACATAGATTTTTAGAATGGCAATTATAACAACTGAGTCATCTAAGCTTGTTATAAATAAAGTATTCTCTGCCAACTTATGTGAGAAATGTATGTTTTGACTCATACTAAATTAGCCCCCAGCTGAAGGTGATTCAGCAAAATGTTAATTAAATAGCTTTATATATATATATATATATATATATATATATATATATATATATATATATATATATATATATATATATATATATATATATATATATATATATATATATATATATATATATATATATATATATATATATATATATATATATATATATATATGTTTTTTCCCCTTTTAATAAGTCGTACGGGGGCAAATGTCAATTCACTCAACCAATTGATAGATTTATATTTACACAGATAGCAAGAGTTTTATTTATGAAATATTTGATCAACATGGTTAAAATGAAAAATCAATTGATGTGTCAAGAAAACGTACATGTATTGTGTATCTTCATCGGAAAAGATTGTTTTGTGGTGAAGTTTTAACAAAGAAAGTCCGTAAATTGTGCTAGTACTGGGTACTGGGTACTTAGCTGGCATTGTGGCGAGAGTGAATTCTGGTTCAGTTACTGCTGGTTCCCAGTGATGATTTGATTGTTCCTTCTCAAGCCAGGAGTCGAGTGGCGTGGTAGCAGTACTTTCCTTGCGTTGCAGGAGTAAACGCTTCGGATTTAGCCTCTTTGAGTATCCTCTAGAACCATCTGTTAAAGATCATGTCTAGTGTCGAATTCTGGTAACTAGTACCAAAACTGAGAGAGCTACAAATAATACTTCTCGTAAGTACCCTGTTTACTGATGTAAGCATCAGGCAACCTCAGCTTTCCCTCACCATTTAATCTCCCTCTGAAAGTTTCTGAAGTACCTGAGAATCAATTCTCAGGCCATCGAGACAGGAAAGAGCGTCAGGAAAGCTGTTTTATATATATAAAACAGATCTGATAGAAAATTATTGACATAAAAGTATATATACATATATACTATGATGTCATCATCATTTACTTTCTGCTCCCTATGGAGGCTGGGGCTAACTCTGTTATTGGTTCCTTCTAAGGAAACACACACGAAGCAGTCATCAGTTCTAGCAGTGGTTGTTTATTTGGCAAGTTATTTTATATGTTGAGGTTGCCATCCCAATTTGCAACTGTGCATCAATAAGCAATTCGTACATGTTAAATGCAAATATAAAATAGTGAAATATACATTTCCCAATAGGGTTAATAATATACCCAGACTTTGATGCACAGGATGGTCGATAACAGTTCTGCAACTGTTTGAGATGCAGTCTTTCCCCGTGAGTTATTATTAATTGCTGTTACAAATATTTGCTTTTAACACAGGGCAGATTTCTAGTGGTCGGGATTATGAAAGCCTTTATCGAATAATGGTACTGGAAATTTCACATAGCTCTTGCTTATTCTTGCCTTAATTATTCCCTATAAAATCTTCTATCTGTCATCTCCTGGTCTGGTCTCTTGACGAAGATTGGAAAATGCAGTTTAAAGTTGAAATGTTGCCCACGACAAATATACTGTAGCGTGAGGTTTTTATTGTATCTAGGATCAGTATAGTACTGACAATACAGAAATAGAATTTCTGTAGGAAAATGGGGAAGTCCCAGTGTATGAGAGAACTACTGGTATCACAAATTAGTTACGGCTGTGAATGATCTGATCTAGAAAAATTAGTAGAATGGAGACAGTCATAAAAATGCCACCCCGCTGTGTAACTAACTGTGATATTAAAACAAGGAAACATATATAGGTCAACGCAGGTAACTGCCAGTGTGTAAGGAACCCTTTTGATTGGTTCTCGGCGTTTTAGCCTTTTTAATAGCCGGCGTTTTCGTACTTTCCGTGACCGAGTTCCGAAGCAACAGTGTTTTTTCCTTTTTATATTTTTCCTAACTAATTCTGTCTGCCGCCATATTGCGGGAACTTGACTTCGTGTAATTTAATATGTCCCAGAGTCTGTTGAACGTGGATTGGCTGGGCATATTTGTATAGCGACATAGTGTATTAACAAAGAGTCGGTTCACACACGACTTTACGACATATACTCTAGGTAGGTTCTTTCGATGAAACCTAATCACAGTTTAGTCAAGTTCATTATCTAATTTTTAATCGTAAGGTAATAAGTCTTTATTTTAGGAAAATTTTTTCCATACCCATCGACATGAAATATTGATATGACCATATAAGATATTGCACTAAGTGTTTCATTTACTGGAACCGTTATGTCATAACCCTGGTCCTAATTCAACAGTCGTGTTAAAAGACCTGCCATAAATCATTACATGATATTTCTGGTGTTCAGATTGTTACAATCAAACTAACCTTGGAGGCTGCATTTTCTGCAAGTCATGACGCATGTTAACTTTAACTTACTGTCTTCAACTAGACTGACTGAAAATACTAATACCTCATTGCAGATAAATATACTCCCAGACTATTGTCTTAATTGTATGGAACTAACTTCCCAGCCGTGGCGAAAGCGATACCTGCTTCTATCAATAGCCCGTCTAGCGTCAATACGGCTGGCGACAGAAGGTTGACTTAATCTTATTGTTACATCTGGATATTCGTTGTCTGTCCACGATCAAAGGATAGCATGTCATGTGCGTTGAAGCATAAAACGTGTGGGTGTGTCGAGGTGTGATCTACCGAGGATAAGATACTATCGGTAGACGGAAGCGTCAAAGCAAGATTATGAGCGTATGAAGAGAAAAAGGAATGCTCGAATCAATACTGACCGAGGGGAGTGTAGAAAGAAAAATTGAACGGATGAATAGGACTTTTTTTGTCACAGCTCTAACCACTCTGTCAATCGGACGCTATGAAAGTACCTTTTACCTTTCCTATGATGCCAGACTTATGTAACACCTATGCACGTATAATTATATTTTTGCATTGATGATTGTTTATTTTACTTTTACACAATCTCCTTATTATTAAATATCTAGGTGTAATAGGCAATGAGCCAATCCCATCATCTTTTCGAAATAATACGGAAAAGTGCGCATTGCACAACGAAAGCTAAATTGAAAAACGATTAATAGAGTGTGCAGGCATTTCAATTTTTTTTTTTTTTGGTGGTGCATTGACCATAGATTATTGACCATTGATTATTGACCAGAGACCATTGACCATTGACCTTAAGTCATGACACGTTTGACTACAAAGATCTAATGACCATTAGTCATGACACGTTTGACTACAAAGATCCAAGGACCATAAGTCATGACACGTTTGACTACAAAGATCTAATGACCATAAGTCACGACACGTTTGACTACAAAGATCCAATGACCATTAGTCATGACACGTTTGACTACAAAGGTCCAATGACCATTAGTCATGACACGTTGGACTACAAAAATCCAATGACCATAAGTCATGACACGTTTGACTACAAAGATCCAATGACCACTAATCATGACACGTTTGACTACAAAGATCCAATGACCATACGTCATGACACGTGTGACTACAAAGATCCAATGACCATTAGTCGTGACACGTTTGACTACAAAGATCCAATGACCATAAGTCATGACACGTGTGACTACAAAGATCCAATGACCATAAGTCATGACACGTGTGACTACAAAGATCCAATGACCATAAGTAATGACACGTGTGACTACAAAGATCCAATGACCATAAGTCATGACACGTGTGACTACAAAGATCCAGTGACCATAAGTCATGACACGTGAGACTACAACGATCCAATGACCATAAGTCATGACACGTGGGACTACAAAGATCCAGTGACCATAAGTCATGACACGTTTGACTATAAAGATCCAATGACCATAAGTCATGACACGTGTGACTACAAAGATCCAATGACCATAAGTCATGACACGTTTGACTACAAAGATCCAATGACCATTAGTCATGACACGTGTGACTACAAAAATCCAATGACCATTAGTCATGACACGTTTGACAACAAAGATCCAATGACCATAAGTCATGACACGTTTGACTACAAAGATCCAATGACCATTAGTCATGACACGTGTGACTACAAAGATCCAATGACAATTAGTCATGACACGTTTGACTACAAAGATCCAATGACCATAAGTCATGACACGTGTGACTACAAAAATCCAATGACCATAAGTCATGACACGTTTGACTACAAAGATCCAATGACCATAAGTCATGACACGTTTGACTACAAAGATCCAATGACTATAAGTCATGACACGCGTGACTTCAAAGATCCAGTGACCATAAGTCATGACACGTTTGACTACAAAGATCCAGTGACCATAAGTCATGACACGTTTGACTACAAAGATCCAATGACCATTAGTCATGACACGTGTGACTACAAAGATCCAACGACCATTAGTCATGACACGTGTGACTACAAAGATCCAATGAAGTTGACGTAGAATGGAAAAGAATGAATTGACCACATGAGAATTAATGACGTCATCAGGACACGTAGCTGAAAGAGTACAATATAATTATATTCTCATCTTATTTTGGCGGGTCTACTTGCCCGTATTAACAAAATTTGGAACTAATAACAACAAAGTAGCGTATGTCGAGGGAGCTGGTTTCCAAGGTGGCGCACCCTTAGAATACGCGCCCCCGCCCGATTGGACCATGAAGAAAAAATATTACAAATACAGAGCTAGTGAAAAAATATATTTAGAAATATTGACTTTGTTGCGCTGGGCACATGTATGTATGAATACCGATGGACAAGCAACACGGACATAAAATCCGAAACATGAAACAACTAAGAAGAGAGGACTATCAAAAAAAGATGAATTGAGGGGGTTGCAGATCCTTGAAGGAAACACAACATGATTCTATATCAGCTCAGAAAACGTGAACTGGATTTGAAACAATTATAATCCGTCCCCATGCGCGAAGCTTCTCGCTATAAGCAGTAACATGGCAAGAAAAAGAAGTCTCCGTCACGTGATAATTTTTGACATTATGATTGGCTTAACCAACTTTACTCTTAAATATTGAAAGTTTACCAAATTTAAACTGGCACGTGACAACAGATGTCAGGAAGTCTAATGCCTGTCGCACAAATCATTTAACACTACGTTTAGACTTCCATTTCCGTGTTCGGCACAAAGTCGACAAATGGTGCAAAACCGCGTTAAAATTCTGAACCTGCAATCATTTGCTCATCCCAAGTATCAGCCAAAGCAGACAGCGTCGCTCGTAAATATGAAAACGATAGGAGTTACCTCGGTTGGTACAAGCACATGTGCACGCGCATTCGATGCCTGGTGCCGGTCTTTCTAGCTGTTTGCTGAGTTTGAATTGTGTGTATCGTCTCAAGCTACTAACGGTCTTGTCGTCAGAGATAAATTCCCTTTATTTGCATATATGTAAATTAGACAAACCTGATGATGGCGATTTTGTGCGAGCCAATACCAAAGTGATCGTCATGTTCTCGTCAACTCGTTCCGTTATTCCTAAACTATTTATAGTACAGGTTCGTCTACAGTGTAACTGTCGTATGTTTGAACTCATTACTTTGTATGTTCTCCTGTCTGGTTCCCGAGGGTCTTTGATGAGGCAAAGAAAAAATAGAACCACTGCTGCCTCAGGTACAACACGACTAATATGAGGTTGTGCACGCGGCTGGCAGCCTCATCATGTCAAGTATATTGTTACATAAACCAGCGCTGCACGAGCACGTGAGTAAGACATAATATGACCAATGTTGCCTCAAGTATTTCGTACAACGCCACAAATATTAGGTTGTGTATAAGGCTGGCAACCTCATCATGTCAAACATGTTGCTGCAGAAACTGGCGCTGCAAGAGTACGTAACTGCTTGATGCAGGTTTCCTACAGGGGGACCAGTTATAGTGGTGGCTTCATGCTCCATAAGGAGCGAATAGGACAATGATGACGTCATGTGTAATTCATATTCAAGAGCAGCGTCAGTTTATCACATAAACCTCGCGGATTATCAGCTTTACTGACTCACATACAACTGTCTGACTCACGTATAGTCACATTGACGCATATACTATCTGTTTCGCTCGTTTATAACCGCACTGACTCGCGAACAGCCTGGTTGTTGTTGTTGTTGTTGTTGTTTGACTAGGGCTGCTGAACTTTTCGCTATTTCTCAACCAATACCAAGTTAAAGAGTCCTTGGTTTTATCCACACTGTAGATCTAGGCTTTTTCTGTGGCTTTTCTGACACTAGGAAAAGTGATGAGTTGTAGACATCAGCTCCAGTTTCTCTAGCTTGGTTTGCATTTAAAGAATCGTCACATCTAGTCCCGAGCTAGGAGGAAGAAGAGCGTGGCATACTGCTCATTCCCCGCCATCCGAGGAGGCTCTCCAACTATGCAGAGCTAAAATACGATGCTCTGGTTCTGGGCTGTGCCAAGGAATCGTCGCGTCCTGCACAGAGCCAGAGCCACTGACTCCTCCAAGCTTAGGGTGAAATGCTGGGCTCTCACCATGTTTCACCACAGGGAGAATCCCTGGAAGTGTGTGGGCGATTTCAAGAGGTAAACGAGGGTATAATTATCCTCACAGACATAGCTGGTGGTCATATAATGATGACTCCCGATGTGCCTCCATGCATCGAAAAGGCAGGTAGACTGATATACTAAATCTATGACACATATATAACATCACTGACTCACATACAGCCTCATTGGCACATACTCTACATGTGACTCATATCTAACCAGTTTGACTTACATACAGGCTTACTGACTCACAAGCAACCGTTTAACTACCATGCATCCTTACTACCTCCGACAAAGCCTTCCTGACTCACATACAGTATTACTGATGCGCGCAACATCTCACAGATAAATTTAAAATCTTCCTGACTCATGTCAAACTACAATGACAAGCAGATATCTCATTGATTCGTAGTCCACAATAAATCACGTGATGCCTTACGTACTTAACTGCAACCTCTCTAAATCTCAGACAACCTGATTGACTCAGTCGCACTTCCGCACACAGCGTCAGTTAGACACATACATCCCATCCTATCAAGACTCTTACATCACAAAACTGAATAGAATTAAGTTAACAAAGATTTAAAATCAAACAACGCACTCTGTGTTCTTTCTTGGCAGTCAAGAAAATGATTGGATTAAATTATTTCTAGGCAGTCAAGAAAATGATTGAATTAAATTATTTCTAGGAGGTCAAGAAAATGATTGCATTAAATTATTTCTAGGCAGTCAAAAAAAATGATTGGATTGAATTATTTCTAGGCGCCCAAGAAAATGATTGGAGTAAATTATCTCTAGGCAGTCAAGAAAATGATTGGATTAAATTATATCTAGACAGTCAAGAAAATGATAGGATTAAATTATTTCTAGGCAGTCAAGAAAATGATAGGATTAAATTATTTCTAGGCAGTCAAGAAAATGATTGGATTAAATTAAAAAGACACTTGCAAACAACACGGCTGAGGTATAATTGAAGCAATCATTTTCTTGTGACGAGTCAAGCTTCTATCAACTGTAGACAGAAGTCCTTAAATTATATCGCAGTGCAATAGCCTGGGAAAATAGATATATAGGTAGATAGATAGATAGGCTGACAGACAGAAAAAAGGGGGATAGATAGATAGATAGATAGATAGATAGATAGATAGATAGATAGATAGATAGATAGATAGATAGATAGATAGATAGATAGATAGACAGACAGATAGATAGATAGATAGATAGATAGATAGATGGATGGATGGATGGATGGATAGGTAGGTAGGTAGGTAATTAGGTAGATAGATAGATAAATAGATAGATAGATAGATAGATAGATAGATAGATAGATAGATAGATAGATAGATAGATAGATAGATAGATAGATAGATAGATAGATAGATAGATAGATAGATAGATAGATAGATAGATAATTAGGTAGATAGATAGATAGATAGATAGATAGATAGATAGATAGATAGATAGATAGATAGATAGATAGATAGATAGATAGATAGATAGATAGATAGAGACAGACAGACAGACAGACAGACAGACAGACAGATAGATAGATAGATAGATAGATAGATAGATAGATAGATAGATAGATAGATAGATAGATAGATAGATAGATAGATAGATAGATAGAGATATATAGAGATAGATAGATAGATAGATAGATAGATAGATAGATAGATAGATAGATAGATAGATAGATAGATAGATAGATAGATAGATAGATAGATAGATAGATAGATAGATAGATAGATAGATAGATAGATAGATATAGAGATAGAGAGATAGATAGATGGAAGGATAGGTAGGTAGGTAATTAGATAGATAGACAGACAGACAGACAGACAGACAGACAGACAGACAGACAGACAGACAGACAGACAGACAGACAGACAGACAGACAGATAGATAGATAGATAGATAGATAGATAGATAGATAGATAGATAGATAGATAGATAGATAGATAGATAGATAGATAGATAGATAGATAGATAGCAGGTTATAACGTGGCAGGTTATATAGAGAGATAGATAGAGAGACAGAGAGATAGAGAGATAGATAGAGAGATAGATAGAGAGATAGATAGAGAGAGAGATAGATAGATAGATAGATAGATAGATAGATAGATAGATAGATAGATAGATAGATAGATAGATAGATAGATAGATAGATAGATAGATAGATAGAGAGAGATAGAAAGATAGAGAGAGATAGGTAGAGAGATAGGTAGAGAGATATATATAGATAGAGATAGAGAGATAGAACGAACGAACGAACGAACTTTATTTTCAAAGGGTTGAGAATTGGGCACGCAGGCCCGTCTGACATTCTGCCCTTCCTTTCTCCCGTCTTTTATACTGATTTCATTTATTCTCACATACAATTTACCCATCAATTCAAGGAATTCAACGTTGTACAGGTAAAATAATAGCATACTCACATTCACAGTATCTAATTATAAACATGAAATAAAATATGTTGAAAAGTACAAACTAAGTATTACCATGAAACAAAATATGTTGAAAAGCACTAACATTATCATTAAACCTACACTCGATATTATACCATTTGTTCGGAAAAATAATCATATTAGGGGGGCAGATAATCAGAACTCATAAAGTATTCGAAAAGTTTACGATTGTATGAATAGGGACTGAGGTTGTTATGTTTTAGATAATGTGGAAGATAGTTCCAAAGATGAGCAGCAGAGTAAGCTAAGCTTTTCTTGAATAAGTCAAGCCTAGGCTTGGGCACTTGTATTTTGTTAAGGCGTTGACTGCGTCTTTCACTGTATTTGAACATTGGCCACAGATATGTTGGAGCATTCTGTGACAGGATTTTGTGAACAAATTTAGCTTTGTTGAACAGAAAGCGCTTTCTTAGAGGCAGTATTTTGAGATATTTATATAGATCTACACACTGTGTTTGGCAGTTGTCAGAAACTAGACGCACTGCACGCTTTTGTAGTGAATGGAGTCTTTTTGTGTTGGACATAGAACAACCATCCCAGATTGTGGAGCAATAGTCAAGGTTTGTTTGTATGTGAGATACATAGAACAATTTTCGTGCATCTTCATCTAGGAAATGTTTGATTTTAGCTAACTGGTAAACTTTCTGTGCCGTTTGCTTAGTCAGTGCATGAACATGTGAGTTCCAATTAAGATGCTGGTCAACGACTATTCCTAGAGTTTTATGTTCATTAACGTTTTCAATTGGTGAGGTACCAATATAGATCTGAAGTGTTGTTTTCTCAGAATTTTGTAATTTTTGTCTAGTTGATATTAACATGCACTTTGTTTCAATTATATTAATTAGCATGCGATTTCCGATGCTCCACTTAATCAGATTGTCTGTATCTTTTTGTAACGATAGTTCGAGTGTGTTGCAACTCGTATCACTCGTGTAGATAGTACAGTCATCAGCAAATAGGTCACAGGATGCGTGTTCGACGTGTAATGGAAGGTCATTAATGTATATGGCAAAAAGTAGAGGCCCAAGAATAGAGCCCTGAGGAACGCCGGTATTTATTATGGTTGGGTATGAGCAAGAGTTATTGTAAGAAACTACATGTTTTCTGTCTGACAGGAATGATTTAATTATCGTCACTAGTTGAAGGTTTACTTTTGATGTTTCTAGTTTTCTAATTAAAATAGCGTGATCTATCATATCAAATGCTTTTTTAAAGTCTACAAAAACTGCCCCACATATGTTATCGTTATTAATATTTAAGTGCCAGTTGTCAATCATCTTAGTTAGAGCTGTGTGACATAAATGTTTAGGTCTAAACCCCGACTGACTATCAATTAGCAAGCCGTTGTTAACTAGGTGTTGTAGTGTTATTTTATGTATGTGTTTTTCTAGTGGTTTGGATAGCGATGATATTAAGGAGATTGGCCTATAGTTACCAAGGTTATTATTGTCGGAAGAGCCAGGTTTTAAGAGAGGATATACCTTAGCGACTTTAAAGTGCCACGGAAAGTAGCTCCGTGCGATACATTGATTGTATATGTATGTAAGCGAATCACTAATAGCTGGAGCCGCATAACGCAGTATTCGATTACTGACTCCGTCAAGTCCTGATGAGTTATTATCTTTAAGTCCTAGAAGATAGTTATACACTTCATTAACTGTCATAAACGGAATGTTGGATGGGATTGTGTTGGTACATTTGTTCTCACAAAATACTGACAGCCTGCCTAAGTCACAAGGTGAATTTGGTATTGTAGATTTAAGACTGTTTATTTCTGCCTGAAGGTAATTGCTGAAGTCTGTGGGAGTAAATGAAGTATTAGGGGTTGATGAGACTGACAGATTTCGCTTGTTCGCTAAGGTATTGATTGCTTTCCATATATCTTTACTGTTTGTTTTGTTCTGAACCAAATTTTTAAAGTAATTCTTTTTTTCTCTACGAATTAAATATTGCACGTTGTTCCTCTGTTCTCTGTATATGTTAAAGTCCTTGTTTTTGTGAGCTTGATCTCTCTGCCTCATGGCGTCTAGCACTGCTTGTGTGATCCAAGGAGATTTGACCTGTCGTTTCACACGAACTTCTTTAGTTGGTGCGTGGTTATCAAACACACAAAGAAAGATACGTGTCCAATGGGCAATGGCGTCATCGGGATCAGAAAGCTGGTAAACACTGGCAAGAGGTGCAGTTCGCAAATCATGTAAAAATAGTTCACGGTTGAAATGTTTAAAACTTCTAAATTTAATACTGATATGTTTATTTCTTGGAGCTTTATATTTATTCTTTGACCACGTGCAACATATAGGGTAGTGGTCACTCATCGCGACAGTAGGAACAGAGCATTCTATAATATTGTCTGCACAGGTGACGTAGATGTGGTCAATTATTGTGGATGATGCATTTGTTACCCTGGTAGGCTGGTTGACTATTTGATTTAGGTTGTAAGATAGGATGATGTTTTCCCATGTTTGGTTTATGTTGCGCATGTCGATGTTGAAATCGCATAGAAGAATAATTTCTTTGGCAGTGGTAAATACTTTATCCATCATAGTGGTGAAATCTTCATACCAGATGGCTCCTGCACTGGGATTTCTATAAAGATACCCGACTAGAAATTGTCCCTGAGTCGGTAGTTTTATTTCTAACCATATGCACTCGGTCTCTGCTGTCTCTAAATCGCTTCTGCGGCGATAACTAATAGAAGTGGAAATATATACTACAATACCTGTTTCTAGCTTTCTACTTGAGTCTCGCCGAACTGTTTTAAAACTATTTAGGGCAATTTCACCATCTGATATTTTGTCGTTTAAGCGACTTTCGGAAAGTCCAAAAACATGAAAATTTTTATTTAGAATTTGTGTAAGCTCAGGAAGTTTGCCTAATAAATGGTAAATGTTCAGGTGGCCCAGCCGTAGACCATCCTTAATTAGCCATTGTGTCTGATAGGTATGCATTTTATTTTGGCGAGTGGTTTAAAAAGGAAAATAACAAAAGCAATTTTAAATACGAACCCACGAAAATTTAAACTAATTAACGTCACCAAGTAAGTGAAAATGCAAATGTTAGTACTTAACGTACGAACACTTGGTACAAGTATTGCTAAAAAAAATCACAATTAACTGAAATTGTCAGTAGTATATTAAAATAGTCACACAACAGTAGGCACGCACGTTTTCACACCACAACACTAAAATTCTAACAAAGTAATTAAGCAATACTGAGAGGATACGAATTAAAAAAAGTAAAATGAAAAAATCTTGCAAATTATGAAAAGAACTGTCGAAGGCCTGTAGCCAATGAAATTAAAGTGTTTTGAGAAAGTAACAAAGTACTTATTACTTTATGCGTCACAGTAATCAATTAATTTTTCAGGGGAGAGACGGCTTTGGTCGCAGGGATTAAGTCAATGAAAAAAAAAAAAATGAGTGGATTAATCATCGATAATGGATGTCTCTGTCAGGTACATAGTAAGGCCCGCGTTGCACAGACATCATTAGTGCTTGGCTGAGTGATGCTGGACTGAATTGCATCAGGTAGCCAAGTTCTGGGTTCCACTGAGCACGATCAGAAAGGCTACGGGAGGAAGCTTGACGACTGTAGATTTCGTCTGCAGTGGTTACAACACTTGTAGGAGATTTTTGGGTCTGTGACATTGTGGCACTGCTTCTTGAACTGTCATATAATGTGTTTGTGAGGGGCTGTCTTATAGGTAGTGGAGGAAACATAACATCGTAACGTTCGGCTTCCTGGCTGTAGGTGGCGTTCTGTTTGTTGTTAGGTACTTTGTTGGTTACAGGAGCGCTTCTTTGAGGGCGGGTAAGGTGTGTTGTGCATTTTCATGAAGGGCTGATCTCATGGTAGATCGGTTTGCGTTCTCTGTGTCTGGTGGGTTGTCGTGTTGCGTTCGCTGCGGGTACTTGATGTTTTTTGCTAGAATGCTGCTACCTAGTTTTGATGTATGTATTTGATCTATGTAAAGGCGTTTCTTTGGTGCTCCAGAGTTGCTTGTGAAGAAAGGAGTGTTGTTGATATAGCCAATGTTGTTGTGTTCACAATAGCTCTGGATTGTCTTGTTGTTGGTGTCGGCTACGCGACGTTGGAAACCATAGCAAGGTGGAATAATGGATGACATAAAAATGGAGGTGTTAGGAAATTTTTGTTTTATTGTTGTGGCCAGTTTGGAAATCGCCGAAGGGTTAACGCTGTGTCCATTCATTATGTCGTTGATCCCTACATGTACTGTTGTTCTTGTAATATTATGATGTATGTCGAACCTATGAATTCTATCAATTAATCTTTCAGTTCCAGCTCCAGGTATCGCTAAAACTGAGACAGTTTCCTCTTTTGAAGTAGACATCCGATCATTGTAAATGCCTTTTAGGAGAGAGTCGCCAATTATAACATGTGTTGTTTTACTACATGGTTGTTGATTCGGCTTTCGTTTTGATTCTTGTTGCCGCCATTGATTTTCCTCGTGTGAATCGTCCTGAATAGTCTGGGTGTTTTCATCGGATGGTTGTGGTGTCAGTATCTGATCTGGTAGCGGCGTTAGTGCCTGTTCATTTTGTACTGAACTCTGGTTAAGGGCGGTAAACCTGTTGCTTACTTTTACACTAATAGGGTAAGCTTCGTGCGCACGTGTATCCTCAACTTTTTTGATGTTACGTTGGTGCTCCTTGCGGCGTTTGTTTGATGTATGTTCTTTGGATGGATCTCCAGAAGCTTCAGGTACTATAAGAGTATGTTCCGAGTGCTTTGTTTTATAAATCGAAAAATCGCTTCGTAGTTGCTCGACGACGTGTTTCATATTGGAATTATCTTCTCTCAGATGCAGTATTTCCTGTTTGAGTAGTTCGTTTTCTGTGCTGATTGATTTATAGACATTAGTCGTCAGATCGGCAATTAGTGTTCGAAGGGTGTCCTCCATTTTTAGCATCAGCTCCTGGCAGCACTGCGCATTTATCATGTGAGTGACTTCTGGGTGATTTTCACGTGATAATGTTTCATCTGTTTGTGTGCTAGTGTCTTTAGGGCCCATTGGATATTCTATGGCCAGTATAGGTTGAGAAAATGGAGTATTTGCTACTGTGTCGCTCATTGGAAGGTCGCGTGCTGCGGGAGGCAAAGTGGATGTATTTGTGGGAGAGTGTATGCTAGAGTTAATGTTGATGATTTCGCTATCAGCAGATGAGACGCTGTCAGCTGATGATGTGATGTCTATTGCGAGCTGAGGTAAACATATTGTCGAGTCCAATTGTGTGGTACAAATTATGTTTTGTGCAGACTCATTTAAACTGACAAAGTCCGTTGCCAGCCATGATTCAATAACAGTAGGAGTTGCTTGGACCATTATCTTGTTTTTTTGTATGATAAAGGTGCACAGATAGTAGTGGTGTTGTGATGAAATCTTCTACAAAGGCACCTTGTTTATCTGCTCTCGTCTCGACATGGTCATTCTGGTAGTGTTTGGTACACGTTGTGCGAAATGCCTCATAATGATAGATAGATAGATAGATAGAGAAAACGCACGGTGACCAAGAGACGGGACCCTTTTCTAGACGACCGTCGAACCGAGAAGACGTGTCCTTGGAATGTTATATTGCCGGGCATGTATTGCCGCACGATTATATTGTATTAAATAATGGACATGGGTCAGTCCAATGTGATGATGAAGAAAGATGAAGTTACAGGTTAGTAAGTGACTAAACCTTGTCAAGATGAATTTACAGTCCGTTTTAGTTCTACTAGTGCCAGACGCATAATCTCACTGTCGGTCGTTGGAATTACCAACCACGCGTGCATACAGTTATGCTGTTCTGACTATTATGTTTTCAAGCTACGAGACAAAGGACTGATTTGTAAAGGAATAATATATGAAGTATGAACTGCAACTTATTATGTATAATTCTTCATGATGACCATATGTGAACTGTTCGTGTATGGAATTGATATAATAAATGTATGTGGACTCAAGGAATGACTTATCAAGTCTCTAACGTTGGAATTTGATTATATTATGAAGTCGACAAATATTCTATCCCACCTTCGCGTAATTTACCATCACTAGCACGATATCACAATTGACTGAGAAAGACAAGGGATAAATGGAAGTAAACGTAAATAGAAGAGCCAGTATAAACAGTCTGAAACAATAATCATTAAGGACCCCCTTGTTTAAACAAGCAAACTCTCGCATCTACTGGGAACACCCCAGTAACAATGGTGGCCATCGCGGGGACGAAAGAAGAAGGAAAATTTTTCTTGTTTACATGTGTTGCCAACTGTTTACGATTACAAGCAAGTCACATGATTTGCATAATACTACGTTGAACACATGACTACGAAATGCAAATCTGACGTCACTACATCATGCGTAGATGCAGCGCTTCGAAAAGAACAACCGTCAACTCATTCCAGTTTTGATTAATATTTGCTTAATCAAGAAGACCAGACAAGAGAATACTGTGATCAGCCAATCATGAGCAAACAGTACTAGGCACTAGTCTAGTCCGTTGATGAACTTGACATCGCCGGAGCCTTCTAAAGATAAGTTTAGACTTAGGACGATTGTCATTCATTAGCACAATACTGAGTCCATGTCTTTTTGCAGGCATGTCCTTTCTATTAATTATTTATCGATGTTATATCTGTTTTTTTTGTCCGTTGATATTGTCCTTTATTCGTGGGTATGGATGGGTGGCGATTTGGAATGAATAACATGGCTCTAAGGATGCCGATATTCATTCTGAATGTTCCTTAAGGCCGTTAGTTAATTGCTTTTAACGAAGAACCCATCGACGACCTTCCGATGATTTTCGTTCGTACGTAATTGCAATTAATTGACCTTGCATGTTAGATGTCCAGTCAAGTTATAATTGGCGTATTTTAGTGTATTTAGTTCCAATTTTTATTCATTTCTGTAATCATGTTTGTAATCTTTATCGTCTTTTCTGACCTTACTATCATTCAGTTTAATTTTTTTTTTTGTACAACCGTTAACGAGTCCATGTATACGTCACTAATTGTTGTGTACGCAGCTTAACTTTCTATTCAGTTCATTCTTTAATCTCTCACTTCCGGTTTAGTCACCTTAGTTATTAATGCAGTTTTATCGTGAAAATGTCTTTGTTGTATGGTAATACTGTTCTGTAATCCTTGGTTAACACATTGTATTGTTTGTTTTCATCTCATCCATTTATAATTTATTATTAATGCTATAATTTATTCATTAATAAGAGTGTAGAATAATATGATTAAATTTTTATGAGTTTTAATGAGGAATTGGGGACTTTGCACCAATTTGCAGTGGTAGTCCAAGAAATGGGCAATGCACTTTATATCTCATGATTATGGCATAATGTATAATGATTAATTATTAAAACTTTATAACATATTAAGACATATTTAATGTTAATTAGTACACTTTCTCAGTACTACAGTGTGAACTTAATAACTATTAAGATTAAATAACCTAATTATTTAGGGATATAACACATAATTATTGAATACTAATATTAAGTGCATGATATAATTTCAGCACCTTATATAACTAACTATCATAACTATTTATGATAGATATTAGTGGGTATATATATAATATTTTTACAAAATATTATAGATTTGTTGAACTTATAAAATAAGTACAGGAATATTGCAATTTCTTATATTGATTAACCATTCTTTAAGTAATTAGAATTATCGACATAGATTCTAGTAGTGATTACTAGACATAAGTAATTGAATACGTAAATAATTCAACTTCAAGAATGCTTACCTTGGATCATTTCATTAAAATTGGAAAAGATTGTAATAAAAAGGGAGATGCACTCCTGGAATTTGCGGAACAACAACTTGCAAAATATAAGGCAGAGATGGAAGAACTTGAAAGAAAAGAGGCTGAAAAGAAAGCTATTGCTAAGGCAGAGATGGAAGAACTTGAAAGAAAAGAGGCTGAAAAGAAAGCTATTGCTAAAGCAGAGATGGAAGAACTTGAAAGAAAAGAGGCTGAAAAGAAAGCTATTGCTAAGGCAGAGATGGAAGAACTTGAAAGAAAAGAGGCTGAAAAGAAAGCTATTGCTAAGGCAGAGAAAGAAGAATTAAGACAAGAAGAAGAAAGAAAGGTGGCAAGAGATTAAATCCTACGGATTGAAGAAGAAAATAAATTGAAACGACAGGAAATCATATTGCAGCAAGAAATGGAATTGCAACGGCTTAAATTGGAAACAGCAAAACTTAATTCGCAGGGTGCTGCAGCAAGCCAAAATGATAATGCTCAATCGGGATCTTCTTCCAACCGACTTAAGGGCAATTATTACTTTAAACTACCACCGTTCAAATTACACGTGGATGATTTGTCATCGTGGCTGGCGTGCTTTGAGGATATATGTAAGGTCAATAACCTTGACAAAACTGCATGGGCACTTAAACTCAAAGAATTTCTGGATGGCGAACCTGCAAGTGCAGCACAAAATATTGATCCGACATTAGCCACAGACTATGAGGCCATTAAGACGTTGTTATTACGTCGTTTCCACTTGAACGAAGAGGCATGTAGATTACGTTTCAAAAGTTTGTTGCCAGATAATAATAAAGACTTTAAAGGGTTTATTGCTAACATACGCAATACTTTTAACAGATGGGTTGAACTGGCAGGTGTCAACAAATCTTACGACAAGTTAGTCGATTTGTTATTGAGGGATAAAGTGTTATCTTCTGTCAGCCCACCATTCTTTGCTTATCTGCAAGAACGGAAACCAGAAACTATTGATGAGTTAGAAAAAATTTCTTTAAATTACTGCACCGCTCATCCGAATGCTAACATTTCTGGCTCGTTATTAAGAGAACCTCTACCTGTAGCCTCCAATATGGCATATCATCGTAATAACAAACCAAGAACACACAGTGTGGACAGAGGTAGGTTCAAGGGAAACTATGACATTAATTTTCATAAGGGGCGTAATAGTTATAACAATAACTTTAATAGAGGAAGACCACAAAACAGAAATTATTCACCTCAGTCCAGATACAACAGTAATCCACGTAACTCAAGTTATAATCGGTCATATAATTATAATAATGGTAACAAGTGGAACAATAGCGATAATTATAACTCGAGACATCGAGATAACAGTTACAATAGAGGACAACAGGATAATTCAACTGATTATTCTCGTCATCGTTCTCATTCTCGTAGATCGACAAATTATAATCATAATACAGGGGCAGCCTTTACTACTGCTACAACCCCTGGGGTTCAGAGTTCACCTACTAATAACAAAATACAGTCTTCGTCTACTTGTTTTGCAATGAATTATAACGTGGCAAATAGTTGCCCAACATGTAATCTTATATTTCAGAAGGCAAAAGAGACAGTTCTGAACTGCGGACACATTCTACCAGAAGTCAGTCTAGCAGTCAATGACGGAACAGGCTCGCTGATCTTCAACAGAGGAAAAGTTAATGGATCCATCGTCTCAGTTTTAAGAGATTCGGGATCGACCACGATCGGAATCCGTCAGACACTTGTTCATCCAAATTGTGCAACTGGAGAACATGTCAGGTGTATGACCTTTGGTGGAACTATAGAATATTATCCAACTGCCATTATACATATTGATACACCTTTTTTCACAGGCAACGTTAAAGCATGCATGTTAAGAAACCCAATTGCCGACCTTATGGTGGGATGTATACACGGAAGTAAAGATTGCACACCGGAAGATATTATCAAATGGGAAAAAGATAATCTATGCATAGGAAATGCAGTAATAACCAGAGCACATACGAAAAAATTAGAGAATATGGACACGGAAAACAAGGAAACAGACAAACATGAAAGTATCGAGGTTCATTCTGCTATTGACCGAGTATCCTTTGCTGCAAAACAGGGAAGACAAGTCATTAACAACATTTTTTGCATTGGTCAACAAAGTTGACAATCTTGCTATGAACAATAATAATAATCATTGGTTTATTATTAAAAATGACATTTTATTAAGATGTTTTATGGATAAAACTCATGTAAGACAACAGGTCATGGTACCTTTTGCTTTTAGACGGTACATACTTCAACACGCACATGATTCTAAGTGTGCAGGTCACATGGGATATACTCGGACACGTTCGCGAGTATTATCTTCTTTTTTTTGGCCGGGAGTATCACGAGATATTTCACAGTACGTACGCTCCTGTACGATATTCCAAGAAGTGAAAGCACGAGGAGCCTTTCACACGGCGCCTATTCAGGCTTGTGACATATCTGTGAGACCCTTTGACAAGATGGCCATTGATATTATTGGCCCACTTTTACCATCAGCCAGAGGACATAGATTTATTCTCATGTGCATCGATTTATGCACACGATGGCCAGAAGCCATCCCATTAAAAACAACCACCACCACAGATGTAGCTGATGCACTACACCTAATCTTCTCTAGAGTAGGTTTTCCTAGAAAACTTTTGTCAGATCATGGATCTCAATTTATATCTGAGACTATGACTGAAGTAATGAAGACTTGGCAAATAGATAGAAATCTCAGAAGTATTTATCACCCAATGAGTAATGGTGCTGTAGAAAGACTTAACCGCACACTCAAACAAATGTTACATAAAGTTACAGTTAACCATCCACAGGACTGGGACAGAATACTACCAGCCGTGTTATTCGCTTATCGAGAGGTGCCACATGAACAAACTGGCTTCTCTCCGTTTCAGTTAGTCTTTGGCGCTCCGCCAAGAGGTCCTATGGGACTAATAAAAGACTTATTGATTGACTCCGAGATGACTCAGGATACCCAGTCATCTTATGAGTATGTAATTAATCTCCGGAATAACATTATTGATGCCTGCAAAATGGCAACAGCTTCATCAGAGGCTGCTAAAGCGAAAGCTAGAACTTTCCAAAACAATAGTAGACGATTACGTCAATTATTTCCAGGAGATCAAGCTTATGTGTTATTGCCACATAACAATAATAAATTACTCATCTCGTGGAACGGTCCATACCAGGTTATCAATAAGATTTCTGATGTTGATTATGTCCTGGACATTAAGGGACATCACAAAATATTTCACATAAATATGCTCAAACAATTTCATACTCGACCTGAACATCTACAAGCTATTTTTCATGAACTAGAAGATACTTTCGTACCTAGATGTCACTATTCTAATTTGTCTGTTATCGAGGAAGAAGAATCTTCTTTTCCTGAGGTACAGTTAACTTTACCTGTACCTGTAGTACTGCCTAGTGAATCTTGGCGGGACGTAACCATCTCTTCGTCGGTTACACCGCAACAGCATCAACAGATTGCTGAACTTCTACAATCTTACCCAGATGTGTTGACCGACGTTCCAGGTCACACATCAGTCATTAGTCATGACATCACTCTTAATGATGATACTCCAATTCGGGTACATCCATATTCTGTTCCTCTACACTTTCTTACTAAAACTACTAAGGAACTTGAACAGATGTTATCTTTAGGAATTATTGAAACTAGTAATTCCCCATTTTCTTCTCCATTAGTTATTGACCGAAAGAAGGACAATAACATTAGACTATGCGTCGACTATATAAAATTAAATGCACAAACGATAGTTGATAGCGAACCACATCCACTTCTCGACGACTTACTGCCACGTCTATCGACAGCAACTATATTCACTAAGATAGACTTAACTAAAGGTTATTGGCAGATACCACTAACCGAAAAAGCTAAATACTACACAGCGTTTTCCACTCCGCAAGGTCTATACCAATGGAATGTTATGCCTTTTGGGCTTGTTAACGCTCCAGCTACCTTTGTTCGCATGATGCGACACATTTTTTCAGGTAGACCAGACATTATTACATACATAGACGACATATGCTTATTTAGTTCATCTTTTAAGGAACATTTTTTGGGTCTTGAATACGTTTTGGATACATTAAGAAGTAACGATTTAACTGCTAAACCCACAAAATTACAAGTGGCATTTCATGAAATAACTTTTTTGGGTCACATTATTGGAGCAGGATATATCCGAACACTACCCAGTACAGTTTCAAAAATTTTAAACATTTCCGTTCCTCAAACGAAGAAACAGGTTAGAAGCTTGTTAGGTCTAGTCCAATATTACAGTAGATTCGTACCTAACTTGTCATCTATCACGGCTGTCTTGTCCTCATTATTAAAGAAGGACATGCCAGTGAAGGTGACATGGACTAATGAATGTGATAGAATTTTCCGTCAAATACTTGATATATTTTCAAACCCACCAATTTTGAGACTACCTGATGCTTCCAAAAAGTTTATTCTCCGCACAGATGCGAGTAACTACGGAATTGGCGCATGTTTGCTCCAATATCATGACGACATCCTCCATCCAAACTTGTACGTCTCACGGAAACTGAAACCACCAGAAGTCAAGTACTCCACTGTCGACCGCGAACTTTTAGCATTGGTGTGGGCAATTACGAAATTAGAGAGGTTCCTGCTAGGAGCCCCTTTCGTAGTACAAACAGACCAGAAGGCCGTAGCATCACTACGACGGGCGAATCATAAAAGTCCAAAGCTCACCAGATTCGCTATTCTCCTTCAACCTTTTGACTTCTCAATCGAACACATAACAGGAACAGATAACGTATTGACAGACACTCTATCTCGAAATCCTACTGATGTCAAGTCCTGAACTATAGTATCGTCAAAGATACTTACTCAAGAGACGTAGAATTATATTGACTGTTTTACATAGACATGAACTATTGCCTACAACACCCGTATCTGTCTAATAAAGACATAGTGAATACAAAATCAATTGAAACTATGTTCGTACTTATGCCAGGACTTTGCCTGATATCCATTTATGATAAAACTATTGGACACATTGCCGTGCATCAAGTGAAAATAATAGAAAACAATATCAAGGTAACTCAGTATACGACATGAACTATTGTCAATAACGTCGATACTTATGAACTTAAAAACATAAACATTTCTTCTAATCGGAATTCACAAGGATCAAGCCTACGTATGGATCATCATATCCAACTTTAATTAATTTTAATTAAGTACATTAAAATAATGGAAATTAAAATGAAAAGTGAGATGGATATGAAAAAAAAAGATGTAATTTGAAAAAAAATGAAAGAAAGAAAAAAAAATAAGAACTCACATGATTCTTATATACTATTATTGAATGTAACTATTATATTATATAGTTATTAATTATGTTGATACATTACATACTATATTATTGTTTAAATTAGTTAGATAGGTATTAACAACTTAATACTACACTTAATTGATGTCCAACACACATAACTAAGTTAAATTTATACATTACTTTCTTTCGCTACTTTATTCTTCATTTATTTATTTCTCTCCTTAACATATCCTTTCATTTCTCTTACATTAGATTTTCAACAACTTTATTCTTATTACACACTCAATATAATTAATTAGTTTAATTTTAACTCTTTAGATTAGTCTGACGTGACATTTCATTGCGACATATTTTAAGTTAATTATTTAATTAGATATCAACATTAGCCATTCTCTTTTAGTTCAAATAAAATTTATGTATAACATTTATGTATAATATGATGATTAATATATTAGATGACTGTTAGTAAGTCGACATGACCACGACACTGTTCTAGACAGAACATCGTAGGCCATATGCCGCATTTTGGTTAAATTTTTTGATATTGTTAAATTTTTTTGATATTCATTCAGATAGGTTTTTGAAAAAAAAAATCTATCTAATAGATTTTTTTTTCCCCCGGTGGACAGGGAATTGTTACGGTAGATTAATTGGCATGGTCTGCTAGAGGTTAGCAGCATGCGATTTTAGGGGTTACAACGTGTAATGTAATGTAAAAGTGTTATTAGTCTAGTGAACGCTGTGACGTTTCAGCGTTAGTAGTCACGCACGGTGACCAAGAGACGGGACCCTTTTCTAGACGACCGTCGAACCGAGAAGACGTGTCCTTGGAATGTTATATTGCCGGGCATGTATTGCCGCACGATTATATTGTATTAAATAATGGACATGGATCAGTCCAATGTGATGATGAAGAAAGATGAAGTTACAGGTTAGTAAGTGACTAAACCTTGTCAAGATGAATTTACAGTCCGTTTTAGTTCTACTAGTGCCAGACGCATAATCTCACTGTCGGTCGTTGGAATTACCAACCACGCGTGCATACAGTTATGCTGTTCTGACTATTATGTTTTCAAGCTACGAGACAAAGGACTGATTTGTAAAGGAATAATATATGAAGTATGAACTGCAACTTATTATGTATAATTCTTCATGATGACCATACGTGAACTGTTCGTGTATGGAATTGATATAATAAATGTATGTGGACTCAAGGAATGACTTATCAAGTCTCTAACGTTGGAATTTGATTATATTATGAAGTCGACAAATATTCTATCCCCCCTTCGCGTAATTTACCATCAATAGCACGATATCATAATTGACTGAGAAAGACAAGGGATAAATGGAAGTAAACGTAAATAGAAGAGCCAGTATAAACAGTCTGAAACAATAATCATTAAGGACCCCCTTGTTTAAACAAGCAAACTCTCGCATCTACTGGGAACACCCCAGTAACAGAGATAGATAGAGACAGAGATATAGATAGAGAGAGATAGAAAGAGAGAGATAGATAGAGATAGAGAGAGATAGATAGATAGATAGATAGATAGATAGATAGATAGATAGATAGATAGATAGATAGATAGATAAAGAGATAGATAGAGATAGATAGAGAGATAGATAGAGAGATAGATAGATATAGAGATAGATAGAGAGATAGATAGATAGAGAGATAGATAGATAGATAGATAGATAGATAGATAGATAGATAGATAGATAGATAGATAGATAGATAGATAGATAGATAGATAGATAGATAGATAGATAGAGAGATAGAGAGAGAGATAGAGAGATGGATAGAGAGACAGAGAGAGATAGAGAGATAGAGAGAGATAGAGATATAGAAAGACAGAGAGATAGAGAGACAGAGAGAGATAGGTAGAGAGATAGATATAGATAGATAGAGATAGAGAGATAGATAGATAGAGAGAGAGATAGAGAAATAGATAGAACGAACGAACGAACGAACGAACGAACTTTATTTTCGAAGGGTTGAGAATTGTGCGCGCAGGCCCGTTTAAAATTCTGCCCTTTCACTCTCATTAATCTTGCATACTATATCCTTTTATTCCCACGTATTACTTTAAGCATTAATTTAAAGGCATGCAACATTATAAAGTTAACATAACAGCATTCATTTACAGTATACAATCATAATAACAAATGAGTAGCCTAGGGTTTTTTTTTAAAAATAAACACGATAGTGACTGAAGAAAAAAAATAATAATAATAATAAATCAATATAAACAAAATAATAAATAAATAAGTTATGTATACCGACACTCACTTATGCGGTCAAAACGTCTAATCTGTAGTATTTTTGAGTGTGTCATCAATCCTCAATACAAAAATTACAAAAACACATTCTCGCTTACATCCATACATTCTTGACGGAAATTGAAATAATAATAATAACACTTTCTTGCGCACTTCTGTAGCAGAAAAAGTCTTTCAGCAGTTTAAAAAAAAAAAAAAAAGAAAAAAAAATAAATATATATATATATATATAAAATATATCTGAAAAAATGTACATCAGAAAATTTAAGCAAACGGAAACATTCACATCTCTAAAAAGTACAGTGGTATGCGGGTACATTCTCACGTACATTACATTATATAATAATACTACATGGAGATAAAACAATTATTCCCATATAAAATAATGAGCGGAAGAAAAAAAAAAGGAATGTTGACCTATGGATGAGATGTTGACAGGCAAATGATGTTTCTATGGGGGTAGATAATCAGTGTTTAGGAAGTGTTTGAAAAGTGCTTTGTTAAAAGAATATTGTGTAGGTAGGTTTTTTAGGTGGTGTGGAAGGCTGTTCCATAAGTAGGCTCCAGAGTAGGCTAGAGTCTGTTTGAACAGGTCGATCCTAGGTTTGGGCAGACGTAACTGATGTAATTGTAGTCCCTCTCTTCTACTGGTTTGAAACAATGATCGTAGGTACGGCGGAGCATTGTTTGATAGAATTGCGTGGGTCAGCTTGGCTTTGTTGTAGAGAAGACGTTTTTTCAGGGACAGTATTGTGGGTTCTTTTCCTGTCCTTGTGTGTGATATCGTGCGATTATCGGTGATCAGACGTGTTGCTCTCTTATTTTTTTTCTTTCTTTGGGTCTAATATTTTGCTGTGATACCCTGTTCAACCAAAACCCATTGAAGGGTTGCAAACGGTTATATTGGGGTATATAGTGTGTTAACATCTTCGCTGGTATCATTTTCCTAGTCCTGGAAATGATTTGCCCTGAAAAGGACTACTTGCTGACTGTCTGGATCCTTCGTCGTTGCTTGTATTTTTATGGTGTCGTGGCGTTCTCATGGAGTTCCTTTCCTGCCTTACGGGTTACAAACGGTTGTATTGCGGTATATAGGGTGTTAGCGTTAGTCTTCGTTGGTATCGCTTTCCGAGTCCTTGAGCTGATTGTTCCTGCAAAGGACCACTAGCTGCCTGTTCTGTAGCTATTTGTTGTTGTCTGTTACCGTTTTGTGTTGTTCAAAGGCTGTCGCTATTATTTTTGGTAGCATCTCCATTATGCTTTGTACGATTGTGTTTATTTCCGCAGCTTTCTCTTCTTTCTAGTTTGCTTTGTAATAAAATAAAAACGATTTCGGTTTTTATTTTATTTTGTCTTTAGTTTCTTTTTGTTTTGTTCTCCTACTTTTTGTAAGGTATCCTCAGCTATCTTTTCTCTCTGTTTTCAATTCTTTTGAAAAAATTTCTTCGTTCTCTTCCTAAAAAAAAGCTCAAAAGTTTGGCGATAAAAAAAAAAAAACTTCTATCTTTTTTGAATAGTTTTCATTTCCTGTAATAAATGCCTGGGCGCTCTGTACGGCTCCTATTGTTTCGTCTCTTATGGCATCTGAGTCTTCGTTTTGTGTTTGCTTGTTCGTCTCGACTTTGAGTTGTTGTTTTATTCTCGCATATCTGTGGCTAGTCTTATCAGCTGGGCTCTTGTGTGCTGTTCTTGTTTACCAGTGCCGCCTGAAGCCACTCGGTTTCTTGCTTCTCTGAAGGAGATGTTTTTGGTTACAGATTCCTTCAGTTTGGCCTTTGTTTCATAGAAGGTCGGACAGCCACGGTATCTTGCTCCGTGGTTCCCAAACAGTTTGCGCAGGTTCTGTTGGAGTTGCGCACTTTATAGTTTATCATAATTTTTCGCATGAGGACATTCATTGTAAGTGTGACTTCCCGCACAGTATCGACAAACTGCTTTTCCTCATATGTTTTCTTAGTGTGCGATAATTGTTGGCAGTTTGAGCACTGCATAACAGTAGGAATGTACTTTTCTGTTTTTCGACATCTATCGTCTAGGTTGAGTTGCCTTGGTCTTGAAGTCCCCTCGATAGTTAGGATAACTAGGTTTGTGTCCTTCTTTGTCCCATGTTTTCAGTCTTTCAACCTGTGTTATGTTGATAGTCTTGTTTTCTTCTTGTAGGCGGCTGTGGACCTCTTGTGTAGACCGGCTGTTGTCGATCCCTCTCACAACTATCTTTTTGGTCTTCTTGAATATTTCCACAGTAGCTTTAATCTGGTGGGGCAGCTGGACTTCTTTGTGTCCGGATTCAAGTTCGACCATCAGTTGGTTTGTCTGCTCCGTGTTGTTTAGAGCTATTATAACTCCGTTGTCGTGTCGTGAAACTTTAGAGATATTCCTCCTGCCCGTTATTGCCTCGAGAATACCGGTCCCTTTATTGTCGGGAAGGCCCCTGAGCGAGGCCTCACTTCCTGACGTCTGGGTGATCTTAATTATCCTTTCCTGCAGTGCCACGTGGGGAACGGCATTCTTTTGCTTTTGAAGTTGGCTCATTCCGACATTTGTCTCAGTTTGAGCATGCGGTCTGCGGGACTGAGTCACATTCTGGCTGGTTTGTCTGCCTCTGATCTCGTTTTTACCGAATTTTTCTGGTCGCTGTGTGATGGAGGTTCGACTGTGATATCTTGGTTTGGTGGTGAAAACGGGCTTCTAAAAACATTGCTAAAGTCTGTCTTCGAAGTTTTGTGGCCGTGTTTTGCAGCTGTTGACTGGTCACTGCACACTGGAGCCTCCGCCTCGACATTGTGCTTTATTGGTGATGTTACTTTGTCAGTCTTCGGAGCCTGGTTGACTTCTGTCTTCGATGCTTTGGGTTGTTCATTGGTCGTGTCGATGGTTGCTTTGCTCGGCTTCTGAGAGGGACCGGCCCCGATGCTAGAAGTTGGATTAATCGTACTCTCTGGCCGACTCTCGTGGTTCTTTGCTGGTTCTTGTTTGCTGCTGCTGACAAGCGTTTGAGGGCTTCTATAGATTTTCCTCTTTTTCGCATTTGGCTTTGTACGAACCATTTTAGTATATTTCTATCGAACAATGTGTGAGCGCTGTGGACGTCCTGAAAAGGATGCTGGTTATAGTGCTGTCTTGATGTTCATAATGGTTGCTCTCTTATGCAGGGAGTGCAGTCTCTTTGAGGTGGAAGCAGGGCAACCATCCCATAGTGTAGAGCAGTAATCTAGATGTGTCTGTATATGTGAGGTGTAGAACAATAGTCTAGTGTCTGCGTCTAAGAAGTGTTTTATTTTGGCTAGCTGGTACGTCTTTTGAGCTAAGTGTTTGGTTAAATTCCGTACATGGGAGTTCCACGTTAAGTGCTGGTCAATCGTGATTCCTAGAACTTTGTGTTCTGTTACATGTTCAATTTGTATTGATTCCGCGTGTACCTGTAGCGATCTTTTGGTGCAGTTTAGGAGTTTCTGTCTGGTGGTAATCAACATAGATTTCGTTTTTGCTGTGTTTAATGGCATACGATTCATATTACTCCATTTTGTTAGATTGTCTACATCGCATTGAAGAGTCATTTCAAGTGCCACGCAGTCATTGTCACTAGTGTAGATAGTACAATCATATGCAAAGAGGTCACATGTTGAATATTTTAGATGTAGTGGTAGGTCGTTGATGAACATTGCGAAGAGTAGGGGTCCAATAATAGAACCCTGCGGTACTCCTGTATCTATCTTCGAGAAATCTGATGTCGAGTTGTTGTGAAGCACTAACTGTTGTCGATCTCCCAGGAATGATTTGATGATGTTTAGTGGATTAGGGCCTATTCTGAGGGTTTCCAACTTTTGAACCAAGATAGTGTGGTCAATCATGTCAAATGCTTTTTTTTGAAGTCAACAAAAACAGCACCACCTAATTTCCCATCATTTACATTCGACAGCCAGTTATCTGCCATTTTGGTGAGAGCTGTGTGACAGGAATGTTTGGGTCTGAAACCTGACTGGCTCTCAATGAGCAGTTTGTTTGTTGTTAAGTGTTGAAATGTGGTGTTGTAAATGTGTTTCTCTAGTGGTTTTGAAAGAGATGATAGAAGTGATATTGGTCTGTAACTGTTGGGATCGCTATGTGAGCCAGATTTATAGAGAGGATACACTTTGGCAGATTTAAATGCTGTGGGAAAGTAGTTGTGTGCAATACATTGATTGTACACATAGGTTAAGGAGTCGCAAATGATGGGTGCAGCGTAACGTAGAATCTTATTGCTGATACCATCAAGACCAGATGAATTGTTGTTTTTTAATGCCAAGATATATTTGAGAACTTCGTGTACTGTTAGATAGATAGATAGATAGATAGATAGATAGATAGATAGATAGATAGATAGATAGATAGATAGATAGATAGATAGATAGATAGATATATAGATATATAGATAGATATAGATAGATAGATAGATAGATAGATAGATAGATAGATAGATAGATAGATAGATAGATAGATAGAGAGATAGAGAGATAGAGAGATAGACAGACAGAGAGAGATCGATAGAGAGAGAGATAGAGATAGATAGAGAGAGAGATAGAAAGAGAGAGATAGATAGAGAGATAGATAGATAGATAGATAGATAGATAGATAGATAGATAGATAGATAGATAGATAGATAGATAGATAGATAGATAGATAGATAGATAGATATAGACAGCGAGAGATGGAGAGATAGAGAGAGATAGAGAGATAGAGATAGACAGAGAGATAGAGAGACAGATAAATAGAGAGAGAGAGAGAGATAGATAGATAGATAGATAGATAGATAGATAGATAGATAGATAGATAGATAGATAGATAGATAGATAGATAGATAGATAGATAGGTAGGTAGGTAGGTAGGTAGGTAGGTAGGTAGGTAGGTGGGTGGGTAGGTAGGTAGATAGGTAGACAGACAGACAGACAGACAGACAGACAGACAGACAGACAGACAGACTGACTGACAGACAGACAGACAGACAGACAGACAGACAGACCTTTTACACGGAGACAAGAAATGGAGACAGAAACGACAGGGATGAGGAAGACATAGAATGACCTTGACCTTATTTCACGAGACAATGGGGACTTGCCATCAGTTTGTTCAGGGCTTATGCTCGCTTGGGAGCTGTTGAATGAATCCTTCAAGAGGTTCTCTAGGGGTCTTAACCTTTTCTTTTTTGGGGTGTGTCATGGATCCCGTTGGTTGACTGCTGAAGGTTATGAACACCTTTGATTGTCAGATGAACGCTGTAGACCCCTTCATAATGTAAATGTATATAAACGCGTAATTACGCATTTTATATACAAATAACATATTTGATTACAATGAAAAATCGATACGATTACATATAATCATAGTGAATTAAGAAAAAAATAAAAATAATGTAATTCTTTAAGTGCAAAAATCTATGATATTTCCCCGAATAAAAATTTTGGTAAAAATAAAATTTAAAATATCTAGCTTACATACACACACCTCTCCATTCATGTACCCCCAAGGGGTTCGTTGACCACAGAGTAAGAAACCTTGCCCCTAGACAGTGCACAAGCCGGTGTATTTTTGTGTGTGTGGCGATACGTCTTAATGCAAGCGAGCTCAATACCATCTGTGTTTTTGTCAGCTTGAAAATGAAATAATGATTTCATATGAAAAAGTTTGGGTAAGCTCCAAAACATAAACAAAGGTAACAGCTTCGATATAATAATCAAGTACTAAACTAATATATATGTATATATAAGTATAGTTATTATGGTATAGACAAAAGAAGCTACACTCCGGTCATGTATGTTAATATCAACCAGACAAAAACTACAAAACTTGCAGAAAACAACACTTCAGCTCTTCATTGGAACATCACTAATTGAAAACGTAAATGAACACAGAACTCTAGGTATCACTGTTGACCAACACCTAAGTTGGAACTCACATGTACATGCACTCACAAAGCAAACAGCACAAAAAGTTTACCAATTAGCCAAAATTAAACATTTCCTGGATGAAGAGGCAAGGAAAATGTTCTACATATCTCATATACAAACGCATCTAGACTATTGTTCCACAATCTGGGATGGTTGTTCTGTCTCCAACACAAAAAGGCTCCACTCGCTTCAAAAAACGCGCAATGCGCCTTGTTGCTGATAAACACCAATCACATTGTATAGATTTATATAATTATCTTCAAATATTACCCCTCAGGAAGCGCTTCCTCTTTAACAAAGGGAAATTTATTCACAAAATCCTGTCACAGAATGCTCCAAAGTATCTTTGGCCGCTTTTAAAATACAATGACAGACGTAGTCAGCGCTTAAACAAATTACAGGTACCCAAGCCCAGGCTTGACCTATTTAAAACTAGTTTGGCTTACTCAGCTGCTCATCTTTGGAACAATCTTCCCAATGACCTGAAAAACACGCACAGTCCTTACTCATACAATCGTATACTGTTCAAATACTTTATGAGTGCTGATTATATGCCACCCTAACTGATTGTGTTGTACTTTTATCTAATATACTGTATGGCGGCTCTGATGATCTAGTTTTCATTACAATATACTTATTTTTAATATTATATTCTTAATAACTTCTATTCTTAATTTTATGATCAGATACTGTTAATGTATGCTGTTATACTTCCTTGTAATGTTGCACTGCCCTTAAATTAATACTTTCAGTACGCTGGAGAATGTTTGAGTAACAGTTATAAAAGATGAGCAAGAGGAAGGAAGAATGCAAGAGGGGACTGTGTCCGATTTTCAACCCTTGGCAAATTAATTGCTTTCATATATGTCTATCTAACTATCGAACTTGTCTGATTCTGGTCTTGAGTTTGGGACGCAAAGACAGCGAGGAAAGTAACTGTTTACCCACCTCATCTTGATGAACCTAAAAAAAAAAAAAAGTCCCTGAGTCATTCAGTTGAACACCGTATGAACATTTTACAAGTTCTCATAACATACCTCTGAATATGTCTCAAATCACTAATTTACAGTACGAAGAATTCGATTCTTATGTCTTGTTGTTATTGTTTTTTATTATTATTTTTTTTTTTTCAAATTCATTATTATTATTAATTTTTTTTTGGGTTTTTTTATTATTATTTTTATTTTATTTTTAAAAACACTTTAATTATGATGATTATTGCAAATGTAATATTACTTTTATAATGATAAATGCCTTAATAATGCTTAAAGTAAATGTGAGGATGAAAGGATATTAGTATACATGATGAGAGAGAGAGGAAGGGCAGAATGTCAGACGGGCCTGCGTGCCCAATTCTTAACCCTTTGTAAATAAAGTTCGTTCGTTCGTTCGTTCAGAGGCGTCCCTAAAGTATTTGGCACCCGGGGCGGTTATTATCTCTGACACCAACAGAAAGACATTAGTAAGTAACACTTTAACAGTAAATACTATATTAAATGTCCGATGGCACCCCCCTTCCTGGCTATCCCCCAGGGTGGACCGCCCCCTCACACCCACTTAGTACGCCACAGAGTATAGTTCCCTTTCTACTCTGGGATATATTTCTGTCTTGATCTTACTGGCAAAGTCACGGACGGCAGATGGCTTCGCGCTTCTTGAAGACAACAGCTTATCTGAGGGACGGACAAATGGAACGGCTTTAGTCTGATAACACTGACTAACAAAAAAAAAATTTTTTTTTCTTTCTCTAACATTTCTATGTTTTTCTGGTCAATTTTAATGCGCTGTTTTTAAATCTGCAAACCGTTTTTCTCTATCAGGTCGGGATCTCTAGAAATACGCAATTGAAGTTTTTTAACAACGCATACAGTATTACAACATCATGTGTACAAGAAGTATAACAGTTATGTAGGCTTGAATTTCTTTGCAGTCGACTTTCGTCGGTGAATGGCATGTGGTACATCATGATGAAGCATCCAACAATAATCGGCAAGCATGGTCACACTCCACCGTCCTTGATAACGTGACTCCATTACGGCGATATCTTGATGGAATCGTTCTCCATGTTCATTGCTGATTTCGCCAAGATGCGAATCAAGCAAATGGATTTTGAGGGACATGTTACAGCTCATAATTCTGTATGCATCTATGCACTGCTTAACAATATGCACATAGTCGACAGATTTGTGATTTCCCAGAAAGTTATCGACGATCGATTTGAATGCCATCTATGCGCGAAGTTCACTACCATGTAACAAGTTCTCGAATTGTTTGTCTGCAATAACTTTCCTAATCTGAGGTCCTACAAAGATACCTTCCTTTATCTTTGCATCGCTAATTTGCGGAAACTTTTCTCGATGATAAGTGAAAGCTTTGCTTGTTTTATCTAACGCTTTTACGAAATTCTTCATGAGCCCCAACTTTATATGTAACGGTGGTAAGATGATGCTGTCTTTGTTAACTAATGGCTCGTGTATTACATTTTTATGCCCGAGCTGCATACGATCCCTGATAGGCCACACCTTTCTTGCATAATGTTCCTGTCTGTTGCGGCTGTCCCATTCACATAGGAAGCAACACAATTTAGTATACCCAGTCTGCATGCCCGTGAGAATTGCAATGACCTTTAGGTCTCCACAAATCCGCTATTGGTAGTCATTGTACTTTATTTTTGCCAAAAGTATAGCCATATTGTCATAAGTTTCTTTCATATGAACAGAGTAGGCGACTGGAATTGATGAAAATAAATTTCCATTATGCAATAACACGGCTTTTAGACTAGTCTTGGAAGAGTCGATGAAAAGTCGCCATTCGTTGACTATGTGCTCATGACCGAGGTGCACCATTAGACCTTTTACATCTTTGCAATAGCAAATGTCATCATCCATCTCAAAGTATTGAACAAGTTCTCTGTGTCTATGACGAAATTTAGGTATCAGAGTATTGGGCGCTAAAAGATTCCATTCTTTGAGTCGCGAACCGAGTAATTCCGCTTGTCCTTTGGTGAGAGCGAGATCACGTATTAGATCTGAAAGTTCTGAATGGTTAATTAAGTGAACACCATCATTCACCGGTACATAATCCGAGTCAGAATTAGTTTCTAAAGCAGGTAAACTATCACTTTCTGATGGTTCATTCACGTCCAACGGATATTGTTCTGGTGGAACTGGGATCGGACACGTGATTTGATCATGAGGCACTGGTTTCGAAACCGATTCAATATTTGGATAAACCACAGACTTTCTAGTTTTAAAAGTGAAACCATAGATATTTGTCAAGCAGAAGTAACAATCAGTAGCGTGATTTGTCGGTTCATGCCATATTACTGGCACTCAAAAAGGCATCGACTTATGCTTCGACGATTTTCGTAACCAACCTGCCAATGTATTTGCACAAGTCGAACAAACTGAATTTGGCTTCCAAGATTTATTTGCATCATCAACTTTTGAATCGAAATAAAGTTCATATGCTTTCTTTAGCAATGGTGTAAAGTTTTTCTGGTGAACACGATCGGTAAAATATCCGCACACGTAACAAAACAGATCAGCCGAATTTCTACAACTTCTAGAAGCCATATTTCACTCAGAATTATTTCAAAATACAGTAACTATTTGAAATATAACGTAACATATGTCATGCATCTTTTAGCAGTATGAAAAGTAGAATTATTTTGCATTTTATTAATTTTTAAAAAGTTATATAGTAAAAATGAAACGGAGCAAATAACAGTTTCCCAAAAATATATTTATTCACAAATATCTTAAGAACCCGACGTGATAGAGATAAACGGATTTCAAATTTGAAATCAGCGCAAGAAACTGACCTAAGAACACTTATTCTTATATAAGAAAGAAAAATGTTGTTTGTCAGTGTAATTGCACCAAATATCTTAAGGCAGTCAAAGAAACGTAAATTTTAAACGTTATTGCTCTGAAATGGGAATAAACTCTGGACACAATTAAGTACCTACCGTCCAGGTGGATCGGGCGCGTCACAGGGAACTCAGCACCAAGCGGGTCTCGGGAAGTAATTTTATTTAAGGGACTCTCGCCTTTATATACAGAGACAGAAACGAAAGATAAAGAATACATGGCACGATCTTGTGGGGATGGCATTGGTCAGGAGGACCTGGTACAACACTGCTGGACTCCTATAGTCCTAGGGGAGCTGAAGAAGAATGATGATGATGACATAAGTAGTTACCGTTTTAAAAATTCAGACTTGCCGTCTATTAATTATAGTAGCTAACCCTGTTTTACATAACGGGCCCCACTTAATGTGTGCCCGTTGGTCCCTTATACTATAGTTACGTCACTGTCTAGAAATGAGTCATTTCATTAAACAAACTAATCACCTTTTGTCACGCGTTGTCTCCACTGCTCTGCGGTGGTGGTCCATTAATGGTCAAACTTGAAGTACAATAATGAAGGTTTTCAAATGTAACAACCTTCGCTCAAGTTTACTCTTGGGAAAGATATTAATAGAAGAATGATACTTCTACTTCAAGGGAGTATCACAGGAATTAGCCTGTTTCTTCTTTTCAGAAGTCCAATATTTTGGCAGCAGCACGTCATTTGCAGCAAGGCCAGGGTAACCGTTCAGTTTACCTCGTCAAGTGTCCACTGGGCCCGTGTGTTGTAGGTGTCTAGCGTAGACTTCTTACAACTGGTACCAAAAACCGAGATAAAGCGAATACTTCTGTTATGTATCATGTCTCCTGATACAAATGTCAGGCGACCTCCGCTTCCCTCCACCATTTCATCTTCCTCAGAATTTTGCCCGAAACCCCTGTGCATTACATCTTAACCCATCGAGTCTGATGAAAATGTTTTCTATACATATATTAATATAAATGTAAAACTTAACTAACATATTGGCATAATAAATATATATGCCATTATGTTATCTTCCCCTCCCTGCTCCATATGGAGCCTGGGGCTACCTCTGCTATTGGTTCCTTGTGGGGAAACCCGCACGAAGCAGTCATCAGCTCTTGCAGTGGTGGTTTACGCGGCAGTTCTTTTATATGATGAGGCTGGCAGCCTCATATACAACTTTACATTAATAATCAATTCTTACATGTCAAAATGCAAATAATAATTAATGAAATGTACATGTTTCAACTTACCCCAATAGACTAGGCGAATTATATCCAGACATTGATGAACAGAAATGGCAGAATGTGCCAGGCAACCGTTTTAGGATGCCGTTGTTCTTCATGTGAGTTAGGTTCCTAATTGGGCACACTTGAGGAAGGTTCCTAGGACTAGTGACGAAAAGTATTATCCTGAGAGTTGTATATTTTTCTAATTTCAAGAGCTACTCCGAGTCCTTTTGGCAGATCCTTTAAAGGAAACATTGGGATTCCTCCTTATTCTGGCTGTCTATGATTTCTCCTCATGGAGGTAAGGAAATGCAGCGCAAAAAGCGTCAAATGTGCTTTGTTTTAAGCAGAATTTCTGCCCCCGCACAAATGGCGCCTCGTGAGGTTCTGCTGTGTGACACCCAATCATAATTAATTTTTTTAAAAGTCACTCCGTGAGCTTCTGTTGGTTAAGACCCAATCATTATTAAGTTTAGTTTAATATTCTAATATCCAACCTACCCCCAAGGTAAGGAGTCTGACTTTTAGTTGGGGTTACCCCACTACTCATTCCGAATATTCTTACATGATCATTTAAGGTATCACGCCTCTACTTGTCATTTACCAGAATCGTTATATCACTGACCTTTCGTTGATTATTACATCTGATAAACTTTTTCCAAGGTTGTTATAATCCTCTAGTTGTTTACTGCCACAAGACATCTGCCAGAAATCGATTAAATCATTTCCTTGTGTCCCAATACTCAAGACAGTGATTCACGACACCTAAGGATGGGTCGTGTTTTTGCACGTCGCACACTAATCATTTACCGTCTGACCGGAACTAGTTACATCATCTAAATGTGATGAGTCTATCGTCCAGATTGATAAAACCAAGACAACATTGAAAGTTAAACTTTTGTGCCAGTCATGTCCATGAATTAAACATTTATTATCTTAAATGACCGACAAAAATTTGTAGTTTTCGCCATTTGCCGGCTGGTGTAAAGAAGACTGTTTGCATATCTATCAAAGATTCTGACGGCCAACATTATCCAGATGTTGACTTAATCTGTATTGTTTCATCTGGTTAGCGATGTCTGCGCCACGAAAAACAAGGATCACATGTCAGGCGATCATGTCAACCTCGGTCGATGAAGGCGTAAACAAGATATATTGAACGAATGAGAATGTAGGCGGGATGGTCGAGTGAAGGAAGAAAAAAGTGAACGAAAGAATTAGACGAGTATGTATGTATGTATGTATGTATGTATGTATGTATGTATGTATGTATGTATGTATGTATGTATGTATGTATGTATGTATGTATGTATGTATGTATGTATGTATGTATGTATGTATGTATGTATGTATGTATGTATGTATGTATGTATATGTATGTATGTATGTATGTATGTATGTATGTATGTATGTATGTATGTATGTATGTATGTATGTATGTATGTATGTATGTATGTATGTATGTATGTATGTATGTATGTATGTATGTATGTATGTATGTATGTATGTATGTATGTATGTATGTATGTATGTATGTATGTATGTATGTATGTATGTATGTATGTATGTAGTATGTATGTATGTATGTATGTATGTATGTATGTATGTATGTATGTATGTATGTATGTATGTATGTATGTATGTATGTATGTATGTATGTATGTATGTATGTATGTATGTATGTATGTATGTATATGTATGTATGTATGTATGTATGTATGTATGTATGTATGTATGTATGTATGTATGTATGTATGTATGTATGTATGTATGTATGTATGTATGTATGTATGTACATACATACATACATACATACATACATA